>VZRF01006954.1:718216-775716 GCA_013396875.1 Vireo altiloquus
TTTCCAGCAGCACTTGCTCCTTGCATTTATTATGGTTATAACACGCCGGATGAAAATGTGTGAGATCACTCGCTGAAGATCAGATATTTCCAAATTATCTTATAGTAAGGCATAATGTTTTCTGGTCCTTGATGTAAAAAAAAAAAAAAAAAAGAGAGAGAGAGAGAGGAGGAAAAGGAATGTGACTGCTAAGAAGTTAATTAGCATGGCAGGACGGAGAATCAAGGACTCCCAGACTTCAGAAGTGAAAAGTTGTGGTGGCGTAAACATCACGCTGCTGGGGGGAATCAAAGTGAAGGGGGGGTCCGGGGTCCGGCCGGGGGCTGCCCGGTCCGGTCAGGGGGTGCGGGAGGCACCGGCCGGGGCTCCTCCTGCTCGGCAACAAAATGGGGAGCAGAGTCATGCGGATGCAAGAAATGGCATCTGTTCCCCGAATCTAATGTGGCGAGGGGAAGGGGAAAACAAATTGATCTTCCAGCAGTGACAAATTGTAACAATGGACGAGTCAATTGGAAACTTTAACATGGGCAAGGAACAAAAGGAGGGGAGTGGGGAGGGGGGCGGGGGGAGACAGTAATTTCAATGGGAATTAGTAAATTGCCTAATGGAAATGGTGTTTGAAAGCAAGGGACAGGCTGTACTAAATAATCCAAACATTCCTCCAGAAATCTAACCTGCTGCTCATGCTAAGGGTCATTCAGCACATAGGGTTTCCAAAACAAAGCCAATTTGTCATGCAATATTTAGAGAGTTTGGGGGTTCCAGCTAAACTGTCTTCTCTAAAAAGAATAATAAAAATAATAATACAGAGATCGACAAGGCTAACACAAATTCTCAGGCATTAAAAAGTTCACATAGAAATTTGCATACTAAAGGGAAAGATGCAGACAAAATAGAAATAAAAAAATCACTGCAACTTACAACTTTAATATTAATCAGTAAAGCAGAAGTAGAGTGAAAGGAAGCATGAAAAGAAGTAAAACAAATGTGTACATTTAATCAGACAGGATTGCATAGGACACAAAGAACAGGGCTAATTAGTCTCAGCAGGTAGGGACTAACCTTCAGACTTCATAAATAAATAAGTCTGTGAACAATGTCTAAGTGGGAATATGGAGACAGAAGAGGGATTATTTTAAGACACCAAGTAAAAACATGACTAATGAAATACTTCACTGTTAACTCAATGTACAAATGCATTGAACAGTTTCTTTTTCCACTGGTCTTTTGACTAACTTGCTTTTTACTTTCAGAAATTGTACTAAATAACAGTATGTGGGCATGCAGACTCCCCATTTTTCCCTGATTATGTACTTACTGTCTTTGCAAACTAGTGCCTTGCAGAGTGACACCTTGACAAATATTCTCCATTTTTGTTTGCTTTTTGATTTTTAAATGCCTTTAAATCCCAGAACAATATGAGATTAGAAATACAAATGTGACAGACTCCTATTTATTTTGCAGGGCCATGTGTTATAATTTGATCCAAATGAACAAAAACAGTTGCACAGTTTTGTTTTGTTTTTCTGAGATCTTTTTACAATCTGCTATGGATTTTTTCTTTAAACAAGCATGCTTTTCCTTCAACCCCAGCGTAGTTGCTAACTACTTAGTAAGCACCACAAAAGTTATGGTGCAGGACAGAGGCAGTTGTTGCCCAAAGCTGGTTGCAGAAGAAGGGCCTGATTCTGTAGAGACTCAGGCGTGTGAGTCACATCTCTGACAGACGATTTGTGAGGGTGGTGACACACCTGGGCTACTCATGCGAGTAATGTTACTCGCATGAGTAGATGCTGCTAGAAGGAAGCTCAGTGTTGGTGGCCCCAACGCCAGCTGGTGGTCCTGGGTGTGGAAGATGGCTCTGGAAGGTTGAGGGACCGTGCCCCAGCTGTGGAAGGCGTTTCCTGGGAGCGTTTTTGCAGCTGGGGTTTTACTCCCATGGTGGACTCAGAGGAGTCCTGTGAAGGGCCAGGAAAATGCTTTCTAGTTTTCATCAAGTTCTTCCTATTGCAAACTTCCAGGGGTTTGTTTTCAATCTTCAGCTTAGAGCTAGTGCAGTTGTGACGTCCAAGGATTGTCGATGATTGCTAAACCAACACGGTTTAATTGAGGTGGTACAAGTCAGTTTAGATGGCTTGTGCATCTCATTTGTATCATTTCCCCTTATGTAGCAATTTGTTTCACAGTCAGGGAAGTGAGAGCTCTCCAGGGGTCAATAGCGCCTGTTGAATTGTAGGTTCTCAGGTGGTACCTTGGATTTAAAAAAAAAGTATAGCATTTAAGAATGACAGAAACACAATATTTTAAAAAAAGAAAAAGTCAAGCTAATCCATGGCACAATACACAATTTATTGTTTGAATATCTGATTTTAAGTGACAGCTGGAGAGAGAAAGCCAGGTGCTCCATGTTCAAGAGATGTTGGCTTTCTTGCCGAAGCTGACCTCTAGCACAGAAGAAGTGGAAGTGCCTTTCTCCAAGCTTTTGTAACCCTCACCACTTGGTACAATATACCAAATTCTGAGCTATAGGCTTTGGTGACCGACAACAGTGTCACCATTTTACACTTTGGCCCAACAGTTTGGTCCTGAGACTCCTGCAGTAGAACAGCAGCAGTGAAAAAGCATGTGAGGTTCACCTCACAGTTCACGGTGCAATGAACTGAAGGGGGAAGAGGTTGACCAGGGACAGCCAAGGAAATATATTGTTTTATGAAAAATGTTTTGGAATTTTTAATGTCTCAGTAAAGGCCCAAACCTTTATTGGAGAAATATGGCCTGCTAAATGCCAGCTGGATCTCCTGGCTAATGTTTCCATATTTGGGGTGAGTCATCTCTTTTCGTGGTCATCTCCAGGAGGTCCCAATGTAGGTTGTAATGTGTAAAATTCAAATTATTTATTTTCGAAAGATAAAAGGACTTTGGTTGACCAGGCTGGGATTTGAGTCTACAGCTCAGAAGAATCTACATGTTTACAAATAATCTTGGATCATTAAATCTGCTTTGAATGTCAAAAAAAAAAAAAAATCAATATTGAAAAGGTTCCAATAACTGGAAGCAAACACATCTGCCTAGTGTCTTACCAGTACTGGCTCTTCCAGAGTTAGCAAAGAGGAGAAATTTTTTCTAGGGCAGATGAGATGACAGCATGAAAACACAGAAACTGTGGCTCCTGTCTGCAGTCATTTGCATTGACTGAAACAAGCATACGTGAAAATTCAAGAAACCTATCAAATGGGAAAATATCAACAAAAAAACAGATCCTGGTGCTACTGCCAGATTTCTCTGTGGCTTTAGATGTCACACATACTGACCAGGTCACTGTGTGTTATTTGAGCAAGGAGGACTTTCTAGCTGCACTCGATGGGGAAACAGTGGAAAATTAGTTCTGAAAAACTGCATGCATTGTTTCTCAAGCTAATGTCTCTCAATCTATGCTCTGCTTCCCAAGTCATGGCTATTGCTCAGTAGGAACATCCCTCCCTTTTAGCACCTAAACCACAGCTGTACCACTTGCTTTTGTTAGAGATAATTCTGTCAAATAATAAAATCGTTAATAGGTAGAAATATGCATTCATGCAGGGATTATTCACACTTTATCATGAGGTGATATCAAGCACTATAGGAGTGAATGACAAGAAATAGGCTTCTGAAATACAGAGCCCTCCATAAATATACCATTTTTATTGACAACCCATCTTTTAACCCTAATAGTAATGGAAGAAATCCAATAAATGAAACATTTACTGCATAACTTGCCTTATTTTCGGGTGGTGTCTGATTCCTTTCTAGCTGTCTCTAGAAGATGTTTTTAGCCTAATTTGCTCCCTAGAAATTTCACTCACCAGAGTTATACGTCTATGACGTTTTATTGCCTGAAGCCAAGTCTGAATAAGAACTTTCTTAAGATATACTTATCCTAATGTCAGTCTACAAGAACTGGGCTGCTTTAGTTTGATTTGTTTGTGCAGTGGAGATATACGTGTGCACCTATAGAGCAGGCCATGACCTCAGACTGTATCTAATATACCAAACACAAACAAATAGGTGAAACCAGCAAGTTTAGCCGTGGTTAGTTACAAGTAGACACTTCTAAACTAATCACCTTAGATTCGTATTTATATGTCTCTGTTTTCCAAAACAACCAAAGCAGTAGACCATTGCAAAACACTCTCATTTCACAGGAAGGGACTTGAGTGTAGGTGTCTATAATGTCTATATATGGTTGCAGGCACACACCAAGCACTAGCCAGATGCAGTGTGCTTCGACTGTCTAAGGAACACAGGCTGGCATTTGAGGACCCAGAGCACAGAGGTCACTGGCTGAGATTGCAGACAACTGCCTGGCTGCTTCCCTGGGCCCTTTTCTCTGCCTGTTGCCTCTAGCACCCACTTGGGCTCAGTCAGTGCTTTGGAGCAAGGGCCTTCTTTTTCTTGGTGGTTTTGCTGGCCCTTCACCAGAACTCGTGGATGTTAAGGTGATGCAGGTAATGCACTGACAATAATTTGGCTTGCACTACTGCAGTGTCAGTGAGGGTGGTCTTGTAGGTGAACCATGGCTGAGAGCAGATGGTGGTAGGCAAGGAACCCAGCAAGCTGAAAGCCCTGAGCGTGCCCTCGGCCAGAAAGGGCTGCCCTTTCAACTGACACACACTAATTAGCTGCGTATGCATTTGTAGTCTGTTGCAATATGAGGTAAAAGGGATTAGTTTTGCAATGGTCTAGGAACATGAACATGCGCCAGCTGCATTCCAGCTGTAGGGATTCTGGCTGATGGATGACAATAATCAGCACAGGGGTAGTAACTTCTTAAAACAATCGAGTTTAACAGCACAGGATTATTTGATTGTACCAAGCAATCACAGAACCACTCGTGTTGAAAGGGATGTGAAGACACCTTCGGTCCAGCCACCTGCTCAAAACAAGTTATAGCTCCAAATTCAGACCCATTTGTTTAGGGATTTGTCCAGCCAGGTTTCAAAAGCCTTCAAGGACAGAGATGAGACAACTAGGAGTTAGGACTTTGCATTTATTCTTTCTAAATTTCATAATGTTCCTGTTGGCCCATCCCTCCAGCCTCTCTAGGTCCCAGTGGACAGCAGCCCTGCCCTACAGCATGTTGACTGGACTGTCCAGTTTGATGTCCTCTGCAGATGTGATGAGACCTCCTCCACGTAATTGATGGAAATGTCAAAGAGGACAGGTCCTGGGATAGGCCCCTTTAGTACTGCACCTGCCATTGACAACCAAGGCTTCAGGCCATGACCACTGTTCTGAATTTGGTCATCCAGTCTTTTATGCACCTAATTATCTGCCTATGCAGACTGTAATGTCCTAATTTGGATGATGAAGTTTCCTTTCCTGAAGCCTCAGGTTTGTGCTCCACTGCTTGTCTTCACTCCTGTCACTCCTGTGGCTCCTTGTAGTCACTACAGCCACAGCTGCTGTTGATTATCACATCCCTGTCCAATTCTTCCTTGCCTGTGAGTAGTAGATCCAGGAGACCATCACCCACCATTTGGCCATCCACAATCAGTGTTAGGAAGTTTTCCTCAACGAATTCCAGAGACTTCCTAACCCTGTTCCATCCCACTGTTTTGATCTTACAGCTGAAGTCAGAGAGTTAAAATTTTCCGAGTAGCACTGTGGATTGTTATCTGGAGACTTCTAATTGTGTACAGGCATGATTGACTTTGTCACCTAAGGCATCAGGGTGATCAGATCAGGTGTTACAGATCAGATGATCTGTAACAAACCCATCACAGTGTTACCCTTACTGGCTTGCCCTCAAGCTCATCCTCAACCAGCCCATCTCCTGTTCCCATATATTCATGCTGCTCCTCCACATAGAAGGTACAGCCCTTGATTCTCTTCACTGCCTGTCTTTCTTGAAGAAGCTGTATCTGTCCATCACAGACTTGTAATCATAGGAGTGATCCCACCAGGTCTCAGCTGAGCAATCCTCAGACCACAAGCAAGTCAGTGCATTCCCTCGTGCCTCAGTTTTTCCCCAAATCAGCCCACTTAGATTTCACGTTCTTCAGTGTACCGCTGTCTCTGGCACTGTGTTTTTCTGTCCCAAATACCTCAGATCTTCAGAACAGCCTGTGGCCACCATCACAATGCAGTCAGTAAGGGTGACACTGGAGGTTGACCAAGTGGACGTCACTTTGGGCTAAGACAGGAAGTTTTAATTTAGGCCAGGAAGTAAATGAGTACTGCATTTCCTGCAAGGTCAGAGTTAAACATGCAGCACAAATCCCAGGCAGATCTGCAGGCTGGAACCACATGTCCACATGAAGTGCACTCCTCCCAGAAGCCACCAAAGGCAGATTTTAATTTTACAGAAAACTACACGAATATAGAGGTTTTCCTCCACAGAAGCAGTTGTTACCAGTATTTTGCACAGAGCCACCTCTATGCCACTGCATGTGCAAACAATCTCCTGACACTTGAAGCTTACAATCATATTAATTAATAGCTGATCTATTAATACATAAACAAAATAAAAGGGTTCTCAGGAAAATCCTTCTTAACTTCCTTGAGAGTATTTCAATAGCTTGACCAGGCCATTTATGATGAAGATATTTACTGTATTTTACTATTTCCTAACAAATAATTTTCTGGTTAATAATTCTGCTTTAGAGCTTGTTTTGGTCTTTCCTTTTCTTCCTTCAGCTCCTGAAGCATATGCCTTGGGTTTTTTTCCTCCTCATTTGGCAAAGGCCTCCCAACTGCATCAAGCAGTTTCAAGTCAGCCGAGGAGATAGATAGAGCCCTGCTGAAGGAGCAGAGCAGTCTCTCTTTGTAAAATATGCTGCCATTTATCTGCAGACAGAGGTTTTTCTTGCAACAAGGAATCTGAGCTAGCGCATACCAAAAGAGTGGCACTGGAGACTTTGTGGTTGGCTGTTGTTTCAGGCACATTCAGCGTTTACATAGCCTGAGGGCATAAATGAGCAGACAGGAGGGAATGGACAGACCGTCCTACAGCACAATTAGGTGACAATGAGCTATCCAAAACAATCAGGACAGCAGCAACATCAAGTGCTTTCCCCGTGTCTCAGTAGCCCTCCCAAGACTTATTGCATCAGAAGCTCTGTCTATTGCTGGTGCCTCTCGATGGTGTCTCTGGAGAGGGGCAGCTGTCAGGCGCTCTGGAACAGGATCCTTTCTGGGAAACTTATTGCAGCCTGAAGTATTGCAGTTAGCTCCGGTGGAGCTGGTCTCTGAACTCCCTGTCCTCAATGCAGGAGCCCTAGGAAGAGGAGATGGACCTGCAGGAATTACAAGGAGGCATATGTAAGGGGGATAATTTACAGGAGTAATTCCAAACATCCTCCATCTACTAGATTGGGAAAAGAAGAGACAATAGGTCGCAGGACATTTCTGCTATGCTTCCTCAAGTCAGTGTTTCTTGACTTAATTTATCCTTCAGAAAGCTTGCCTCTGAAAAAGGGAAGCCAGGGATCTGCTCTCCTGCTTTTCCACCTCGGCTCTCTGGATCCATTAGCTCCTTTCAAGGACCCTAATCATACAGAGCTCTGTTTTACAGGGGAGAGATCAGAAACAAGGTTGCAATCTCAAACCAAAAGACAAATACAAGATTGTGATCAGCACCTGTCCCACAGAAAATGCACCCTGTTTGGATTTCAAGGCATTTGGTAGATGCAAAACTCCACTGGAGACTGTTCTGTTTAGTTAGGGAGACACAAAGGGCAAGGGTGGCTCCTGCATTCACAAGGAGCCCAGAGTGTTTTGTCTCCTGTTTTACCTGAAGCACAAGTCTATCATTTACACCTGCTCCATTCACTTTTTTTCAACAACTCATGGTTGTACAAGAACCACTGTAATTCTTCAGGCAACAGCACCCTTAGGACATCTCTTGCATCCTTGGGAAGACATAATCTGGCATTCAAGGCATTGTGGTAAAATTGGCATCACCACTGCTTGCCTGAGGCACCATCTTCTTTCTGTGCCTTGCCAGCCTGCTTAACTTAGCCTCCTTCTCAAAGGCAGGGAGCTAAGGCAGTGCTTTTGCCAAAGAGGAACAGAGAAGAAAGCAGAGATTACATAGATAGAATAATACTGGCCTCTAGTTTTCTTTGGTGGCCATGAATGAAGAAATCTGTGTTCAAAAGACCTGGGAAAACTGTGCCCATGGTTATGAAAATACACGTGTCCTCAGGCTTGTTATCTTTGTCCCTCTGACCTAAAGCAATCTATGACCAGGCAGGAGTGGAGAACATAGCTAAAATAGCACATGCAGCCCATTTTGCATACTTTCCTGTGGCACTAGAGCTAAATGATTTATGACTGAAACATTGACTGTTGCATTACAGGACAATTACAGTAAAGCTGGCAAGGCAGCAATTTACCATCTTGTAGAAATATGAAATCCCTTCCTTCCTCCTGATTTCAAACCTGACAGGTGGCAAACTACCTCCACTCTCTTTGGGAGGATAATCAAAAGCTTGCAGAATCAGACCTTAAGTTGTTCTTGTCTGGACAAATAAGTGCAGTCGTCAATGACCTCCTACAGCCACCTCAGGACATGCAGGGAGTTTCTACTGTGCCTTGGGTACTTGATATGCCCAGAAGTCCTGTTCCACCAATTAGGTCATATGTGCATGAATCTGTTACCAAAATCCATGAGATTCTTGCTGTGCACAAATCTAGTAGTTTATATTAGAAGACGGGTATTATATGCTCTTTTGGCAATGACTGACTGTTTTTACTAAGTGTATTTACAGTGTTTAGCAGAAAATAGCAATGTTAGTTTTGGTTTAGCACAACAAAAATTTTAAGAATATGTTCGGGGTTTTTTTCTGCAAGCAGATGTTATTTGAATCTAAGCACTACTTTAATACAAATAAATAAAAGTAGGATTTTTAGGAGGTTAGTATGATCTTCAGCTCTGAGGTCCTGTATTACAGAGGTCATTGAATTTCAACAAGTGGTTCCTGCCATGAGTCTGTCATTTCTAGCTGAGCTACAATATTTCATTTAGAAAGACATCTGACCTGGTTTTAAATATTTCAAGTCAGAACTCCCCTTCCACTGAAGGCAAATTTTGTTCCAGCGGTCGTTCATTACCCTCTCTGGGGGAAAAAATAAAAAAAGGAAAAAAGGGCACCACCATTCTATTTCGAACTCATTTTCCTCTTGTTCCAACCAAATAATACTACAAAAGGGTATCATCTTGTGTTGCCTTTTCAGCACCAGTAACTTCCATTCCTTTTCCTGCAGTTCTGTGGTCCATGAGGGAACAGGTCCTCTTGCCTTCACGTTCTCCTCCCTGGCAGCAGAGGGACACCACAGGCAGAGGGCTCAGCTTATGTTTTGCATATTGCAGGATAAGGCAGTGAAAGCAAATTTGAAGATTATCTGCAGCAGTAACTTATCAGAGAATGTTTTGTCTTGCCTCGCCTTAAACTGGTTATCTGAGTGCCCTGCAAAGTTAATAAAGAGGCCCAAACAGTGGCTTATCCCAGCTAGGTTAAACATCCCCACTGTGCACTGCCTCACCTTGCTACAGCACCTGACTTGCTCCATCGACTGCAGCCAGTGCCTGAAGGACTGGCAGAGGCTACACACTTGAGTTTTATATCCCTACAAGATGAACTTCACTTCTAATGAAGATACTTTCTAGAAGGAAAAAGCTACTAGCTGCCAACAGAAAATGTCTTTGTATACCCTAAATTTACTGTCTGGAGTATTAAGTCACTGTACAGTACACTCCTATTTGCATTCCATAGTTGAAATCTTGACCATAAAGACTCTAATGGATAGACATTTCCATTTTTTAATAAAGCAAGCATAGAGACTCCGAGAGACAGACATCTAGGAACTCTGGCTTTAAGAGAAATGCCAAGATCGTGACATTGGGGATACAGTCTCTTGAACTGGCACCAACATTAATTCAATAGAATATGTGATATTCTAGTATAGCTTTGACCAGAACTCTTAAAAGTTTCTGTAAAATCCTTCTGGATTTGCTTTCCTTAACAACACAGAGCGCCCTTGTTTTGTTTTACTTTCTAAAAGATTTATTATGCTTGTTTTTCATCAGAGAGATATATGAAGTTTAACTTTCCCTAGTTTTGTTGGCTGACAATCTCACCTCTTTTATCTTGGCTTCCTGGAGAAAAGCAGCTCACCTCATCATGCTGTAGCATTTGTAACCATAGATTAACTTCAGCTGCATGTGACAGGAGATGGAGAGATCAACAATGTTTATGTCCTCCATTTTAATGGCTGTTAGAGAGGTCCAGCTCAGCACCCACGGGAGGGAAGGTCCATAGGGAGAGGGCAGCGTGGGTGGCAGAGAGCTCTGAATCCATGGGGAAAGGTGCATGGGGAACAGACTGCCCAAGTCCAGCTGCTCACCACACTGCCTGTTCGGTGTTACTAATGCTGTGGTCACACACAGATTATGCTGTGAACCTCTTCTCCCACTCACAAATATCAACTCCTTTTCCAGATAAGATCACATCAAATCCCTCGCAGTTACAGCCACTGAAAGAATTACTAGGGAAAAAAATGCACATATTGCTGACTGCCTTTAGCTTATTTTTTACTCTTAATTTTTTCTTAACTCAATTTTATCTTACAAAAACATGGAAATAAACACGTGCAGACCCACCATTCTCCCACAGATGTACCAATGGTCTCCTATGCAGAGTTTGGGAATCTCTGTGCAGGAGTTCATCTTGTAGTTTGTAGGATTTGTAAAAAAAAATTATTTTTTTTAACAGAAGTTTAAACAGCACCTCCCAATTTACTCCAAATTGGCAGTGTAGACAGGGAAGTGATACTTAGCCTGTTGTAACACACACTTCAGCAGGACCAGCTCGTACATCATAAAGCACCACTTGCCTTATCTGCGCTGGAACAAGTTGCTCTGAATGCATGAACTATTCTAACAAAAATAGTGCAGACTTATCTCAGAATGCGCAGGGGGAACTCTCACACGTCCTGATGGAAGGGCACAAGGGCTGAAACTTTGACAATGATTTAATCTCAGTTGCACATTTCACAAGGTTATAGTTAAGAGCAAATAAGCAAAACCAGAGGATTTTAACAGTTCCATGAAAAGTAGCTTCCCAATTTGTTCAACTTCTGATCTGCACTTAATGGGTTGTCCCGCTTTTTTTATTTTAGCACTCCAGTGGCAATGTAGTCTGCTGTGAAAGATAAGACCTATACTAGCAATGCAAACAAGCAGCAAAGAAATAGCTTTGACTACAAATTTTAAGTCTTCTTCATATATTACAAACAAACACCACACCAAAAAAAAAAAAAAAAGGAAAAGGAAAAAGAAAAAAAAAGGAAAAAGAGAAAAACCCCGCAACATCTAGGATGCAGTGATTTTTATATCATCCAGAGAACAGGGGGAAAAGCCTGATTATATTTTAAAAAGTCTTGGTAGTACTGAAAATACAGCAAAACCCTATTTGTGAAGCAACAAGGCTCAATGGCTTCCTTTGCAAGGAGCCTTCAAATCTGCAGATCTCTGTGCCCACTGTTTACCCTGACAGATCTACCACTGCCCAAGAAGAATGAAGGTTAACAGCGAAGCTGGAAATTCAGTGTCCCAGGTGGAGTTTCCATCTATGGGACTGTTCTCGGGAAGACAATGATCCTCTCTGTCCCTTTGCTAGCACCTTTGCAAACTGGGGATATTGCTGGTCAAATGGGTGAGGGGTTTGCAGTTTAATTAACTTGTAAGGTCTTAGAAAATGTTTTCAGTCTGTGACCTACGGACTCCTGCCACCCTTACTAATAAAAGGTTAAGGAAAATGGGTTCGCAGATGCTATGGAGCAATCCCTGCATATGGAAATGCTAAAGGGGGCCATGCTTTCCACTGGAAATTTGTAGGGGTCCAAAAATCAAAAAAAGACTGGGAAAAAAAGTGGCTTAGATCTTATCTGTTCAGATGAAAGAAACTGCTGAAGACTGAAGTGTAGATACGTATTAATATATCATGATATTGTAACTAAAGAGCATTATACAGCAGCACGATGTTATAAAATAGTCCCATCTATTCAGTTTCACAGGGGTGTAGCAATAAAAACATAAGAAATGAAGCCAGACTGGGCTGTTTACTTTTAGCTCCTGATTTCTGAAAAACACTTTATTTGCAATAGGTGGTTGTTAATGTTTTTAACAATGATGTCTTTGGAATTTTAATCAGAGTTAGAAAACAGCTCCACACACAGGTTTGGCTTAAGATTAATAGCTGTGTATGATGGAGGAAGCCCTGAAGTCATGCAGGGCATCTTAATATGATACACGTATTGGAAAATATTGCATAGATGCAATGTGGCCCCCAAGTGTAAAACTCACACATATTCTCTCCTCCTCCCTCCCTCTCTCTCTCTGCCTTTCACTTCTAGTCTCTCCCTACATTTGCTAAAACTAAAAATACATCTGTTTGTCACTAGACCTATACGAAAGCCAAAACCCCCCATATTTAAAATTGTGAGGTCTAGCATAAGAGAAGGAGTACAGTTTGGGGGAGTGAGATAATAGGGTATTTTATTTTTTAATATCAGCAAAAAATATTGGAGGTAGATATCTGTGCAGTTGCTGAGCTTTTGTGTTCTGGGGCTAGGAGACTTGAATATTATTAAGGGATCAGTCACAAAGTGCATCAATCTGGCATGTACTAGAGCCAGATATCTATTTGCCAGAAACTGGAAAAAAAAAATCTCAGCAGGCTCACAGTTGAAGAATGGTGGACATCGCTTTGATTCAAGAAAGCTCTGGCACAGATATCTTCTTGGATATGGATAACATAATGGACTTTGGGGAGCATATTAAGTCACCCCCTCCACGACTTGCTAGCAGCTCTGGATGTGAATTATACAACTCTGGATTGATATGTTAAGGACTTAACAATTTCTGTCTGCAGCATTTCAAATCTCTGAGTAAAGCATTGGGTTACTTTTTCGTCCTTTTGATTTGATGGCAAATTGTGCTGTGCTGGGTAATTCCTTTTTAAAAGCCTGCAAATAAAAGAAAGTATAAATTAAGAAGAGGGTGGGGAGAGTGGCTGTGAGTGAGTGTGTGATGCACTGCATTTAACGTTTCTCTAGAACAAAGTCACACTTGAAGGCTGGCTTCTTTATTGATACTGTTTGTTTATGAGATCCAGGAATGCTTGTTTTCAGCATGAAATAATTTTTGCAGTGGCTTCAAATGAAAATATGTATTCACTAACACCAGAAAATCAGCTGGGAGCTCACCACTGCACTGAGAGGCCCATTCAGACTCACAGCAACCCAGCACCCAAGGGCTCATTAGTGATACACCAGGAGAAAACTTTGGTTGGCTCTGCTCTGGCTGAGTCTGGGGTTGTTTTCCTGGAATTCAGCTGAAAAGTACAGGTGTATGCAACAAATATGCTGGGTTTTTGATACCTGACTTCTGCTGGGGACTCATGCTGCCTGACAGGTGTTGGCAGTTAGGGCAGGTGAAGACTTTTGAGAGGTTTCCTGGCCCTGTTTGGTTTTAGAATCAGAAATTTTTCTTGATGACAGGACTTGGATTTGATGCCTTGGGTTTGATCATGTGTTCATACACATTACATTAAATCTTTATTTCCTTATAAAACCAAAGTGTTTTTATTCTTACCAAGTGTGATATGCACAAGGCAACGGAAGGCCATGTCACTTTTTAGAGTGTAATTTGTATGAAATAGTTTCAACAGAAGAGATAGAAAATATGAATAAAGTATGACTGTGGCATCCCCAGTCTATGTACAATGAGGTCAAATGCTTTATATTGCTCTGTGGATACTTTGCCTTCTATCCCTGATTTCATGGAGCATTATTTTTTATTTCATCCCACACAGACCATCTCAGCCATAATTGCACAACATGTGAAAAATGCACTGTTTGCTTATGTGAGAAAGTAGCATTAGTAAAATAATGATATATTTTAAACATAAGCACTTTGTCCTCTTTTCTTTTAACAAAAAAACTGTCCTCCTGTAGGAGTGTTGGGAAGTGGCAACTTGGAGTTGGAATTACATGACCAGACATCTCCCAAACAGGACATCCATCTATTCCCCACAGACCACTAGGTTTCAGAAGCTGTGATTTTATAGTAATAGCCAAAAATGATCACTTTACAGATGTCCTTCTAAAGGAGGTGACCCTTCACAATATGTGAAGTAATGATAGGAGTTTATGCTGGAAAAAAACAATGGATCAAAGAATGGCAATGAAAGAAGTAGGACTGGAATTATGGGTGCAGAGAGCACAGGAGAAAAAATCTTGGCATTTTACATTTCAAGCTGTTTAACTGCCAGACAGGTGTGATATACCTGGAATAATTTCCCATCAGCATCAGGGAAAAAACAGTATGATGTGTAAGATGACAATTAAGAGATTTATTTTGTATGATTGCACAGGTATCAGCAGAGGGCTTAAACTTGTATCATGAGCAATTGCTGTTCTAACACACAACCTATGAGCACTGTGATTGTACTCACAAAAACACTGGACAAACAAGTTCCATTGCTCACCACTGGCTGCTGTCATTGGCTGAAAAAATCAGAGAGTATTTCTTTTTAAAGCAGTCTCATCTTCTGTCACTCCGCTTGGTCTCCCTTGTGAAACGCCTGGTCCATGGGGATGCAAACATCAGGAGGGATAAAATGGTCTTTCAAGAGAATTCTTTAAGGTTTTCAGGTCTGATACCCATAATTTACATGAAGAAAAAAAAGAACTGTAACGGATGCTTATAAATTCTGTCAGGAAATGAGGAAATCCGTTAGCAGCTGAAAGTAACTACCTGGCATTTTAAAAAGCAGCAGTTTTCTATCTTATTCTGTCACAGGGTCATTGAAAGTCAGAATCTGAAAGATCTGATCCAAGTAGATTTTCCCCATCATCCTGGAGCCCATGGGCCAAGAGGGATGGTTAGCGAGTTGGATAATCCTGCCCTCCACACATTATGCAGCCAGGGAGAAGGGCAAGCATTCCAGTGGGAGGGACACTGCCAGGCAGCCTTTGTGGACAGGGTTTTCTGGCAATGAGAATGAATCGGAGAATAAAGTGCTGCACCTGCTATAATGAGTCTTATAAATCGTTATGTCTAAACATTCTCCTCAACCTTCCAAAAACATGTTTCACTTTAAGCCAAACAATGCTATTAAGCACAATGTGTCTGAGAAAGAAAGCCATTTATTGTTCTTGCATTTGTCTTTTTTTCTTTTTTTCTTGCAATTAATTATTATTTTTTAATTTAAGAACACATTACGAAAGGCCTAGTGACTACAGTAAAAGAACAAGCCCTTCAAACCCTCACACATGTGATTTTAATAGGTGTAGATATGTGAACAAGGATTAGTAACACTCAGCCCTTGCTTAGCATTAGTGTGTGGGCTCAAGTTATGTTCTTGCTGTGAATTGGCAATGAGACACAAAGCCTTTCGCCTCTAGGGCTGTGGTTCAAATGCAGCCTGGGTCATTGGTGGCTCTACACAAAATGAGGGGGCTGTTTCTATCCAATTTCACCCTCTCCCTGTTAAAAGACAGTAGAGAATTCAAGGTCAGAGTGATCTCAGAGTCTCTCATCTTATTATGAATTGTTATTTTTCACTTAGTATGCTATACTACAGAGCCTGGAGGCTTCTGCCAAGCGTGGGGCATGTCACACTGGTTACTGTGAGAACAGGTGCAGCTCCACTTATTTACAAACACACTCAGTGGAAGAGGAAGATGAGCATAAAGAAATGAAGCGGCATGTCCAAAGGACAGTGGCAATGCCCAGAGCAGAGCACACCTTTCCTCACAACCTGACTGCACTACTTCCTTCTCCACCTGCAGCTGTGGGCAAAACAGTGACAGGAAACAGTGTCCTTGGACTTTTGCTTCCCAGCAGGTAACCTGCATGGCTGTCAACCCAGCAGATTTTATGGTATTTTTTTAGTAAGGTGGGGATAATATAAAACAAAGTGTGTGACAGATGAAATGCATTAGCCCCAACAATATTAATGGATGATAATGTATACGGTAGATCATTTTATCACACCATTTACATGTAAGTTTGTTTGGTGTATTATCTTTGACACAGTGGAAGATTCATAGATCAAGAGAATTGGTGTAACCCAATTTCATATGTTTTGTTGGATCTTCGAACAAAAGTGGATGCATTTTGAGTATACATTAAGCAAGTGCTGCATTAAGAACTTCCTTGCGACACCTGGCACCTACTTTTATGGCTTATTTTGTCAGATTGTTTCTTCTATTCAAAGATTAATTTTCCCACTTGCTGAATTTGTTAAATCTTTGAACATTTCAGCCAACGAAGAGGTTTTCAGATCTGAGTTTTCTCAGGATTAAACACTTCTGTAACAGAAAAAACACTACTCAGTCAATACAGACAGACTTGTTTGAAACCTAGCATTTGCTAAACAAAAAAGGTTAAGCTGTTTATAAAGAAAAGTCCGGAATCAAACATGCCCTGACTTTCAACCATGCCATCTGTAACTAAATGAGCATTGGCTCAAGCACTTATAAAAATGCTCTTTTATGCTAATTTAAAATTTAACGCAGGTGTTGGCTTGTCATATCTGTGGTTTAAAATCAAGGTATATGCTGTTCCCTAATTCATCAGAAAGATGTGACACCCCTTCCTAAGAAAGGAGACACCATCCTTGCAACACTTTTTTTGGTAGTCAGTCCACTTGCTGTATCAGGTCAGTGCTGGGCAGGCGACTGAGGGGGAATCTCCATTCAAGTACATCCCCGTGGCCACTGCAGGGCTTCTCCCAACACACGTGCACCCTTACACCAGGCTTGTCAACTCACACCATTTTTATCAGCCACTCCCCTTGGCAGTGACAACACAGAGAAAACTTCCCTGGGACTTTCTGTGAGCTTAAATTAGTGATGAGGCGCTGGCATCCTCGAAGCATTCCAAAGCCCAGGTTGTACCCAGTGGCACAGCTGGAAACTGGCACAGCTGTAGGATACACCAGGTGCCAGGTCCAGAGTCCTACCTGTGAGGCACACAATCATCTGGTTTAAAACCCAGCTTTCTACTGTGTGCTGGCATCAAGTCCTGCAAGCTCACTGTTCATCAGCTAGACTCGACGACATCCCAAACCTCAACTCAAACACCTACAGGCATTTGCTAACTTCTCTAAAGTCCCTTCCCAACATATTGGGATTTTTGGCATTTTTAATCTGGAAACAGGATTCTACTGGACTGTACCTGGCAAGGTTGTGTTTCTCTGAGATTTCCAGGCCTGTCTGGAAAACCCCAAAGCCTCAAATACTTATTTGGGTAGATTTTGCTGGTTCTGGTGGAGTGCTGCAGAGGGCTCTGGGGTGTGAGAAGGGAGGAGGGCTGCTGCTGGGGCTGGTGCCTGGTGTGGCAGCGGAAAGCCTGGCTGCCCTCCTGGCTTGGCTCTGCCTCAGGAGCACTAAAGAGCCTGCACACAATTAGAGACAAGCCTCTGAACTTCTTCAAATTCACTCATTTAAAACAGCAACTAAACTCTAAAAAAAAAAAAAAAAAACCCAGACAAAGGAACAAAAAGACAAGACAAATGTATAAAGAAAATGAAAAGAACAAAGGATTTTTAAGCTATATCCTTGTTACCTTTGTTTCTCCTCAAGGAAGTAATATTTCTTGATCATCAAGATCCCCCTTCCTTAATAAGGTAAAACATCAGATTATAAAGAACATTTTTTAATGAGAATTCAGGGACATTTCTGGGTTGTTTGAGAAGTATGAAAGTATTTAACCTCAGTTCAATGGACTGCCCTTTATTAACATTTTTCTTCTTGTGCCACTCACATAACTGCCCTTTCACAAGCCCCGTCTCAACCATTTGGTACTTATAACTTGGTTTTAGCCAGAGGGTGCATTGCAGAATACAAATCAATCATTGACTTTATTTCTTGTGACTAAAGGATTTCATAGACAGTATCTTTGTGGACCGAGCTACCGCTAAGAAAATAGGGCTTAATGATTAAAATGTGTCCATTTTTCTCTCCATTCAGCAGTAAAACTACCAGGAGTGCTTGGAAGCCTGTTCAGTGAGCGATGTGGCACTGACAGTGCAGCACACCTCAGCTCAGCTGAGCACATGCATATGTAAACAACTCTGCTATCAAACACCGTGCCTTGTCAAAGATTAAACGTGTCTTTAGGGAATGGGAACAGTGCCATGCTAACACCTTGGCAGCACAGGCCAAGTGGCAGGACACTTGGCTTCCCATCAGTTCGTCACAAACCTGCCTTGGAAACATTCTTCTGGAAGCATCAGAGCATCCCTGTCAGGGGTTCCTGTCCGTAGGCTGCTCGGGGTGAGCTGCCAGTGCTCCACACGTTGCCAAGGCTAGTGGTGCTTTTGTCAGGTGGACACTTGCCCACTAGGAAATGGATTGGAGCCACCCGTGTGCTTTAAGTGTGCCATTGTCTGAGCTCCAAGTGCTAACGAGAGTTAATGACATCAGGTCTGGTCTGGTCTGGTCTGGTCAGTTAAGTTAAGTTAAGTACATTTAGCTGCTTTCTCAGCTGTTGGAGGGTGTAGAGTGGATACCAGCTGCACCTCTAAAGTTTTGGAGAGCTGACAATTCCAGACCATTTTGCGAATTTCAGCTCAACAGTTTTGACAGGACACAAATTCTCAGGCTGGGTGATGAGAAATTCTGCAACGCAGTGGACACACACTCAACTCTGTCCCTCAGCCATGGGGCACAGAAGAACCTTTTGAAATAAAAGGCTTTTCTTACGGGGCCCTTCCCTTGCCAGTCTCCTGATGCCAACATTCATTAACATCCCAGTGCAGATGCACTGTACCTGGTACATTTGGATGCATGGCCAGTGCTCACCCTGCTTGGGCACATCAGAAACACTCAACAGAAGCCAAGAAAAACAAGAAGAAAGAATGCCCATTAGGAGACACTTTGTGAGAGTTAGAGATTCCCATAGAGCAGCACCAAGTTTTGAGGTCGAATCCTTGGGTTTCTGTCTCGTGTTATTTTACAGACGTCAGCTCAGACAGATTTTCAACACTTGACAGGCAGAAGTCAGTGGATTGCCGACATCCTTGATGTCAGTGAGTTTTGCTGCTGGCATTCATGGAGCCAAGATTTCATTCCATTTTAGTACTGGATTAACTGAGGTACATAAGACAACACACTTGCAAATAAAGGCAGAGCATTGGCCCCTGTTTTTCTAGTCATTTTGGTGACAGAACTCTTGGTCTCAAAGCATTATAGCAGTAATATGAGATTTAGGCCTTTCAGACATAAAGGAATGCTATGGGAACAAATGCAGCAGTGAGAACAGCTGATGAGAAATGCAAAGCAGGTTAACAGTAACTCTATCAGAAGAGAAGACACATCTGGAAGCAGGTGTGAATATCAGCTCTGAGCTGGAGGTAGTCTTGCGGTCTTGAATATACACAATACTCAGCTAAAAGAAAATTTAGTATGTCATAAAAAGGGTGCTTTTGTTGTTGTTGTTCATTACTTTTGTTGTTTTCAGTTATTAATCTGACCTGCATAAATAATTTTTTTAGTAGTCATGTAGTTTGTTGGGCAGTTCTGTCTAAACCTCAGGGTAGTGTACAACGAATTAAGACACGCTCACACATACACCTGCCAACTATGCAAAAACCCACAAAGAGAATTTGAAGTAAATATGTCAAGGAAGAAACTGGCCTCACCTCCACCATTCAGTCTTCCACTGCTGTGTCTTAAATGAGACAAAAAGAGAGCCACAAACTTTGGTTCTTGGAACCAGCAGAATGGTTCGCATGAACATTTTTTTTTTCCACTAAGGATTCTCTTGTTTTATCACTAAAAAGAAAGGATGGTTTGCTTTTGCCATTCATGTCTGACATTATTTTACAGCTCACAACTTGCTGCATGCAGACTTTAGTCGATGCACGAGGAGGTGCTCATTACCTCAATGCAAAAGTTTAAGCAATCACAACTTAGCAGAATCTCTTGGCCCAGGTCTCATTAGCCTGGGAGCTCCAATTCCCCTGGAAGCACCTTGTTGAAGCAGACAGCTTGCCTCTCCCAGCACACCAGCTCTCCCTTTGTACAAAGGATGTTACAGGAGAGTGATTAGATGGAGGAGGATTTTTCAGCTAAGAAAAGAGCTGGCAGAGGGGGATGTTATAGTAGAATAAAAAATCATGAATGGCACATGGAAGGTGAATAAAAAACTGCTGTTTCTTTTGCTGCCCCTCATTCTTGCATGAGGCAAGCAAGTGGTATGTTCAGAAAAAACAGTAAGTGTTTTGTTGTACTCCTTCAAGGAGTACAGACTGGAGCAAGTTGTGAAACTTCTTGCCACGGGATTTTGTGAGTGCCAGAAGTTTACACAGATGAAAAAGAGGGACTAGATAGAGTAATGGAATTAAAAGCATTAAAAAAATTAATGTACCAGTAAATCTTGATATGCCATTCAGTCTTGGGAAGTACCTGAGCTGCTGGAAGCTGGCTGAATAAACTTGGGGTATATAAATGCCATGATACATTTGCCCTGTTCTTGTGCCCTTATCTGGGCACCTGGTATAACAAGAACTCAGACCTTTGGCCTGACTGTGCTAGACTGGTCTCATGTTTGCACCTCTGCCTGGTTTGTGCTTATCTGCAGCCTACTGGTAAACTTCTGTACAGCTTCCCTCAAAATGTCTCTTAGGAGCTTAAAATATTGTGAGCTTTTACCTAGCAATTTGTGCAGATTTTTTGAACTTTAGAAGAAGCTATAAGTAATGACATTTTCTGAGGAACACAGTAAGATACAGAGTCAAGCAGGCCTAAGTCTCCTAAGTGGGTGTGTGTGTGTGCATGTATGAGGAGGGGAAGACAAAGAGAAAATACATGCATATGAAAGTATCTGTGTATAAAACAGATATTTTTCATGACATATGTTGATAAATTGAATTCTGTTAATTTATAAACCACATTCAGAGCTGGTAGAATTTTTGCAGTGTTTCATGGCCAAATTCTGTGAAAGGACTGGGAAAAATCTGTTCCAATTTATTTCACGCTCTGCAGTGATTTTCTGACTAACTGTGTGTGAATTATTATATTTCGATCTGTATGTAGAGCACTGAGCACTCTGGCCCCAGCCCAGACAAGCAGTTAAAGGAAATGTCCTGCTGAATTCACAAAGACTGTTTGCATTCTTAAAGTTAAGCATGTGCTTAAGGGCTTTGCTAGATCATAACCAAAGATCTCAGGAGCAGTTGGCAAGACTGATACCACAGAGAATAGAAGAAGAGGAAAACAGCAAGAAAGATGTCAATAGATATGACATGAATTTGGAATGGTGCTTAGCATTTGAGCGCATTAAGGAAAAAGAGATCTAAAAAGCTCAAGGAAAGTATTTGTGAGAGTGTGTTGACTTTTAAAAAAAATCACCTCTTTCTAACAGCCGTATGTCAATCACTGACTTTCAAAGGAGACAAACACTGCAAGGTGTGTTGCACCATTCTCACTGTATTATTTTGCTATGTGTAACACTGCAGCAATTTTTAGCATACAGATTCTTAATCTCATTTTGGTTCTAAAGCACCCACAAATCACATCATTGCTGAGTGGGTGTCTCTGGAGATTGTCCTTTCAGAGCAGGGGCAGCTACAGCAAGTTGCCCAAGGGGTTGGCTATTTCCAGGGATGAGGATGCCTCAGGGTCTCTTGACACTTTTTTCCAGTGTCTGACCACCTTCACCAAGAGCTTGGTATCTTCTTCCAGTGGTACAAAGCTCCTGTCAGTACTGTTACAAATGTTTTGACCTTCTTCCTGTACTCTGTACCTTCTGCTGTACAAAAGCAGATAGGCCCCAAGGTTTCAAAGGGATTAGCCATAGGATTGTAAAACAGATGTAAGTGTGAGTGCTTTCACAGGACTTCAGCTGGCAAGTCAAAGTGAGTTGGTAAAAGTCATAGTAAAAAATGGAAAAAAGCCTCAATCTCTGTACTGCAGAATTTACAATTTCATGACACAGATATCACAATGTGTGTGCACATTTTTCCCCCTTAAATTTTAGAGGATTATAGTTCTTAATCCTTGGGCGAGTTTGAAAAATTTTCATTTTTAGCTGTGGTAGTTGAGGTCTTTTAAGGATTCACTCACATTCTGCCTTCTGCCCCCCACCCCCCCTTAAATTTAAGTGCATTTTCTTGCTGATTCTGATTTCCGTAACAGACATAATTTCACTTTTTCTTTTCAAAGGTTCAAAGCTCCAGTGCGGGTAAAGTGTAGAGGGATAAGACTGAACCCTTGGGAAACAGCAAAACACATGAAGGCAAAGGTGCGTGATAAAACAGTTTATCTCTGGCTTTGCAGTTATTACACAGATAACATTTTGATACGTGTATTATGTTTAGTAACTCAGTATCTATGTGTGTAACACATAATTTTTTAGTTAGAAGTTTATCTTCCAAAACTGTACCGTGTTTTTCAATGAGTCAGCTGGTTACAGAGACTCCTGTAATTTGTGAAGTAAATGCATTTATGTACTATGACATGAAATGTGCTTCATTCATTTCTGCACCGCTGTTAATTTATGATAATACTTCACAGGAGAGGAGTGAATACTCTATAATACCTTTCAAGAGGTCAATGTAGCCATAACTATAGTGTCTTCACTCTGCACTGACTAGTAAATCTTTGCTGAGGGACGAGGTGGTTGGGGTTTGTATGCTCACCATGACCTGCATGGGCTAACGGAGAGCAAAGGTTCCAGTGAGTGTTTGTAGAAACATATATCTACAGGAACCTCCAGGCATGCTGAAAGCTCATATGCGTCCCTCAAGGATTTGAAAAGATGAGGAGGAGGAGGATTAAAAGAGTGGCAAACAGATAGAAAAAGACAACTGTTACGTTAACTTCTAATTTTCTGGCCTTGCTAGTAAAAAAGAAATTGCTATTGTTCAGTCAGCATGAAGATGCTATGGGACATTTGCATCTTTCCATAAAATAGGGCATTTGGAAAATGACTGAAAAAAATCATTATTTTGGTTCTGTGTGGATTTAAAGACAGAAAACAATTGATCTGCCCTCAAGTCCACAGCTACCTAAGGAAGGGAAGCAAAAGAGTGTCTGTATTGTACATAAGTGGCTAAATACAATTTTAAAGTGAAATTACTAGCATTACTTGAAAACTTCTTTCTTTCTCTGCTGGTGAAAAATTTTCGAAATATTTCAAGCATCCAAAATCTATTCCATCTTTTCAGAGCAGTCCAGATGCTACTAAAGCTGCCACGGCCATCCATGTCAGCAGCCATGCTGTTTCCAACGTTTTGCTGGGATCACACAGCAAGGTTGTGTGAGGAGCATGGACTTCCAGAGAATGACTGACTTAGAAGGTTTTCCTGGCACCAGCTCTCCTTCCTTTGCACCATGTCCCTTGCATCAGGCTCAGCACTGCTTTGAAACAGCCCACCACAGGGTGGAAAACTCAACTGGCAAAAAATGTGAATAGTGTTCCAGTGGCTGAGTGAGCTGAACTGCCTGACTGAAGAGTGAGAAGGGAGGGAGAAGAAAGAAGAGAGCAGCGAGCCACTATGTTAGAGCCACTTTCTCTTGAAGTCTTATCCTAAGAAAAAAACTCTAGGTAAGTATACCTGCAGGCAATGAAACTCAGGTCTGTTTTTCTCAAGTGCTCAATACTTCTGCTAACTCCCATGGCGACACCTTAACAGTCAGATTCTCAAAAGGACTTAGTCTTCAGTGAGCACCCAGGGTGCTGAGGCCTTTAAAATTTCCGCTCTCTTCCTTTGCTGCCTACTTGGGAAATGAGATTTTTGTAAAATTCTGGCTTTACTCAATAAGTAAAGCTTCTTAGTTAACTGCACTAGCTGGGGGAAAGACATGGATCTTTGATACACTCTACTAGTATTTGCTAGAGCAGTCCAGGTTGATTATAAAGTGTCCCTACGTGAAGGAGACTGCCGTCTGTATTTCCCTCCAAAGCTGATGCAGCGTGTAGGGCATGAAATGCCATGAGATGGTGGGTCAGTCTCCAGGTCATGGCCAGGACACACAGCCCTTTCCTCTAAATCATTTCTTTCTCCATCTAGCTCCAGGCTGGGTAGGGCTCCTTAAAACCATATTCTGAATTTCTATGAAATTGTACAGTGCTTGAACCCAAGAAGATGTAAAGATACCCTGTCCAAAGACTCCAGGAAATCATGCAATCTGCAACACATTTACTACCTGTGTGTTTTACCCTTGGATTTGGCCAAGGTGCTTAACTCTGCTTTATGGACTTCCCATTAAACTTATCTCATTGTAAAACAGTGTTTCTTTAGGGAGGGGAAAACGTTTCAACCTTAAACGATTTAAATCAAAATCCCTGAGGATTTTTACACATCGGGAAGTGGTTCCAGTCTGCTCTAAACAAACTGTTGATGTGAAAGCACTGGCACACCCCACTCTCACTGAGGCAGTACTGGCTGACAAAGGCTTCACCACTCCCACCTCCATTCACAACAGAATGGCAGACAGGGAAATGTGCCAGCTACTCAAGTGTAAAATCTGGCATATTATCACAAAGGCTGAGAAAGGTAATGGAATATAAATTGGGGCACCTACATGTAGGCAGACTCTGTCACTTTGGTGCTTTGACATCCTCTGACAAAACCTTGACAGGGAGACCTTTCAGTGTGATTTAGCTGAGGAAAGAGCATCCTTACAGGCAGCCATCCTTCACAGGTGATGAGTCCTCCTCTGGCAGGGTGGGGACTTTAGGGTGGCTACAGCCACTGCATCCCTTTGACCACAGGCTCCTTTGACCTCTCTCTTTGTCCTTGTTTTTGGCAGCCAGACAGAGAGAGGAGAGCACATGGGTGAAAAGGCAGACACAACATGTTGAGGCTTGGCCTCCTACCTCTCAGAGGTGGCACGGTGGGTTCACCTCTTTGCAGGTCTTGCCTCTCCTCTCTGCCTCCACACACTCAACGTCCGTCCACCTTTTCCTTGCTCATTAACACCCCCTGTCTTGGTACTGGGCATTAAACTGTAATTTGGAGCATCCAGGAGAGTGGGAGGAGCGGGACAGGGCAGAGGGAGTGCTGCTCAGCTGACCTCTTTGGCCCCACAAGCTCCTCCTGGACAGCTGACACTTAAAGTTTGGGATGGCGTTGAGAGCTTCTCAAGCAGCTCCAGGCCCAGGGAGGGAGCCTGGCTGCTGGTCCAAAGCTTCCCTTGGGGGTGAGGAGCAGAGTCTGCCCCCGTCCCCTCCAGTGTTGACCATCATCTCAAGACTGTCCATCACAGGACTGGTTTCTCAAACTGGTGGGGAAGGTTGTGTGGGAAGGGTGGCCTGCTCAGCTGTCCTTGCTAAGCTGTGGCACCCAAGTCTCCCTGCTCCAGGGCTGATTCTGTAGCCAAAAGCACTACAAAATGCACACACATCCTCAGTTTTGCATGAAAAAAGCCAGTGTTGTGAAATTCTCTCTCCAAAATAGCATCCAATAGCTCTGTTTGCATGGCCTCAGGCTGATGCTGGCTAGGCCATAAATATCTCACAGCCTGAGCCATGGGCATGCTGGAGCCTGTTTTGGGGAGGAGGGGGATGTCTTCATTCCAAGCATTGCAAACCAGAACAGCTCCCCACTATCTGAACTTGCTGCTCCCTACTTACTGTTAATTGGTTCCTTCCTGTAGCTGATTTGTACCTCAATTTTCCTGCTATCTTTAATGTTAATTCGTTGTTTTTTGTCCTACACAATGGTACTCAAAGACTGATTCCTGGCCTGGCATTAGTGAATATCCAAATGAGCTGGTGAATATCCAAATGAGATATCTTAGTCTTTCCTTCAAGGCTTCAAGGATCTGGGTCTGAAAAATTAGCTCTTTTTTCTTTTTTTTTTTCCCCACTTGGAAATCGTGGAGTATAATGCAATGTTGTCACAGCACCTGTGAATGGATATCTCCATCTGAGGGAAAATAGGGACAAAAAGGAGACTTCTGATCTTGACTTTCTCATGAGAAAGATTTGGCAAAGATGTGTGATTATAGCACTTAACTGGAGAAGCAGTTTCGACCTCCAGTTAAGAATGTTTTTGACACATGTTTTCAATATAGTTAACCAAGGCTAAGGTGTGTCAATAAAGTGGAACGAAAGGTAAGTGTAAAATGGGAATGAAGGCAGCTTGGACAGAATGACAAGGAAGCAGACTGAGGGGACACGTAAGCCCAGAGTCTGTCCAGGTTGTGACCACACCAACGCTTGGATCAGGGGACAGGACACAATTAAAAATCTTCCAGTGGATCCTTTATGAGAAGGTGTGAGAGAGAGACAATAGCATTTCCTGACCACACTGATTCCTGTGAACCTGTGTGGTCTTAAGCTCATTTATATGGAACACTGCAAGCAACATAACCTGAATTAATGCTGTGAGACAGAAATGAAGCCACTAATGGACAAAAGGAAGCATGAGTCTAATGATTCAAACACAGAGCAGGGGAGTCAGGAGACCAGAGCAGTTTTACCTGATTTAGCTACTGACTCATCTTGAGAGACTGTGAGGAATTCACTTGAATCAAAACTGTTGCTGCTTTTGGTTTGGGGTCCACTTTTTCTGAGGTTATGGCCATTTTGAGCACCCACACCTGAGCTCCTGAATGCCACGGCTGCCTCATCTGGAGGCTGTGAGCATTCACTCATTCATGCTAGTGCAGCCCTGTGAACCTCTCAGGGGAAAGGGCATAATATTATAATTTAAATAATTTACTTTAAACCTTGGCTCAAGGGACAGCATAGCTATTAAGTAATGGCCTTTGTAATCTAGAAAGCCTTTCCTGCCCTTCCCTGAGATGGATCCTGTACTTAACACTTCACCTGGCAAAGCACTGAACAATTTTCCCCCACTTACCTTAACAAGGCAAGTCTTTTACTCACCACACCACAGGCGGGCTGGAGGCTTTGATTGAGATGGCCCCACAAGGGCTGTACAAAGGATGACTCAGGAAAAGTTTTGCTAATCCTAAGAGTCTCCATCAGGCAGTTCTGTGGTATCCAGGTATTGCCACTGGTAGCCAGCTTGGGGCTCCTGTCTGCCCATCAGGGCTTCTGTTGCAACAAACACAAGGTCACACGTAGTCATATGTTAAAGGCTTAATTACAAATGAACTGTCAGCTTCTGAAAACTCGTTTTGGGGTAATGCTGTTGAGGATCATTCAGCTTCCAGGGGTAACTTGGGTGGATTTGAATCTCTAACTTCAAAAAAGGCTGTGTTTAGGGACAGGTTTGGTGCCTGTCATGTTGTCACGAGTACCACTAAGAGTACTTGGCATGCTTCAAAATTGTGGGGTATTTAACAGGCACACAGCTTATATAGTGGTTCATAGGATAAAAAAAAGAAAATAAAACAAACCAACCAACCAACCAAACAAAAAACCCCTGAAGTCTGCCTTTGTGGATGAACAATTTGCTTTCAGAGGTAAGGTGAAACAAGGTTCTGACCCAAAGATACCTATTGAAAAATATCTTGTGAGGCAGGTTTGTGAGGCATGTGTTGTTGAAAGCAACCAAGATGAGTGCAGCCACGAACTCTGTCCTCCCTCCACCACCTTTCCAGTGGTGGGCATAGTCTGGGACATTCTAGGAGGGAATATATCCACACTGAAGATAAGAGCAGCCCCAGCTTGCATCTTTCTGCACAGCATTGGGTGCTGGTTCCTCTAAGAGAGGTCACTTGATGAAGAATATCCTGTCTCAAGCATGATCTGGCACGGCACTGCCTGTGTTTCTTCTCAAGCAAAACTCCCACTGACATCAGTAGAAGTTTGACTCCAGAGGAAGATGAATTTCTGCCGACTTAATCTGATTCAAGCCTTCCTACATGAAACACGAGGGACTGATGCAGCCTCTCCACCTTGGGAATCATATCTCCCCACACCACAGCTTAATGTGCCCCAAGGTCTACTGTGGAAAAGCTGATCAAGTCTGAGCCATTTTCAAAATGTTGGTGAAGTTTCACAGCCTCGAGCAGTCATTATTGCACTGGGTCATACCCCTGAGGTAAATTATTAATAATAATAATATGTTATTTTTGTTAAACCTGACATCTCCTTTCATCTCAGCCCCATGCTTATCAGGAGCTCTGCAACAACAAAAAAGGAAAGTTTTATTTCCACATTTTCATCCCTTCGTCTCATCACGCCGCGTCTGCTTTGGGGAGTGAAGAGTAATCTGTGGAAAGCTTTCATGCTCTCAGACCTACCAAAACATGCAATATTAATTGGGATTATTAATTGTATTTACTGCACTAGCAAGTCTAACCTTGTTAAAGGCCAGCGTGAAGATGTGGGATCATTTCTGTCATTTGGAACATCCTGCATGCTACCTCCTCTCAGAAATCAAAAGGAAAATTACCTCACTTTTATTAATCATCCTTTTTCTTACAAGATTTTGCCTTTTGTTTAGCTGCACTTCACAAGGAGAAGGTGTGTTTTCTGTGCTGCTTTGAGATCTTGGCAGTTAATGGAACTCTTTGATTTTTAAATAAGAGTTATTCCTCTGAGTGTACAGTATAAACCTAACAGGCAAGGGACTGTGCCTTTAAGTTCATCAGTTTTCCCAGTGCTGTACTGGAAGGATTGGACTGAAACTTTAAACATTTCTAGCCATACCTAGCATATGTATAATTTATAAGCCACACACCGTTTTCTGTCAAATAGGCGATTGATCTGACTCGGATCTCGTTAATTATCCTCCACATACATTATACGTTAACAGATCTTCAGTATACTGTGTATCAATATTAATAAGATTATAAAACACTATTGATAATTAGGAAGAGAAAGAGACCAGGCCTTTGATTCACTCTGTTACTAACGCCCCTGCATCTCTAGATTAAAAAGAGACCACTTTTCGTTTAATAATATCAGATCAGTACATCCATCTTCTAAAAGGCTTTATTAAGAGAAAGCTAAGATTTGCATCCCTATGCAAGGGGCTATTTGAAATTGATTATGGAGGCATCATTGATGTGTGAGAAATTTGTTTCTCTGTCTTGTCTAAAGGGGGACCTAATAGGTGGGAGGGATTTAAGGTGGAGCACTGCACTCTTGGATCTTTGATCAGGAAATTTCTATTTTTCTTTGTCAGGCTATATTTGGTAAGCCAGATTGTCTTGTTTCAGAGGAAATTAAATGGGATGTCATATTGCTTCCTTTAAAAAATAACAACATCTATGCTATCGCACTCCAAAAGAGAATGGTAGAATCAAATAACAATATTTATCTTTAAATAATGTGGATCAGATTTTTTTTTTTCATTACTTTTTACAGCTTGTCTTTTGCTCTGACCTGCCTTTTATTTTTCCATTAAGCTCATTTACAACATGCAAACCAGAACAACGAGTTCCTAGTGAGGGCTCTGAAACACTTCCTATCCAAATTGAATCAGGTAAACTTTGCTTCCTTAGAAATTTCGTGCTAAAATGAGGGAAAATCATGGAAGGATGGCAGGGGACACGGCATTCAGGTTGCCACATACCTGGTCCTCCACTGCAATGCTGTATTGCACCGCAGTGGCTTGGGAACCAACACTGGCCAAGCCCAGGTGCTTTTTCTGACACCTTAAAAAAATGATTTGGGATTCAAGCATGAGATCTGATTTTGCCTTGCTGCTAATGTCCACTAATCACCAAAGAACTCAAGTCACTAATCACCCAGTCATTGTCTTCATGAAACTTGAGAACAGAACTCCCCGGGTCAGCTCGAACAGAGCCGACGCGGCCAGGCAGAGTTCTAAGGCTCTCTCCCTGCTCTGGAGCAATTCTGCAAGGCATCCTTCCCACTGTTGACTCCCTCGGGCTGGCCAGAGTTAGGAGACCTCATTCCAGCCACCACAGATATTTTAAGCATCATATCCTGCAACCCTATGGAGACAAGATTTCTAAAATACCGCGTTCAGGACCCCAGCAGCTTCTGTAGGGGAGTGCTTGTGTTGCTATGCAGAACAATAGGCTCTAGTGGAAGATACTTGGTGTGAGCAGCAGAGGGAAGCCAAGAAAAATTACCCTCACTTGGACAGGGGTTTTGCTCAGGGAAATTTCACACATGTATTTCCCTGCAAAGTAGCCCAGTAGATTCTCATTTCTCATGGCAATTCTGCTAAAATTCTGCTAAATAAAACCATCAATTTATGGCTTCCAGGAAATCCGCTCTATATATAATTTTTCCATTCCCTAGAGATGTGTGATTTTGAAGCACGCTGGGAGAGATCATGGTTCTCAGGACTGTGGAAGGGACCCTGAGATGAGGGAGGTCCCAAGCTGCTGTGTCCACTGCAAAGTCTTGGGAAAGTCCCTTCATCTGCCTGGGACATCCATCATACTTGTGAGGGGTCACAGGAACTGCCTGGGGTACAAGACAAACACCCACAGTACCTAACATGCCAGTGGGACCCCTCTGGCACCCATGCCAACCGGAGCAATGCCACCAAACAAGGTCATAACATTTTAAGTGCTCATTTTGCCTAATTTCATTCCATGTGAAACTGGGAAAGGGACAATCAGCTGAGACATAGAGGTGACAGGACACAAGGAGAGATGGTGACCTGCTGGGGGAAGGCTAAATTAAGAACAGGTACATAAACCCAGATTAAAATTTATTCATGTGGTACATAAGCAAAATAAAGGGCTTTCTGTATTGCTACAAGTGCAGGTAACATGAGGTCCAAGAATTGTTCTTTTTTAAACTCTCAGATAGTTGTGCCCATCTTCTTTCTGGAGGGAGCCTTGAAGGAAACTGTGGAAAGAACAGCAAGAGACAAAAGTGTGAAACGAAGCCTAAAGGCTTAGAAATACACAGAGTAAACCAATGAAAGTACAGTGAGATAGCACAAAGAAGTTTAATTTTAGTTCCCGGTCCAGGAAAGTATAATGGCTGGCAGATTTTTGTGGGATTCCTGCAAACCAAGTGGATATCAGAGCAGCAGGGCCCATCTGTGCCAGCCTCTGGCTAAAAGCTTGCTGCTCTTTTTCTCTCCGACAGGCATCTGGCCCGGATGCACCACAGTGCAACTTCCTGAGCCAAAGTTCACTTCTGGTGGCAGGGCTGTCCCCTGTCACACAGGGCATGAGCCTGGGACTCCGAGGACCTATCTGAGCCACGTCACATCCATTCACACCTGTTTTTTCATAGAGTTCAGGCCATAAATAACTTGCTACGTGCTCCTGGAGATGCACCACTGCTGCGCGTCCTGGACGCTGCATGTGCTGTGTGTGAGCACAGCAGCACTCGCATGCACAAGGATGTTTACAAAAGGCAGCAGGGAAGTGCCTAAGGTGTAGCTTTCTCATGAAGGAGGGAGTTCATTCCCTTAGGCCTAGAGACATTCCTTTAATTTCTTATGTCCTTACACAAAAAAAACATATGGGGAAACAATACTACTTTCACTGACAATGCAGAGAAGGGAAGACATTTACAACACTGGAAGCTAATTAAAACACCCTGAAAATCCAGTTCACATTCCATTGGGAATATCCCTAGTTGATGCATTCACGTGAATATATTTCCCAACAGAAATCCAAGAAGAGGAGAAAGCACATAGAAATTTGGAGTTCTGACCTGTCTTTGCCATTGGCTCTCTAGTGACTGCCAGGCTTGTCCTCTTGGCTGCTGTACATTGCAGAGGCTCAGCAGGCCTGGTAACCAGACTTCACTCAGTCTCTGAAGTCTGATTCTGCTCCTCAAATGTCTTCAACTGTCTGGAACTGGGAAATAGTGGCCAGGAAAAATCCCTCAGCTGACCAGAGCAACGTATCAGACAAGCATATGCTGGGAACATGGTGAAACATTTGTCTACCACCTCATGCAAACGAAAGCTCTGTGGATGGAATCAGGGCTGTCAGATGAGGCTGTCAGCATAAGAGGCAAAGGGTTTTGATGGCCAGTCTTATCCATCAGGCAAAATGGGTGTTGAAGCTGTACTACCCCAAGTCATGGGTCCTGCTAGCTTCAGGCACAAATGTGTTACAGGAAGAGCATGGAAGACTTTGCTTTATCTATGGCCCTGCTGTCTATAGCTGTACAAAATCTTTCTGCCTCTACAGCTCTCAGGCTGGGTCTATTAATTAAGAATCAAAAGAGGGAGGTGAGGAGAAAATATGCATGATTCCTAGTATCATCACAGTACATGCTGAAAATGAGATCCTTGGAGGCAATGGCAGCCGCCGGTATTTACGCAAATTAGGGCATAGGTTTAATGCATCAGTGCCTTCCTGATGAAACATTGAATTGTTTGAATTGGAAAGGACCTTAAAGACCATCTTGTTCCAACCCCCTGCCATGGGCATGGACACCTTCCACTGGACCAGGTTGCTCAAAGACTCATCCAATCTGGTCTTGAACACTCCCAGGGATGGGGCATCCACAACTTCTCAGACAGACAAAATCTGCTAGTGGTCCACCACCCCCACAGCAAAGAATTTCTTCCTAATATCTAATCTAAACTTACTGTTTTTCAGTTTGAAGCCATTCCCTTTTGTGTTATCACTACATATGCCTGTAACAAAGTCACTCTCCAGCTCTCTTGCAGCTCCTTTAGGTACTGGAAGGTGCTCTAAAGTCTCCCTGGAGCCTTCTCTTCTCCAGGCTGAACAGCTCTACCTCTTTCAGCCTGTCTTCATAGCAGAGGTACTCCACTCCTCTGATCATCTTTGTGGCCTCCTCTGAACTCGCTCCATCAAGTCCACATCCTTCTTATGCTGGGGTCCCCAGAGGTGGATGCAGCAATCCAGGTGGAGTCTCTCAAGAGCAGAGGGGGAGAATCACCTCCCACAACCTGCTGGCCACATTTCTGTTGATGCAGCCCAGGGTATGGTTGATGGTGTGGAACCATTATTGTGGAAATGGTGAGAAGGATCCATTGTCACAGAGAAGATGCTCCAGGTGTCTGCGTAGCCCAGAGCAATTAATACATGACCCCCTGACATGGTACCTCCAGACAGCTCCATTGTGCCAGGATTTGCATGTTATTAACCTGCACAGTGTTACTACATCAGAAGAAAGAGAAAATAAAAGGAAAATAATATCCCCATTTGAGCTTGGGCATGGTAGACTGTTTTTCAACCCTGGAAACATTTTAGTTTCTATCAAAGAAGAACATTTGCTTTGTGTTAAGTGGGGAAACCCTGAAGATGAATGTTCAGCGTGAATAAAAATAGCAAAACCTTGGTGGTTCCTCATTTAAGAAAAACAATACTTGGGCCACTTGAAACAATAAGGGTTTGCTCCCAGCTTGAGATTTTGTCTGACAAATTTCAGGGAGAAGGGTTTTTTTCCTCCCCTCCTCTAGCCCTGAGACATACTGCAAAAAATGCATGCACACGAGCCGTTGTCACTGGGAATGTACCAGCCTTCCATTAACATTGCTCTCTATAGGATGGCGGTTGGCAGGAGTGCTCATTTTAAAATCCAAAAGCTCATGTCTAGTGCTCCAGCCGTTATTCCCCAGAGTTTTTTCAAGCCACTTGAGCCACTTGTCTGGAGCCTGCTTGCTTTGATCTCCTTCTGCATCGAACGTGTCTGGAGAGAGCTCTGCAAGGGGAAAGCACGAATCGAATTGTGCGCTCCCATCTTGCCCATTGCAAAGCCATACCAGGAAATTGAGGAAATGTTCCAGGTTTTAAGCTTTCTACCCTTAGCCAGAAATTAAAACCCCTTCGTTAATCCAATCTTAAATCTCAACTAGCTGCTGCTTAATGTGGTAATAAATATTTCATACCGATTGTGTTGCGTTCCTTGCTGTGTTTATTAAATGGAGTTTCTCATAATTCCAGTTATTCATTTTAATAGGTCAGGACTTGGCTGTGATTTAAACAGACCACTGAGGAAACAGCCGTGGTTAAACATTGTAACAATATGGATTATTAATTTAATTGGCCAGCTATTACTTGTTTTGACTCTGTGCTAACACATTTAGCTCAGTCTCTTGTGGCCTATAAACCACAAAGGTCGTGACTTTAACATTCAGAAGAATGGGAAAAAGAGAATCAGGGCTGAGATTATGAGGAAAAATAGAGAAACAGTGTGGGGAAGACAGAGTGGGGAAGGCTAAGGGCTTGCTGGAGGCAGTGCAGGGCAAAAGGGGATTTATTTAGTAGCTCAGCAATAGAACATCCTCTAAACCACCAGCCAAACTAGCAGTTTCTTTCAGTCTGCATCCCTCTGAGGTGATTTCAGACAGTGATTTTTACCTGTGGGTATAACAATGGTATCCCCACATGTTTAATAACATTTCTATTTTATTTCTAAATTTTTATAATCTAGTCTAAATTATGCCATGCAAAGAGCTCACATGTGAATAATCAGCAATAATATTTTTAAGTGTGTTTAAAAGGCCAATCAGGCATCCCCACCCTGGATGGTTTCACTGCACCTTTATTGAAAACCACCTCATGATGCTAGTTAGATACAGTGGGGTGAAAAAGCACATTCCAAAGGGCAGGCTAGCAAAAAGGGACAGCTAGGAAAAAATGTGGCGTTTATTTTCTGTGCTCAACAAAGACAGTGCAATTTATACCATGGACTGCTCCACTTGAAAGGGGTCAAATCTTCCCACTGATTTTTTATGCACGACTCTCATTGACCCCAGACAGGAGTTCTGTGCATTGAATAGCATCAGGATACGACCCTGTATTTTTCTTGGCAACTGTGTGCAAAATGTGGCAGTGGGAAATGTTTCCATACTGATGCCTGTGCCAGGTATGTTCACCATTCAACTTGTACAGGTACTAAGACCCTACCATGAAGGAAACTATATGAATACAAAAGGTAGACAGATACATTAGGCAGAGAGGTGATCAGGTATGAGTCCCCATTTTTAGTGTTTATCCTGTGCCATGGAATCTGTAGCTGTTCCTGTAACAAACTGCACAGGCCAGTAAGTTGGAAGAACACAGCCCAAAACCTTTGTCTGCAAAGGCAGGCTCCAAACCATGCAGCTGACATGGGAAATGTAGCATGCATGAGTACAGCATACATAATCAGCAGTAACAGCTGCCCAGACAAGTTGGTGGGATTCCAATGCTGTAAGACTTCTTCCATCCTCACTCTCTTATCCTCCTTCGCATAGCTCAACCCAATTTTCCAAGACACAGGGACACTGGGAAGAAAGACAGGCTTGGAAGCTTATTCATTGTGTAGAAAAGAGCCAGATGGAGAAAAATTCCTGCATCTCCCCTTTCTGGCTTTTTCACCTCTCCTCCTTTTCTGCCTCTCTCCCCCTTTCCCTGACCTACCTTTGGCCCTGCTAGAAGCCTTTCTTCACCATGCCAACCATCACTCACACCCCTGTCCTGCAGCCCAGCTCCCCTGCAGGCAGACCCCATCCCCAGAGGAGTTCCCATCTTCCAGCCCAGATTTCCTTATTCACCTCCTGCCTTAGGCTTCAAACCCATTTGCTTTCCATCATCGCATCCCCCATCATGTACACTGAGCCTTGGAACAGTTTTTATCCTACATCTGAACACCTTCTGTTCCTTCAAGAACCAGTTTCCAGATTCAAACTCTCACTTTGCCCACCTGGTGACACCAGCATCAACATCCTGTAACACAACTATCCCCCTTCACCTATTCAAGATACATCAGTTTTTGCATGCACAGAGTGTAGACCAAAGGCTAGGACCACACTATATTCAGCCTCTTGCAGAAATCCTTTAGAAGCATCCAAGAATTCCTCACCCCACGTTGCCAGGCTGTGTACCTCCCAGATTCCCTTCCTGCAGTAGTGCAGCTCCACCACTCCTCCTGGCTCTGCGTGGCAGGCAAGAAACCCCAGCCTCTGGAACACAGCTCCTCACGCAGGGAGCCATCCTTAAGCTGCTGCAGGTGCCGCATGCTGGGCCCTGTATCTCTAAGTGTGGCTGACAAACAGGGCTTTCTTCTGTGGTGCCTAGCACCAGCAGCCCCTAAGGACAAGATACCCTTCCCTTCTTCTCCCCCACCCTCAGCCCTCGCACACAATACAGTATTTGTCATGGACTTGTTTTCCAGCACATGAAGAGCACAGAAACGCGTGCTCTTTTATGATAAGGTAAGCAGGATGACCCTGTAACATTCCACATCTGAACTCGGAACGGCATCTGCCTCACAGCTGTCCTTGTAGCAAGCATTTCAAAAACACAGACGGCAAAAAAACAGCAACAATATCTCATCACCGATGTAGCTGCTTACAGCACAGTCCTCACTGTCTTCCAAATACCCGTGTTTTAGAGGTGACCTACAGCTGTGAAATTTGGATGCAGATTCCAACACCACCCCTTAATTTCAAGGATGTTCCAATATGAGTTTTACACAGAGTTGCAGGCCAAGTGCAAAATTTGTGGCTGGAGCTAGGTTCAGATTCTGAACACCCTGAGTCACAAAGATTTCCAAGAGTTTTGGCTTCGTTGCAGTATTCATGTTCCTTCTCACTTGAGTGCATTGACATATCCTCTAGGAGTCATGGACTAGGAGCTCACAGCAAAAGGCTCTGCACAAACAGAATAAAAATAAAGGAAAGAGTTTAAAGTTCAGAGTCAAGAGATAGATACAGAGAAATGTGGAAGTGCAGGGAGTTAGACTGCCAACAGGACAGTCGAATTGTGGTTGAGTTTTCAGTGGTCATCCCGTCAAAAGAGAACTGAGGGAGGTTTTGAAAAGTCAGCAGCATTGCAAATGTGTGCAGAGTGCTTCTCAAGAAATGTGGGTGAAAAGACAGCTGGCATGAAAGGACAGCTATGGACATGGATGTCTCAGACCAGCTAGAACAAGAGTTGCTTTTGAGGAAATTACTACAGGAAATGGATGGAGAGGGAAGAAACATTGAAGGGCACTGAAACAAACTGCTGCTACTTGTTACAATAGATAAGGTAGTGGAGGAAGGCAAAAATAAAATTGATGGGATCCATGGGATGAAAAATGGGCACCATTCAGAGAAAGCATGCAAGGAGAGATAGAGTTAGACCAGAGAAAGGGGTCTTGTAATCAGAGGAGAAGAGCTTCAACAAGCAAATTGGATGGGAGAAGAATATCTCAAAGAAGTTGTGCATAAAGTGCCAACAAAGATAGCTTGGATGCAGGGTTTTAAGAGAGAGCAGTCCAGATTAAATCCAATTTATTTATTTGACACCATAAAGACAAATGATGATATTATAACTTGGATAGAAGGAAACAAATCACAGTCGAAAGAGGAATCAGGAAATCAAAGATGGTAGCTGAAATCAAACACAGATGAAAGCCCTAAAGAACGAGACACAGAAGGAGGAGTGAAAAGCTGAAGACACAAGTGCAAGGGACAGAGAAGAGAGGGGCAGAGAAGTTCCCAGTACAAGTGCCAGAGTTGCTGGAACAAGGCAGGGCATGGGACAGAGCAATGAGGGATGGTACAGAAGGGAGCCTGCTGCACACAGAAGAGAGACTGCAGGTGGAAAAGCAGAATGGTTGTAGACACGATGATGTTCAGAAAAGGAAGAATGGATACCAGGGGGTTGGGTGGGTCTTGCTGCAAGTTCAGTTTGCATGCATAGTCCTTCACATTGTTCTGCTTTACCTTGGGCTGGGGTTTTCTGGCAGGCAGTGCAGGAATAAGATCATGAACTCCTTCTTGTCTTCTGACCTCACATGAGAGATTTTCCAAATAATAATGTGGCCGCAGAAAACCAGGAGAATATTTAATGTACCTTTTTTTACCTCTACAATTTTTCTCTCCACAAGATGTTGACAAAAATCAGCATTTCTAATATCAGGTTTTTTAAAAGAAGAGGGACCATTAGGTCATCTGGAGAAAGTCCTGTTGAAAGCTATCAAAATGTCTGTGATTGCTCATGTGCAGCAACTCCTTCTTGGATGCCTTTAGGGGATTAAGATGAATACTTTGAGTACAGGAGCATGAGTTACTTCAGTCAACATCAGTAGCCAAAGAACTGATTGCACTGGCTTGTGTCTGCTGTGGCACAGATGGAGACCATTCAGTAAATTCCTTCAGGGTGAGAATGATCCTCCTTCATTTTGAAAGATAGGTGAGGACACAGAAAACATCAGAGAGTACAGCAAAGAGCAGGTGCTGGCACTCTGCTTGTGCTAGTGAGAGTGATGTAATACTTAAATAAAAATAATTAGGCTGTTGGACACAAGCCTTCATATAAAAAACAACATAGGAAACACATGTTTTCACATGTTTCCAATGCAAAAACCACCTGTCCCCAATTGGTTTAATGAATGTTCACATGGCTGTGAAGTTTAAATGAGCATGCAGTGGGAGTAGTCAGCACACAGAGGGTCAGTGTGAGCACTGCTGCGGGTGAGCAGCAAGTTGTGAGCTCCACATGTTCTGCATGTCCTGCGATGGGCCAGGGGAACATGTGGAGGAAATGCCTCATTTTGTAGTTCTCCAGGAGAAGGAATGAACCTATTGTCTGTCTGGTCTTCTGGGCAGCAAGTACCCGACTCCAAGCCCAGTAAAACTAGTGGGAATCAGATTCCAGGATCTTGTTGACATTCTGCACATTCTGTGGTTTCTCTTTTGTCAGGATGCACACTGCTTTGGTGAGGAAAGAGGGGAAGGGAAGGAAAGAAATGTTCAGAATTCTCTCCAAAGTCATCTGTGGGAGCATTTATTGGTTTTGCTCTCTGTGCATAAACTTGCCTGCGTGGTCTTGAGCTGGCTGGGTCACTGGTTTCTGACTAAGGGTTTACTAAAGTGAGAGTAATTTTTTGTTTCCCATGATAACTCATATTTTGAAAATGGCATTCAACAACGTAGGCTTTTTGCCATTTTTAAGGAAAGCAATTGTTTATTTGAAAATATGACACTAACAAAATATTTTGCAATGTAAGAACAGCTAAAAATGCATTTTGCAAACACTACAGCACTTGACCCATATCTCTTGGCAGATACATGTTAACTCCACCTTAAAGGAGAGATCTAATCACTTGGAACTTTCTAGCAGTGTATATTGTGAATAACACCAGGGCTTCGTACATTTAAAAACTCTATAAACTAAGTTAAAAATAAAGTTAAAAAAAAAAAAAGTCCTATTTTTCCAGTTCTAGAACATATTCTGAAACAATGCAAAAAGCAGGTGTACAGTGCTCTGATGGCTTGCTTCAAAAACAGGCAGCAGCATTGGATCATCACGTGGTTTTCATTCTCACCTGCCTCTGACTTGTCCCACCATACATTTCTGAAACTGTTCTGGTCCCTTTCCATAACACATTTATAGCACCCACACAATCTGTAGTCTTGCAAGACAAACGTGAATATTAACTTATCTTGCCTAAACAATTCAAGTCGAACCTTAACTGTCTTGCTAAAATAAAAATCCTTGTAACTTACAGTAATTAGCCTTCATCATATGCATAAAAATGTTCTCATCCTTTTTTATACCAGCTCCTAGAGTTAAATCTGGACTCTCTGGAAAAGGTGTAAAAATCCAAAAAGTTTTCCTCTTTTACATCCATTAATCAGGTTGAAATACCAAGTATTTTCTAAATATCCAAAAACCTTTGCAGTTCCCAAGTGGTTTTTTTGAGTCCCCAGCTTGCCTCACAAGTTCAGGACGTGTAGATTTTCAGACTCTGTTACCCCTTAATATTCATATCCATAGAAAAGAGTGACAGGCTTGGGGAAAGACCCAGAGAATTATTCCAGACTCTTCAACTCAGATTTCATTTTGTTTCTTGATAGTCAGCACCTGACTGTAATTCATTTTGAAAAGTTTAAACAGAACCTTCTATTTTTTGCTGACTTTGGAGCAAGGGCATTTGTCTATCCCTCATTAATCTTTATGTCACTTGCAAGAAACATCATACCTTTTCCTTTTGCAATAGTTTCCCCAAATAGAGGTCCAATGCCACAGCCCTTGTCCCCATTAAGGTTTTGCTAATGACCTTACTCCACTCAGAACAAAGAGTATTAAACTGGGCCAGATGCTTGGTAGATGAAGAGAAGTTGAAAAGCAGCACTAAAATAGAAGGTTTCTCCTTTGACCCTCCAGCAGAGTTTAAGGCATCAGCTTTCAGTGGGACTCACTGAACAGAAGCAGGGTGGGTTTAATGATGAGTATTTTCCAAAATCCCACCTGAGCATTCCAAAATTCCACCTGATGGGTGGAGCCATCAGCCAAGTGTGTCCTAGAACAGTTTGAAAGGTTATTGAGTCCTTTAGCTGTCCTGTAGATACAAGCTCTGGGTGACAATATTGGTAGGCATTTATCTTCTTGTTATTGCAGAGGATAGGAATGGACTTGGTCTGAGAATTAACTTCCAGCCAAAGAGTGAGAACTTGTGAATATATTCCAAGAGTATCTCAAGTCCCTTTTTTTCCCTCTCCTTGGGTTCACAGAATATCATCCTCTCCACCCCTCAGGATTAAAGCTAGCTGAATATGAAGGACAAGCATGCACCTTCATGGCAGAACTTCTCCCAAACAAAACAGAAATATTTCCTATGTAGAGCTTTCCCTTGCTGAGCCCCACCTTTAGTAATAATGGGAAGACACTTGGAGCTAAGAGTACCCAAATCTAGGCTTGGAGATTTCATAAGAAAAGGAATGAAGAAAGAATAATGACATTTAAAAAGTATTGGAAAATAAAAAGGTACGGAGGATTGGCTACGGATATGTCTGAGGAATCTATGTAATATTCTAGTACTGGAGAAGGGCAATGTTATTCTTAAATCTCCAAAACCTGACAAAACATATAAAAGACAGGACTGGGTTCACAATTACTCCCAAGTGTAATATTATTAAGTTCTTCCAGAAGGGACTTCACTGTAATAAAAAACGGGTTTGTTTCTCCATTTTACAAGTCTCTCTGACCTCATATGTTCAATGTGCCTTTCACACCATCGTTGAGTTGGCTTATTTCTGGATAACCACACACTCTCACTGACACAGGAATGTTAGAGTCAACCCGACACACACAGAAATGTTTCCTATCTGTTGAGCAGTGCAGTGCCAGAATATAACCCAGGATGCCACTGAGATGCAAGTGCGCTCTTAAAGAAAAAATACTCAGGAAATACATGTGTTAAGGACTCCATAAAATGAGGGAACTATCTGTTACCAGAGTTTACGTATTTGTTATGCCAACAAAAGTGGACATTAATTCCTTCAGCTGAAAGTCAAGATAATTCATCCAAATAGGATGAAGTAGGGAAGGAGGAGGTTAGGAGAAAAAAGGAGTTTTTACTAAAGCCTGAGTTTTTTTGCTGAAACACTGGGGGATTTTTGGCAAGTCGATACTGCCCCTACTTTCAAAGCGCCCTTTAAGTCGAGACATCCAGCTTTCCGTGTGTCCAGAAAGGGGCAGGATGGCTACCGAGCGCCAGCCTGAGCTGTTGGGATGCGCAGGCGGTGCTGGGGAATCAATGTCAGGCCTTCCAGGAAACACAACATCAGTGGAAAGCGCTGACCTCGGGCGCTGCACTCCGCATCCTCCTGCGAGGACACCAAACGGCAGAGCTGGGCGTAATTACACTGCTGCTTGTGAGGCGCAGCGGACGGAATGTGCTACATCAGCACTCGCCGCTTTTGTTACCGAGGGGGAAGAAAAGTCTCGCAAGGGAAGGAGTGAATGAAATCCTGAGCGCCGTGTTACTCCGCTTAACTTCTGGGAATCTAATTATCCGAGAAGAGGTGCGCTCAGGAATCGCTCTGTGCGGGTGTAAAAAAGGCGCTAAAGAACTCCCTGCCTCCCCTCCTCTGTACCTTACCCTCAGAAAAAGAAGGCAGGTAAGGGTACATTTAACATTCACAGTCTTTTATACCACTAAGTGAAATCAGAACAAAATATGGTAATTAATCCATTGTGCATTCAAGGATTCAGGTTTGAGCAGCAGATGGGAAAAGTTGTGGATCATAACCCCATGCAATATTTGACAGAATATCAGTCAAATATAGTTCACACATCTTCATGTTTCTGTCAGTCCCTCTCATCTAAAGTTAATTTAAAGTGACAAGAACTACATTAGCACTTTTCAAAGGGTAATGCAAACTTTAGAATATTCGCCTCAAATCAATACTCATGCAGACTCCTAAATGGTCAAACTGGCAAGTTCCTGAAGGTGATTTAATTTCGCTTTTTTTGTTAAATTTGCCATCTGTTTTTGGGGTTTATGCATTAACCTTTTAACAAATTGGTTCAAAAGTGTGGCAGAGAATGTGGCACCTGTTTATTCTGCATGGTGCTGTCATGGACACATGTACAAAAGAGAGTCAAGGCAAAGCGGGCAAATCTAGTTGTGCAAAGTAATAGTCTGGATCTTAGCCTGGGGGTTATTTTCGAACAAATCTTTATTCAAGTGGTGTACTTTGATGCCCTGCTTGCAAGTGGGGCTCATACTTTCATTTCACCACCGCAATAAAAGAGAGTCCAAAGTAGAGACCTCACACAGGCTCCCACAGAAAGTTTGATCTGGTGGCCCTGGTGCTCACAGCAAACTGAAAAGTGTATTATTCGATAGAAACAGTAATTTCTCTCCCTTTTTCAGTTAAAACACCCTGTGTGAGCACATGCACATCTGCAAATGTATGCTTGTGTATTTTTGTGTCTGACTTGGGTGTGGGAGTACAGCAAAGTCCAAATCCTCTGATCTAATGCTATTGCTGTGCTGGTTGCTTGTGCTTCTGCTCCTTGTGTTCACATTACCAAATAAGAGATCACACTCTGGAAGGCTCCACAGAGCTCATCTCCAGGGAAGGCAAAAGCACTTCTTGGCATTTAGACTGCACACAATCCCAATATCGTCCCCCTTTCCCCCCGGCCCTGTTACAAATGATTTAAGGCAGGCTGTGAATGAGAAACATAAGGTAAACACTATTTAGCCTTTATTGCCTTCCGTCCCAAGCATAACTTGGCCTTGCCTCTGGAGAGTTGCCCAGCTCAGCCCTTCTGGAGACACAGTCACTGGCTGGGATGTGTGTGTGTCTTCTGGAGAAGGTACAAAAGAGAAAGGATCACACTGGTCAAAGGACTCCAGCTTCTGGAGTTTGCTGGGGCTGAGTCACATGTGGTGTGGAAGGAGGAACAAAGCCCACCAGCAGCGGGTGGGGTGGGGAAGGGTGGGGAGAACATCCAGTCCCTTCTCATTCTCCTCCTTTCTTTTCCACAAAGCAAACCCTGAGATAATCATTTCCCTGGCAAAGCTGGCTCCACCCCACCTCATATCCCCTGCACAGGTTGTGCTCCAAAAGGGGTGATGAGGCAGAACAGCAGGCCAGCCCAGGCTGTTCATCATCCTCCTGGGGCACTTAGATATTATAAAATGGACAAATGGATCAAACTTAAACATGTGCCTGGCTCATTTCTGTGGCTGGGTGAAAATGCAGCAGGAAAAATAGGCAACTAAAGGGTCCCCAAAGAAAATGGTTAAAATTGATCAGACACACTTTTCCTCATCATTTCACTCTTGAGATAGATTTGCCAAGCTGTAGCAAGAACTTACGTTCTCAACTCAGGTTGTGGGTGATAACTGGCTAAGATGCTCAACTTGCAGGACTTAGTTTATTTTTTCCAGGTGACATAAATCTCTTCTAAAAGCCCACTGCAGCCAGTATCTTCCCAAAGGACTGAACTGGATCCTCTTGGTGTCTCAGCCTGGAACAATCATGAAAATGCTTCACAGAAAGGATTTTCTCTGTGGAGTAATTCAACCACTAGAATAAAAAAACCTTTTTCCTCTATTTCTTGACAAAAAGCTTGACTGGGAAAAAGGTTCTTTTCTTTCATAGCCCTGACCTATGAGTATTTTTAGGTTCACATGAGGGGATTGAGTGCCAGCTGGTCCCACCCAGTGTAACCAGGGAACCTTGTTTTTTGTATGTGTCTAGTCATATACACCAAGGTGACACTACACAGTTGTTTCTTTGAGTATAGCATTATGTTTATGCAAATGTCTATATTTAAAATAAAATAAATATTGAAACCCACAAAGGCAGAACCTGACATGTCTCCCCCACCCATCTGCTTGTCTTCCTCCTGTACCTCCTTACTGCCCATAAACCCAAGGTGGGTTCTGCTAAACAGAGGAAGAAATGAATGAGTGGAATCAGACCACACGTGTTCTTTATGGCTGGGTTCAATGATCTTAAAGGACTTTTCCAACCTAAATGACTCTGTGATTCTGTGATTCACAGACCACTTGCCTGCAGCATGAATTGGCACCAGCTGCCAGGTGCCCAGGACGGAGGAGCTCCAAGGAGCAGGAACCTTGAGCTCCTTTTGCCCTTGGTGAGGTTTCCAGATGAAGCAAAGACATACCCTCTCAGTTTTTACCCAGATGTGCTCTGGCAGAGGCTGCTTGCTCCTCTGGGCTGGCCAAGGGCTGCCTGCCACTCACAGGCTTTGGAAAAACTCTTGTGTGCTGCAGCTGCTCCCCAGGAGACCAGGAGGATGGCCAGGAATAAAAGGAATCTCCTGCAAGAACCCAGGAGCCAGCCTACACCTGAAACCTCAGGAAGACTCAGGAAAAAAATCCCTGGTGCTGCTGCCAGAGTTAAACCAGGCAAGCAAAGGACTGACCATTCAATATTGGGGTTCATGGGGAGCTTCTCTTGTGCCTCCTCCTTCTGCACCCACTCTTTGTGCCCCAGCCTCCATGATGTCATTTGATCACTGAGGCCAACACTGGCAATCAGACATTGGGAGTTATAAACCTGTCCTCATCCTTCTCATCTCTTTCCTACAGGCAAGAATTTAGTGAGGGACATGTTAGAAACGAGGAGCACATCCCAATTTGGGGGTTAAACACCTCTTTTCCTTGCATTCAGGAATTAGTGCTATTTTTCTGCGCTATCTTTGATATCAGAACTATAGTGATCCGTAAAGCAAAAGTAAAATTATTCTTCTTTTCCCCTATGTAGGGGAATTGTTTGTATTTTCAGCAAGACACTGCCTCCTTTTGAGGTATGCACTGAAAACAGTAATACAAAATGCTGCAGAAAACAGGGCTCACATTTTTTTCTGCAGTCATCTCTTTCCTAAGACACATGAAAACAGTAAAAATCTATGTGTTCTCCCTGCCCTACATTTTCTATGCAATTTCTGAAACTTTTAATGCCTGCTAAGAGAACTACACGGCAGGAGGAAAGCACATCACCCCGGGAAGACCAGCATTGCCAGCAGGGCTGGCAGCAGAGCTGCAGAGCCATCCGAGTAGGTCACCCCCTGGAGCGAGAGCCATGAGCTCCTCCAGCCTCCGGGGCTGCCCAGGAATGGAGCTGGCACACTCCCTCCTCTCAAGCAGACCACGGCAGCAATTAATTGCATAGTAATGCAAGGATGCAATTAGAGCCTGGCCAAACACAACTTACCCCCTCTCAGGGCCTCCAAATTTGGAACATTTTCATTCAGCAGCTCACCCAGACACGCTGGTGAGAGTTGATCTCAGAGGAGTATCTGACACCCTTGTCAGCACCACCCTGCTGCCCTCCTCTTCCTCAGTGGGTGAGTGGAGTTGGGTGCTGATGCTCTGAGCAGGCACTTGGATATCTTCCCTCTTCGTTTTGCCAATGTTCTCGCTCGGGGTTGTTTTCCTGACAACCCAGCAATTTCGATCTTTCTTCCAGGAGGCCTTTTAGTCAGTGTAACTCCCTGAGTTTATCCTTCAACATGCTGTATTTCAATCGTGGCACTTATAAAGAGTGCAAACTACTTACATATAATTTGTTTGTTTGTTCTGCCTGTGCTCTCTCCTTGTTTTTATCCTCGGTGAACTACCCAGGCCAGGGCAGTCGCCTGTGGTTGTTTGGAAATCAGCAGAGCACATAAAGTCTTATGATTCTGGGTCCATCATCTCCCCTTCCCCCCACCTCACCACAAATGGACTCTATTACTAATCATAACTCACAGCCAACATCTCTTTGGTTTTAGAGAGGAAGAGATTTTCAGCCTCGGGCAAAAGACATCCAGTCTGATCATGAGAGATGCTGAAAGCTACGGGGGTTGCTGGCTCATAGTATCACTGAGGATATAGTCCTTGGGGAACAACTTCCCTGCTCATCTAAGTTTTCTTTCATCCAAAATTCAGGCCTGCCCTGTCCCAGTTAGCTGAGTAAAATCTTTACAAGAAAAGAATGGATTTGGGTGCCTCTGGTGGTTTATTTTTGGGTGTTGAGCACAGTGCAGGGACCTGCTTTGCAGAGATGGCTGAGCAACTTACTTTCTGAAAAAGAAATCTCCTTACATATCCCAAGCAGAGCACTCTGAAGTGCAGGAATCTGAAATGTCAAGGTACTTTTGAAAATGGCCTTAAAACTGTTCAGAATGGAAAATAATGTGAAAATTTTAAACTTCTCATCAGATATTGAATTAGGTTTCACCTTCTATGCTACAAAAAACCTTTTATTTTCATGTCTTGTAGCATTTAAAAATACTGAAAAACGACAATAAACATTAGAAAGCAAAGCTTTACTTTGGCTGAGGCAGAGGTCTGCTACCTGTACTCTGCTACCCTGTCCACTTCTTCCCTTTAAAGCTGGTGGAAGAAGCTCTCCCAGAACACTAAATACATGTGTTAGTGTACTGTTTGGACCTATATTTATATTCTCTTAATTACTTTGTATCCCATACAGCCTTAAAAACTTTTTTTTTAGTAACAAAGCTTTCCATCTCACTTTTGTCTTTCTTTTAAAAATAAACAACTTAAAAGAAGGCAAGATCAGAGGATTAAGTAAATTAATGAGAAAGATACTTAAAAGGCTTTCGAAGTCTCCTTCTTGCAACACTGGTATGTAGATTTCTTAAATAAGTAATTATGAGTTCGCAACTCAAATTAGCACCACCGTACACGTTTGGGAGGTCTGGCCCAGGAGGTATAAAATTTGGACCCACCTCCGTAAAAGGGACAAATTGTGTTTGGTTTCATTTTCTTTTTATCCTTTCACTGCATTTTCCCCTCTGTAGCTGGTGGTGGCACTTCTGTTTCCCGATTCAGTGTGTCAGGCGTGCTTCGGGTTACTCGGAGATAGGGAAGTTGTGCATCTTTATGCGCGAGGTGTAGACAGCACGGGACAACATTCCGCTCAGCTGTGGGGAGAGGTGGGAAGAGCTCGGTCTCTGCAGCAGCTGGCAGGTGCCCACGTGTTGCTCTGCCAGCACCGAGGGATGGGGAGATGGGGAGGGGATGCTCGAGCTAGAAAGAGACAGAAAACGCAGATAGACACAACTGAGGCCAAGCTTTGAAAGACAAACCGTAAAGGCTGCAGACTGATGTCTCAGCCAGGAGGCACGGAAAAGTATGAAAGGAAGAAGCAATTAGGAGTATTTGTCATAAGAAGCATTAGGGAAGAGAACAACTTTTGACAACTTAACCTGTGGCATGTAGGCAACTTGCAGCTTGCTGTCACTGAAGCTGAGGTGCAAGAGGCATCATTTTACAAAAATTCCAACTTTTTCCTAGTTTACTCAAGGCCCCATTTAAGTTACTGGAGAATACAGAACCTCTGCACTCTGTGTGGAGTTCAGCACCTCCTCTCCTTCAGGCTTACTTTCTGTTGGGTGAAAATACTCCAGGTTCTCACCTCGAGGAGGAGAGACTGAGCACAAAGCATGAGCACACAGTGAGCACTGCCCTCCACACACCACAGCCACAGGGAAGCAGTGGGACCAAGGAGTCTGCACTGCAATTCGACCTTGGACACAGATAGATATAAATACAAACATAAACATAAACATTGTTCTTCTCTCTAAGGCTGGATAAGAGGTAAGAATATGCAATATTCTTTCCCCTGATCAGCAAAGGAACCTGTGCCTCTCATCAGTGGCACTTAGAGCTCCTCTCCTTATCCCCGGCAGATTAACCCTGCTGGTCATCCCTGTCCTCCTTGGCAGGAGACTGTCAGGGCCTTTCCCCAGTCTAATTTTGGGAATCTTGCCCATGTATCCTTGCTGCCTTGAGAAGACACCTCAGCTCACCAACCTTCCAGCTGAATTTCCTGGGATAAGGACTAAAGTTGTGTGGCACAAGTCGGCCTGGGTGATGAGGCGCAGCGTCCCTTCGTGTCCATTGGCAGAGTTGTGCAGGATCCCAGCATCTCCCCTGCTTGTGGCTGTGTGAATCTTGCACTCTCGAAAAAAACAATGCAAAAAGACCTAATTCCTCAAGTTGGTGTCTTAAAGAAGTCTGGAGCAGCACAGCTGTTTTGGCCAATGGAAACACCTGAGGCCACAGGAGATGGTCTCACCTCCTAAAGCCCTTGGAACAGGAGGCCCAACAACTGGAGAAAACAATTTTAACAAAATATTTAGTAGCATTTAGAAATTCAATTATTTAAGATTTGTTAGAAGGGTTTAGTCTTGGTGAAAAAAATAAACCAACCAAACCCCAAAAATATTGTTGAAAAGGTGTAAAATAAGATTAATAGTGAAGTAAGCGTGTGTGTGTGTGGGTATGTGTGTATAAGCATGCTAGAGAATTCTTTTATCTCATTGAAAGACATTTGATACTTATTAAAAGATTATTGCTTTAAGGCATATTTTGATTTTCTGCCTAAGACTGTGGAGAGTCTTGCTACTGAGATAATAACAAAGAAACCTTAAACATGAAAAAAAATACCCACATGAAAGATAATATGTTCCTTATTAGTAGTGGTATCATTTTCGGTGGGATTGCTTCTCTCCAAATATAACAGAAGTTTAAAAGTAAAAGCCCATTTCCAGTAAAAAGAGACACCACACAGTAGTTTTGAACTTTTTTTTTTTTTGTATTCAAAACTGCTGGTGTGTGATACTTCATTAAGCAATTATCATGACTATTTACTTCAAAAATTTATTTACAGTTTCAAGATCTGTGCTAAGGAGAATACAATCAACCGTGTTGCATGTATCAAGACAGAGAGAGTTAGACAAATGTATTAGACATGCCCCAACAATGCTTTTAAAACTACACTTTTTTTTCTGCTCTTAGATGAAAGCATTTTGGGGAGTCTAAAAGCAATCATGTGTAATTTTAGAATTATTGAAACCTTTCAGAAACTTGAATATGTATTTCATGAATTTTATATATATTATATATTATATTTTATATAATTTTTAAAAATGTGTGGTTTTACTTTGGTGTTTCTAGTCTCTCTTTATAGCACCTTGCAGAAAGCTGGATATTTGAGCCCAGCATGGTAGAAGAATATTTCAGTCAATGAGATGACACAGCTGCAAATATAAGCTCCTTGTAGCTGCAAAACTGTTAGTTTAGAGGAATAATTTAATTTTTATTGAAGTTAATTAAAGTTCATTTGAATTGATCTAGGTGCAGGAGATGATAACCTTCTTCATGGGAAAGGAAAACAATTATGGTCCATAAAGCTAAATAAACAGCAAGGAAGCAAAAGACAGCCCTAAATTTACAGACCCTTCCTAGTTTACAGTGTGCTGAAGTTTAAATATCACATTAATAACCTCCTCAGCAGAGAGGCACTTGAAATACATGCCTAATTAGTGAAATGGCACATAAAATTCATTTTTCTATGAAAGCGTGCAAATATTTTATTTACTCAGGAGCTTTTACACATTAAGATTTAGACAGATATTTTCTGTGCTTTGACCTACTCTTATTTCAACAACATCCATCTCTAGAATAACTGTGCTGCCTGCATGAACATGTATACACTCATTTGTATGAACATTGAGGAGTACATTGCATGGAACACATTTAGAAGAAGAAAAATACATAAATAAATAAATAAATATGTGATTTTTTTTTTCCCTTACAGAACAGAAAGGTTAAGGGATCACCGAGTGAGGCAAGATGTGCTTTGGCATTAGAGGAAAACTGCAGATCAAGAGAATATTATTTTTAACAGCAAAAGAAAACCTCTTTTACATTCAGTACTTCTTTTGTTTCATTCAGGACAGTAGGCATTAGAAAAGGGACACAGCCCCAGGAATGTAGCAACCCAAACCCCATTAAACATGCATGGGGAAGATTTCCAGCCTGCTGTGCAGGGAGTTACATGCCCAGGCTCTGTTAACAACAGTAATTGTGCATATAATTTCCTGTGCGTTGCTCTGAAAATTCACCCTACAGACTTTAGCTCCATGTCAAGTAACTCAGCAGCCATTTATTACAGTCTGAGGGTGGAAACCAGAACTTTGAAACTGCAGAATGGCAGCCTTGGCTCCTCTCCCTTTCCCTTTTTTCCACCTCCATCAGCCAAAGGGAAGGTCCAAGGACCAGGTCCTCAGACAAAGCAGGAGTGCATCTCCAAAGGATGCAGAGTATCCTGCATGGTGATGGCTCTCTGTCCCTGGTCTGGGCTCTGCTGGTCTCACGATGGACCTTGCTGGGGTCAGCAGATGTCTGATTGTGCACAGACCTCTTTGGACCCAGGTTTCACCTCTGGAAACCTTGCAGAGTGCCTGGAGGGGGTAGTGCAGGTGTGGGTGGCCCAAGGAGGAAAGGCACAGCAGCAGTGTGGCGCAGAGTTAATGCCCACCAGGGCCCAGAAAATGGGAGAGGGAAGTGTTCCTCCCACAGGGCAGGAACAAATAAACTTGCCTCAAGTCACAGACTGAAGGTGCTTCTACAGAGGGTTTGAATCTGGCTATTAAATCATGAGTGGCTGACCCCAGAGAAGGGGATGGTGCTGAGGTCCCCACAGGGTTTCTGGATAGGGGAATTGCTAAGAAAAGTTACCAGGACAAAAGGTACAAGTGGAGCTCTGAGAGGAAAAGTTTGCAGTAGGAAACCCAGCTGATAGTGCCCTGATACCAGGCACTACCGTGAGACATGCCAAGCACCCACAGCTGCCCTGAGAGCTCAGTTTTATGGGATCAGACCAAAGAACAACTTAAATAAAAACTTTCTGTCCTGGAAAAGCAGCAAAATGCCAAGCTGCCTTCCCTGGCAGAGAAGTAATTAAAAGTTTGGCTCTATCTGCTTACAGAAGAATGAAAGCAGAAAGTGAAATGGAAGCTACATCTGACGACACTTCAGAACCAGGGTAAGCCATGAAGATAATTTGCTGCAAGATACCACTGGGCTCCAGAAGATCTTACAGTGAATTATGTTGAATAAGACCACCCCCCATCTGGTCCTCTGCACTTGGACACTTATTAAAAAAGTGTACAGACTAATCATCCACAAGCCTGTACACACTCGAGCATCCAAACCACCATCCTACGAAACAAGAATCCCACCTTCTCCACCACACTCCTCACCAAACCACCCCCTCAGCCCTCAGCACCAGGAGGAAAAGACAAGAGGAAAAAGCAGAACAAAACCGAGACGTTCTTGGCACTGTGTGCCCACAAGGTTAGGCAGCCATGCACTAATGAATAATGTTCTCCAGGGAACAATCCCACATCAGTAGGTGGAACGGCTAATCTAATAGTTTTCTTCCGTATCTAAATTCTATAAAGGTGTAACTTGCAGCAGGGAGCATGTGATCACTCTTTGAATAAGCAGTGGGAGGGGAAAGGATATGTTTAATGGCCAGAATTAGTTTCCTTACACTGGTTTCCTAAGCCATTGTGCAGAATATGCAGCCTAAGAGTAGTGTGAGACTTTTTTTTTTTTTTTGATTTTGAAACGGGTACACATCAAACACACCCATCCCCCAGACACAAGAAAATTCTCGCCACATGCTTCTGTCCTCCAGACTTACACAGCATTTTATTGTATGGAACACATCAAAAGGGTTTGGTTCCCTTGTAAAAGTTTTACAGGAAAATCATTGAAGAGCAGTGTAACTTTTCTTTTTTTTTTTTTCAAACTCAAAACTAGAACCAATATTCTGGATTCCCACACTTTGGTGTGGACTCAGAGAAAGCTGTGCTTTTCTGTACTGTAGAGCAGAAATACAGACCCTGTATAATTAGAATTGCAGTCATGGCCTGTGGGATCTAGTGATTTGGACATATTTTATTTAACCAGCTTAGTAAAAGGTAATATTCAGCAGCTGTGATCTATAGCAGAATTACAATTTTCAGGGTCAAGGAGGGATTTTGATATTAGGAGGTTGGGCAGAATTGCTGTAAAATCTCATGAGCTGTCGTTAAAAATAAATGAGAAAATAGGTTATCCAAGAGTCATTGTAAGGGAAAAATCAATAGGCAGTGTCTATTCACTTGGGCTATCAAAATCCTTGAAATTTGAACAAAAGTTTCACGTTTAGTGTGCTGTAGGTTTTGAAATGTAAGTGGTGAATGCTCTGTGGGTACAAATTCATTGTGCTGTGCATTCAAACAAGGAGAAACCCTTCTGAAGTTCTGGAGTTCTCTATTAAGATAGTACGGTTCCTCCGTCACCAAGTCAGACACATAAAACAGTTGCCAGCAAAACTTCAGAAGCAATTTTAGCTAACTGGTGACAAACCCTCTCCTGGAAACGCCACGTTTCTTTATCTCACCTTGCTCCTCTGGGGTTCCCTCCCACGTGTGGCTCCAGGGGATGCAGGAGGAGCTGGGGCCCTGGAGCCCGGGCAGCTCGGAGCGAGCGCACGCGCCTGGCGCGGAACCGCAGCCCGCCGAGTTTGGGAGAGAGCATTATTGATAATTCGGAGCAGCACACGTAATTGATATGGAAAGGGAGTATCATCCTCATTCAGAAACAATTAACTTCCCCCTCCAACACAGCAGTTCAAAGAAGACTCAGCCTTTTAAATATGAATGAGCAGAATTTCAAAATATGCAGCTATTAGCTATTACAATATACACATGCAGTAGTATTTTTTTTTTTTTTTAACGTTCTTGTGGCTACCAAATTTAAGTGTGATGTGGATGCAGATGTGCAGGAGCCAAGTCATGCATGGACTCCAATCAGAAGTGGGGAGGGGAAAATGAGAGGTTCGCGCTGCTCTTGGGTTGTATTATTTTATTTGAGCCGCAGCCTGATACAACCCAAAAGTCCAGTTAATTCTTGGTTCAAGACAGACAAGTGAGACTTTACAGAACATACAAGAATCAGCAGAAAACACGCATTGCAAATGGACATCCAAAAAGGAAACCTTTGCCCAAAGCTCAACTACGCTCAGGAATTCAACAGACTGTTCTGCAGCAGCCCGATGAAGATTTGTACATTGTTAATTTGATTGCAGAAGGTGCATGTTAAATAGAAAAGAACTGAGTTTGTCACTGTCATCTGAATCCATTCAGACAGTGCAACAAAGGTATATTTAACTAAAATATGAAACAGACTTGCTAACACCGCATTATTTTCTCAGGCTTACAAAGTTAAAAAAAAAATTAAACTGAATATAAATGACTTTGAGCATTTTTTATGACACCCACAGCCTAAGTGATCCAGATAATGTAATCTAACCATCATTAGAAACCATGAAATTACAATTCCTCCGGGATGGATATTTATCTCTCTGTTACATACAGAAAGGCGATTAATTAGTAGCTCTTTCAGTGTTTAACATTACTGTGTACGGAGGCTGATTAAAATCTAACTAAAGAACAGCTATGATAGCTAACACGAAATCTGGGGAAAGTTTAGCTGGGGCACGAAGAAGCACCTTAAAAAGAAAACTTAAAAAAAATGTACTCTTAGAAGTAGGTAGCTTCAAAGCCAAAACACAGGCTTCCTTCTAATTTCTATTAGACATAGCAATCATTACAATTACTGAGATTTCAAAAACCTCAATATTCAAAACAACTAAACCCATGTCAAATATTTTTCCGAAGTGCTACAATTCACAGAGTACCCTTTTGTTTTTGAGAAAAGTGTACAGAACACAGTCATGAAGGGAATCACACTGTCTTGAATGGCTTATTATGAAATTTAAATGGGAGGGTTTGCCAGGGTGTATCTGGGTATGTCCTGTATGGACAGGACAGTGTGCACACACTGTGTGGGCTAAATTCATATTTCCGGTGTAATTTCACTGGCTCGTGTGGAATGCACCAAAGATGTGTCAATGTGTGTGTGCAGAGAGTTTCCTCCAGGATCTCACGGGGGACAAGAGGACATGGGTAATTTCACTTTGGGAGGAATAAACAGAGGCAACTTTAGCAGGTTTGCTTCCCAGAGTAAACATTTTATTCACAAACCTTTTGTGAATAAAAATACTGGAGGAATTTCACACAAGGGCAACTGAATCCCAATTCACTTGTTATTTTGAAAATAATTTTTTACTTTGGCATCACTGTACCTGAACTAAGAGGTTTGGGCTGGTTGAGAAGACGGAAGAAGCTTTAAAAGCAAATGTGAACAGCTCAGCAAAAACTCCAAGGTAACCATGGTTATATTTAATTTTTTGAACAAGTCAGTATTGGACATAGGTTGTGTTTTAGTGAGGACACACAGAAAGAAAACGGAAGTACCTTTAAAATGTGGAGTAAAAAAATAACACTTTACCACAGTCCCCAGTTCAGGTCCCAAAGAACTGAGCCAGATTCCTAATCCTCTCCATTGCATCAAGTATTGTGTAGATGCTGCTCTCTTCTGGCTGCCTACACAAATTTTAATATGCAAAATGTTAATAAAAAGTGAAATAAAAGGCTGAGAACAATCAAAGATGGCCTCAAAGTGCTGAGGGCAATGGAGGCACCTCCGAGGCCTTGCTGGGAAGAGGTGACCTATAACCAGTCACCTCATATTTCTGATCCTACACCACATGGGCCACGGCCTCCTTCAATATTTCCCTCCTCTCTTCCTGAAGACCTCACTCAGGATGGCCCACATTCATATTTGGAGACAAGGGGAAGGCACACTCTTATTTTTCAAGAGACAAATAAGATGGAGATGGGCAGCACTGTCTACTGTGGGCAAACCACACAGGGCAAGGGGCACAACTGTGATGCTGTGGGGATGTGCCTTTGGTCATCTCACACCTCAGGACAACCTGAGTATCAACAGCTCAGTTTTGTATTCTTACAAAAAACAAGGACAACTGAAACCCAGTGAGAAGGTTTAAAAAAAAACCCTAAAAAACCCATGAAAAAACTTCCAAACTCTCAAGTGACCCTTGCATCAGGACAAAGATCTTTGAGCCTGCCCAGCACAACCAAGCTGCCAAACCAAGTGTATCAGGGGTCACACCACCCCTCCAGAGGGAGCAGAGGAGGAACAAGATTCCTTTGAATAGGTTGGAGGTAGGAGATAAGAGGTCAGCACGGCATCCCATTGCTCCACTGTGGGACACAACAGGGTGGGACATTACTGGGGTCCAAGATGACCCCAAGATGGTTGACTTCTTTCTACCCTCTAGTTCCATACTATAGATGTGTCCCTGTCAGGCACCTCTGACGACACTCTGCCGATTTCCTCAAGCAGATCTACTGGGTCAGTCCTGTGCTTCAGAGGCGATGCCACATCCTGCTCCATCCATCTCATGTGCCCATGTGGTAACATCATGCAACCACTGTGTGCCTGAGAAAGAGCTGCTCTGAGGGCAGGTGACCCCTGTGGGTGCTGCGAGTTCAGACTGTCCAGCAGGACCCAGGTCACCAGTCCAAGCTGCAGCACAGCTCAGGCACAAGCCAAAACATCTCATCCTAGAGACAGAGGAAATAACCAACACTGATCTAACCCCACACTAATTCATTGTCCTCCTTAAGGCTCTTGATAAAATTAATCTCCAACTCAAGTGATATGTGGCTATGTCCCTGGAGCTGTGCTGACCACGCAGCCAGGACACATGGCTGGGGCTGAAGCCTTATGAAGGTGAGAAGTCCCTGTGACAGACCAGCTGCTTTGGGTGGCTGGGGATGTGCACTCTGTGCCACGTGTTTGCGTGGCACTGGTTTGCTCCCGCTGCAGGAAGGAGAGGAAGTGCAGTCCTCACAGCATCCGCGGGACTCGCAGGGATATCTGTTACAATTCATTAAGTAGTGCTCTAAGAAGTTACAATAATAACATTTCAACAGAGTTTCCAGAGGGAGTCTCAGAAACTACAGGAAAAGCTGACAAGTTTCAATCCATTTATCAAAGCACTCCAAGACAGATGAAACAGCAGAGATGCTTAGTGAGGAATGTCTCTCTTTCTGGGTGTCCAGAGCATTTCAGTAAATAAAAAGCTCTTTAAAAATAAGTCAATACAATGGAATCCCTTTTGCCTTTTGCCAGCGCTTGTATTACACTTACACCCAAATGACCCTCCTACCTATAATACTGCAGCATTCACACACACATCAAATGGGTGCTTTTCACTTACATAATACATTTAATCCAGGGATTACAGAGCACATTATATATTAAACATTACACCACCTCGTGAGGTAGGTTAGCATTAATGAAGTTGTGGTGGATAAACTGAGGCACAGGCCAGTTTTATTACTTGCCTGTGGTCCACAGGCAATCAGCGGAAAAGTCATTAAGACACTGTTCAAACAGCAGACACACATATGCACCTACTTGGTAAAATAGACTGGACCACATGGTCTAAAGCAACTTCAGCTGCTCATCTGAAGACACTCAGGTCTTGATTTTCTAAGGGCAGGAGAACAAAAGGCAAATAGGAAAAGACAAAAAGAACAGAAAGCAAATATTTGCTGTTAGAAATATTCTTCTTGTATGCCAAACTGCGTACACAAAACAAGAGGCATCCAAAACTGAAGGACACTTCAGATGCTGGTCTCCAATAATCTGATTTTCTGAGTAAAGATTTTTTTCAGACCTGCAACAGGGGTTTTGTTAGGTTTTTGTTCAATAACGTCGGTTTATATTTAGCTTTCACATAAGAGAGAAAAAAAAAAATCTTTGGTTAGGGTCTTTGAGCCAAGCATCTAGGATGAAATTTTCAAAAGCACTCAACAGTGGCTTTTGAAAACAGAATTAGGCTAGTTGCTGAGACAAGCTTTGAAAGCCACCCCCTACCTCCTTTAGCATTTTAACTGAGAGCTGCTTTCCTTGGCGATGGTAGCGTTCCCTGTTTTAGTCTCCCCATCTCAAGGCCTTCCCCAGAATTGCTGAGGCAAGTTGGATTTAAGGCCAGGAAAGCAGGCAGGAGACAGGCAATGCGGGAGCCTGTGGTCATGACCTCCCCGGCAGGTCTGCTGCCCCAGAGTGGTGTAGCTGGACACAGGGATGCTCCCTGGGTGGCTCCCACTTTCCAGCCAGCCTTTGTTCTCTTTGTGGGAGCCCTGGCTAATTGAGGTGTACACCCTTCGCCTGATGGGTAGGTGAGGCTATAATTACCTCGGCTATAATAAGGTCTGATTCTTCCCTGCTCTTCACCTCCTTAGCTGGCCAGGAATACTTGTCTAAAGTGGGTGCAAAATGCTACCAGATCAGAAAGATGACATTTTACATCAATGGAAATGACCAGGTATAAGGAACAAAGGCCTACATAACAATGCTCTCAACTCTGTTGTCCTTTAATTAAGTAGTTCCTCCAGCAATGACACTAATGAGGCCTTGTTTCCTCAGGGTTGGATTCTCTAGTATCTAAATGGGATGTGAGATCTTCCTGGGGAGAGAGGCATTTATAATTTCTCCCTCCCAGGTAGTGTCCAATTTGGGTGGATGTCATGCTGCAGCCTCTCTTGGTGAGGACGCCAGTGGGACATCTCTTGGCTGCTCATTTTCCTGAAACCAAAAGAAATTTTTGAGAGCTCTGCTCTTCTAGTACATT
>VZRF01006954.1:780716-804649 GCA_013396875.1 Vireo altiloquus
TTTCCTGTGGATTCTTTTATTCTACATTTATCACCACCTTACCATGTCTTAGCTGTGGCATCAGTACCACATCCTTTTAACTGAGTTGTTTCTATGTAGAGAAAACAGTGACACATTTAGGGCCAAAATCAGCTCCCCAAATCAGCTCCCAAGGACAGCACAAGTCAGAGGCAGAGTCCACAGGGATGCCAAAACCCTGAAAGTGCTAAGGCACACATGAAAATTCAGTGCTCAGCTCCTGCCTAATGTGGGGGGAATTTAAAAGTCACCAGGATTTTGTTTCTTTGAACATCTTTCAGAAACATTTTATGGCTTAAGTTCAAGGGCTTAAAATTCCTCTCCATTTGCCATATTTGTAAGGGATTGCAAACAATGAATTTAAAAGTTATTACGAAAATATGAACTTTATCACATCACCAGTGATAAATCTTTGTTGGAGGTATAAGCTTAATTATAAGCCAAATGACCTCAACCTGTCAGGAGAAGCACAGCCAATAGGAAAAGAGAAACAGCTCATTTACACACAGGTAGATGAAACTATGATATATTATATCAGCTAAAAGCATATATAAATTAACATTTTTACAGTTTCTGTTTAAAAAGGGGAATATCACATCAGAATTTAACACACTCAAAATATTCCAACATGCAGTCTCAACACACTCAGGCCAGTATTAAAAATCTAGATTATTGTTTAATGCAGTATAATCACACATTTGTTGCTGAACTACTTAGGATCTCTTTTCAATCAGCAACAAATAGATAAGTATCTTTATACATCTTCATTAAGGGCCTAGTGTGTAATGCTTATCAGTACATATATCAACACTGGAAGATTTAAAAGAGATTCAACAGATGGGCTGTAGCCACAACTACATTTTAGGTAAGTGATGCATTTTCATGATCTTGATGAAAGTGGAATTGCTTTGAATAAGCAAAAAAGAAAGCCTAATTTTAAACAAAAAACTGTTAAATTGAGTTTTGGATTCACATCATATATTAAACTAAGAGCAACTGAGGTTGCTCTCTTTTTAATACTAGCTACTGTTCTTAACCAGGTTACATCTATTACGATAATGCAGGATCAGGAGTTAGTCACAGGAGACAGGTTCACTTTCTACATCATTTGGTCTCTGCTTTACTTATATTCTATATCACAGAAGGTCAGATACCGCTTGATATTCATACACTCTGCACAGCACAAGAAAAGTGCAAAGACCCCTCTTCCCTCACTAAACTGGCAACTTGCAGGCTAACTGCCCGTGGGTGAATTCGACACACATTAAGTCTTTTTACACCAGAATAAGCCCTCACTCCAACAAATATTAAGATCCTGAAAACACTCAGATAAAGACAAATATGTAAGAAAAAAATAGCCCCACATGCCATCAACTATGCCATCAATAATACAAAATATTTTACACCACTTGCACCTGAGTTGAAGAGTGGAAAAGAGAGGGAGACTCTGTCAGTGCAAGAGAATGATTCATGTGACCACTTTGTCTTAATTACTCAGAACAAGCAGTTTGTTGCTGTTTAGTGAAGAACAAAGATATCAACGTCCCCTGACAGAAAAAAAAATAGCCATCATGGTGGTGAAGATGATGATGACTGCCAGAACAACGATCAAAATCCGGTTTTGGATGATCCTGGAAAAAAGCAGAAGAGACAAAAAAACCACAGTGAATAAAACAAAATAAATCAAAACAGCAGAATATATATATAAAATTATAAAATGAGGTGCACAAATAAATTTGAGAAAAGACATATGCCCACAAATTCAGTATTCCCTCGACCATTCTGTGTATCCTGATTACTCTTTACTTCTCCCAATTTCAAGTGCTTCCAACCATTTCTTTATGTAGCTATTAAATCCAACTTTTGTATTCAAGAAAGAAGTAGACTTTTCTGAATTATGCATACATTTATATATGTATTTGAATAAATTAAATAAATTAAGATCCAATTTATTAACCTGCTAAGAACAAATGAAAAAAAATAGTGTTCAGTCAATGCAATCCAAGCAGGGTGGTCTGTAATAGTAAATATCATTATATTTTTTAAAACCAGTCTGAAATCTTCATGGCGTTTTTAAACTGAAAAGAAACAATTTATTAATTTTCAAGGGATTTTACTATTAAGGAACAAGATTTCAAGGAAACACATGTCAATGAGATACTCACTTGTACTAAAATACCAAGGGAAAAGTACAAAAGATAGTTTTGAAGAAAAGGATGATATAAAGAAGCAAGTGTCAAACTGTGAAGCTTATGTTGTAAAAGCATCTCCTGTCTCTGTAGCATACCTTTACTTATGGTAATAGGTAAATGTTACATTTCTATGTAGTATGAAAAATATGGAGATTAGTGAAAATAAAAAGATGCCAGAAGTAGAAAGTCCTAATATTTTTTCAATCATTTGCTGGGAGAAATTCCTGCTTCTGAAATCAGTCATCACATCACTTCAGATTTTTCCTAAAATTAATAGGTCAATTAAAATTAATAAATCAAGTAACAGTAGAATTTGAGGCATTTTATGTGAGGATTTTGGATTGTTAGAATTCAGAATTTGTTATTCCATTCTCACAGAGAAGGAAGAATATTTTCACAGGCTCTTCACAAACAGGGACTTTTGCAAAACGTACTCGTGTGAGAAGCTTATCATCAGAATTGGAGAGGTATAGCGAAAAAATCCCAACAACCAAACGCAACAAAAGCACCCCAAGTTACATTTTTTCTTTTCTCATGCTTCTGCAAAACAAAACGAAACAAAGTCTTCAAGAACCAAACAATGGTAAGAAGAGGTAAAACTGTGTTTTGTGAAACATCAAACCAAGTACAACTTGAAGACAGGGAGTGTAATGTGTTAAAATGAGCATATTTCACGCAGCGAAAGAGAGAAGAAACTCCAGAGAGCAGAGGGGAGTTTTCCTTGGTAAATGTTTTTCATTTGGATGCGAGTGGATATACATATAAATTATATTGGAAAGTGTAAAGAAAAATGCAGTTTTAACCAACTCCAGCTCTCTCCTTGCTTACCCCCCACCTAAAGGAAAAGCAGTAAATGGATGGATGAAAACTGTCACATCAGACAGACACCCTCCCCTGTGACACTCTAAAAGGACTAGCTCTCTATCCTCCTGACAGGTTACAAAATGATCACATTTGCTGACACGTCTTCCGCAAAACTGCTTTAGTGTTTGTGTCCACTTTCCTAGCAGGAGATGAATGGGCTGCTTTGTCCTCATTTATCACTTAAAGCTGAACTAAGATCTGTCTCGTTTATTTTTCCCTTCCTCACTAGAAAGGCTCAACCACAGCATTAATTCTTTCGCGATGACAGCTAATTCAAACTTAACAGGCAATATTTACTCTGCCAAAAGGATGAGGAGGAGGGAGGGATGTTTCTCACTCTTTTTTTCCCCTAAAAAAAAAGTGTAGCAGGCTAACAAAATAAAGCTAATTAAGGGCTTTTGGTTCTTGTTGGTTTGCAGTTCAATTTAACACCTGAACTTACAAGCTTCTCTTTTGTGGTGGGGTGTGACATTCTCTGCCAAACACCTGATAACAAACAATTTGCCCAGGCAAATGCATGAAAACCAGAATATATATTTACTCACTCGCCCTCATGACTCCTGAAAAGACACTCGGCAAAATTGAAACTCAGCAGTGAAATAGATTAAAAGCATGAAAACTCTTAAAACATTCAGCCTTAAGTAATACACAGTGCAGCTGGCTTGACAACCATTTTATTTGTGGGATGTGGGCCCCAAGGCATCCATAATGCTAATTTACAAAGGATTAACTGTGAGTGAAACTCGATTAATCTAACACATAGTTAGGCAAAGGCATACATAACATACTGAGTGTTTAAATCAACTCCTCCTATCTCTGGCCCACTGAAAAAAATTATTGCATCATCTGAGACACAAAATTAAAGAAAAAAAGAGAAGCATCAAATCCCCCAAATGCTTTATTTTTAATATCCCGTCAGTACACACCTGATTGCAAGATAATTTAATCAGTGTCCATGTCTCTAAAATCCTTTTCAAGAAAACACTGAGTGAGGCATGCCACCACCTGTATCTACTAATTGAAGGTTCACTTACGGTGTGAATCTAGGAAATACATATCAAAGTTCAATTTCTAGGAATCTGAATTAGTCTGCACAGTGCAGCAAAAGAATATCATATTAAAAGGAACAAATTAATCATGAAATAGGATGGATGTTATCAACAGATTCCTACACTGAAGCATTATACACTTTTAATATTCAAGCCCACAGTTAAAGATTAATTTTATATCTTTAAAAAACGAATAACATTGAGTTTTACTGTTTTCCTTTCAAGTGAGCAAGTAAAATTAAACTAACTGCATACTGCCCAGAGGATGGGGCTGGGAGGAGAATGACAGAGCTGTTTGGCAGCAGCAGGACAGTCCCGAGGAGGACTCGGTGGTGCCTGTTGAAATCCGAGTCTGGGAGCTGCTGCTAAGACAGAGAACAGAAGTTCTGGGTGTCAGCACATTTCAGATCTCAGAGTCAACAGGCAAGGACGACCCTTTAGAGCAAAGAAAAAATGAACAGGAAAGAGGGTTTTGAGTGATCCAAGACAGTCAAGCCAGCTCACAGTTGTAGAACAATGGTTGGCATTGGCAGGACCCATCTGTAGGGAAGCCTATAGTACTGTCACAGCCAGACACTGCCAGTGGGTATTGCTCTAGGCAAAGCATCAAGGAATTTAAGTGGGGGAGGGAGTGATAATACCAAAGGAGAAGAAAATGGGGCCTAACACTCGCTACAAAAAAAATCCCAAAGGCTAACATGCTCACAAGAAGCAGATGACAGTCTTTTATCTCTATTACACCTTAAATTCAACAAAATCTGGTGAATGAGGAAGCCCAGATATTTCTTTGAAAATGCAAAGCATGTTTACAGGGTAAATAATTTAGGAAAGAATATATACTTGAAAGAAGACACCCATTGAAACATCCATGGCTAAAATGCCTGAAGGCAAAAACTTGTGCATTTGCATGCTGCATTTTATTAAGTTAGCACACTGTAGCTTTAAAAGAATGCATGGCCAAATTAAGAGGAATGTGTGACTGAAACATCAAGGATTCCTCAAGTTTACATTATGAATCACAGTGCTGTTGATATGAGATGAATTAACCATTTAGTTGATGTAGCTTAGGCACTGAATTCACACCAAGTTCTGCTGGAGCCCTGCTCAGGAGCTCGTTAAGAGCCAATGTCTACTGTTCCTTTCATACTTGAGGCTCTAGGAGCACAAGGGCTCATTCTACTTGGAGTTAGAAGAGACGAAAAATCTGTGCTTTTAAACCAAGCTCCATCTAGTTTATTATGGACAGCAGCCTGAAGTATTTGAGTGCAAAACCACACAGAAACCGTAACTAAAGCAGATGCAAGGGTAATGTTAACTGAGGCACTGGAAGAGCACTCTGGTCTAATAACAGAGAAAGCACATCCCTCGCCTCTCGAGTTTCCCTCTGTTCCACCTTTCCAGATGCCTGACCCTTTATCCTGGCTTCTGGTCACAGTGCCTAATCTCTGACCACTGCTGTGCTGGAGGGTGCCTCCAGCCAGTGCCAAATTCACAACACTGTCCACTTTTGAGGATCACCTCCTTGGTGCACAGGGCAACTACTGCTCTGCAGAACAGGTCCCACATCTGCTACTGAACACTGATGTTCGTGGCAAATCTGTTCCCCTCACTCCTGCCCTGGCAGAAACTGTGCTGCCTTTCCACATCTCCAACCCCCAAAGGATTCGCTCCTGTCCGTAACTTCACACACACATACACACAATGGGTCTAACTCTGTTTGTGCCATGTTTAGATCTGCTCTGTATAAACACAAAGCAGTTCCCGAATAAGCTTTTGCAAACCTTACATTAAGGATGCCAACCGTGTTTAAACCTTTTTATAAAACTGCATTCATTAGCAGGGGAGTGCACGACATCTATATGGGTTCAGCCTGATGTCTTGCACATGTCTTAGTGCCTGATTGACCAGCATTGAATAATGATGCCTTGCCATTAAGCACTGATGGTACAATAACAATTGTCATGAAAATTAGCAATCACGGTAACATGTTAACAAAATGCAGGATATAAACGAACCAGCGCAGACTCTGGGTGCATAAAGAGTTTTGTGTCCTTAACTTGAAGACTACAAATAAAATACTGCAAAAAATTTCTTACAGAAGCTCAACTCTGACATTGATACAAATTTAAAAAAAAAAAACTAACCAAACAAATGGCTTGGGGGATCAGTTAGCACACATTCATTACAACACAGGGCTTTATTTGTAAAGGAGGCATCTTGAAAAATAGTGTCCTCAAGAACACAGACTGATTGATGACGGAGCACTGTCCAACACTGTTTCACTGTAAGATGTATTTATGATTTTGCTAGAAGGATTCTTATCAGTTTACTGGACAGAAAGGCTTGTTCTCTGCACACAAGATCACATTTTAAATGATCGCTGTGAATACTTGGCTATTGCACTTTTTGTGCCACTTTATTTCTGATTGGCAGTTTTTGCTAACATGAAAGAAAATAGGTGCACGCAAAGTGATTTTTACGCGTCCAATATTCAAGTGCAAATCAGCAGATTCAAACGAATGCAAAGTGTAGGTCTAGTCACATAGGCAAAAACTAACACCAGGCAAAACTAAATGTGAATTTAAAGTAATATAGCTACACTCACATGCCTTCTGGACAGACACAATTATTGCTATATATAAGGACATCCTTGTTACGATGAGTTTTCAAATGGAAGCACTGAACCCCACACAGGGGAATAAAATGTTATGATTGGTAAAGCAAAGCCTTAGATACATAATGATAAATCCCAAGTTCAGGCTATCTGGGGGCTGTTCAATCATTCCCATTTTCAGGTTTAAGAATGCTTTTCTTAAATAAAAGCAACAGAAAAGAATGAGACAAGCTGTGGCAAAAACATAAAGACATGGCAACCTACTGTAATAAAAGAGTAAGAGAACCCTGCCTAGCAGAAGTACAGCTGGCTGGAAGTATCTGACTTGAGACATTTTTCATCATTAACGAGTGAAATTAGCAAACAGAAATACCAGTGAAAAAAAAAAATCTGCACAACTTGCATATGACTCCTTGGCCCTCTTCTAGCTGACCCTGGAAAAACTGGGGAATTTGGAAAATACTCAAGTTTTTTCCCCTCTACCCAATCACAAACTCTGAAAATAAGTCCAAGTCTTTATGTTCTCAAGCCAGAAGACCTAATTACATAGTAATTGACATTGTATATTTAGAAAAGGCTTTGGGGGTGGTGCAGAGGGGACAGGACTCCCCTTGGCTTACTGGGGACAGAAAGGCCACACTTCCTGAGGTCCATCTCCAGTCTGCAGACTGTTCCCAGCAGAAGCCTCTTTCGTGTTTTCTGAATTCCTTCCCAAAGGTGCCTCTTTGTAAGACCTTGGGAAAATCCATTAAATTGCTGAAAACGGAGCAGATAATAAAATGAAACCCTCAAAAACAGAGGGCTGGAGAATAAGAAAGGATGGCCTTTTCCTAGCTGATTTTCTAGCAGGGTTTATTGAAAGAGCCACGCAATACGAGGCGCCTAAGATTTTGTTGGTAGGGCTGAGGAATTGTGCAGAGCTATGTCCTCTAGCTTTAAAGTTCAGTCTTAAGGAACTACTTAAGGCTGTCTACTTGTAATAACATGGATACCAATCTCTAGTTATAATATTACACTCAAACCACATCAATGTGTTTCCACCTGGGCCCTGAATGAAAGAATGAGTCATGTAATAACAGGTGCAGGGAAGTAGTCACACTATCCCACTTTAAACATCGAAATTATATCTAGCTAATCTCCCTCAGCTCCCTGTATATATAAGCTCCAGTCCTGCTCTGAACTGCCCTCGCTTTCTCCTGGCCATATATGCACCCCAGGAGCGCTGGTCAGCTAGGTTAGGTTCCTACAGCATAGCAAAGAATACCCCTAAAAGCTTGAACGTGAGTCCCAAGCAAGAAAGCTTGCTAGCTCTAAAGGCAAAGTCATGTAGAAAAGCCTTAGCATATTGTGAAGTGTGTGTAATCTCCCATTAATCAGAAATATTGCAGAGATGAAACTCACCAGTGAAGCAGAAGATGCTAATCAATAATTAGCCAGTAAAGACCTTGATCCATCATCTCCTTTTAATGGATCCTATATTTGCACATTAATTTTTGACCAGAGGCAAATATACTTTTCCTTTGACAATTTTTCTGGAGGAGTAAAAGACAGAAAAGATATCTCTCTCTCAGCTGAATGCCTCCTGAAACACATTGGCCTTCCTTGACCCAACAATGTTTTTACCTTGCTGTGTCATCTTCTGACAATCTTGCCATTAAGATTAAAACTTAGAATTATTTTCATTATATCTGATAGCTAAAATACTCATGGAGAGATTTAATTCAAAATAGAAATCTTGCAACACATTCCAAATGAACAGCATTGGAGTATAGTGTTATTTGGTAGCAATCAGGGTTATCATGGCTTGCATGAGCCTTCTCTCAAGGAGCTGACAGTCTCAGGAAGTGAAAATTGTACCCAGGTGATCAGTGGAGTGTGTGAGGAGTGAGAGGGCACTGACTGGCCAAGGAAGGAGAGAGATCTACAGGAATGATTGAAAATCAAACACGTGAGAACAGGGGAAGCCTGAACAAGGACCTCATGGATGTGGGGCTAAAGGTAAAAAAACAAAATGGAAGGGTGCAGAAAATCTTTTACTAGACAGATTTTATTCACTGCTTATTTTTAAACACATGGGAAGGCGTTTCTGAAGAACAAAAAGTATCCTTCTGCTGCTGAGAGACTCTGACATAGAACTTTTCTCTAAACAGTTTCGATGCAATGTCAGTTTTCTCCCATCTCCATGTCCACTCCTTCCACAGAGGGAATCAATTAGGTTATGACCATCACTAGGAGGCACAGTGGGGATTCTGGGGCCACGGAAACTCACCAACCAAAACGGGAGAGGGATTAACTCATTTCATGCAGAGCACAGGCAACACCAGATCCCTTCGGCAAGCCTAAATGACAATCACATGCACAGTTTCAACTGCAAGTGGAAGGAGTCAAGGTTGTCTTAATCTCCAACCAGCCTTTCTCAGGGTACTGAAGTATCAAGAAGAACAAATCACACATTTAGTCACCTGAGCATGACTAAGAACCATAGGCCTTAGCAAACATTACGAGAGCTTTAGCAGGAGCTCTGAGGGAGGGTGGATAGCCCAGCTGTTGGTGCAGTGGCATTTTTCAGCATGTTGGGTACATGAAACCTGGTCCCCAAACAGTTAATAGGAAAAAAAAAAAGCCCCAACCCCCTCGTCAGCACTCAAAGCTAAAGCAATTATTTTTCCAGCAGAAGAAATGTATGCAAGCTATAAAATGACAAGAACGTACATGATCTCATATTGGCTTTTATGATAAATATAGTTAAATTTACATTCTGTGCAATTTAAAGAAAACAAAAATGTCAAAAGTCTGCATCTTATCAACTTCCATAATCATTAGAAACCACTAAAAGATATATCTTAAACAGATGAAAGGAAGTAACGTCTTTCACCCTGCCTCAATTTAATTAATGACTAATCTACAGCTTTTAGGTGTGACAAAGCTGGAGACTGGACACACACACTCTTCTTGCATTATCTTCTTCTTATTACACCATATTTGACTGGGCATCTTTCTGTATGGCAAGTTTCCTACAATTGTCTTAACAATGTTGACCTCTTTTGTAAAAACCTGAAGGCATCCGTAGCAATTGTTCCTGAAGATGTGCTATCCAAAATGTTACCATTTCATGGCACTTCTTGAATGATAGAATAGAATTTTTTTTGGTATATATTCATTTTTTTTTCAAATGCTATAAAAGAAAGGAAAACAATCATGGCTAAGGCCATTTGTGAGATGGCATTAAAAGAGCCTACTCTGAGACAGATAAAAATAATGAGAATCTTTCTGTCAAGAAGGATTTAGAAAATATCACTAGCATTATTAAAATTTAATTTTTTACTGTGCTTTTTGGTTCCCCCTTTTCCAGTGATAATGAGCAGGACTGCACACCTCCACAATGCTAGTACTTGTTTTGAGCAATAAATTCAGCCTTCCAGTCTGAAGACATTTCAGACAACAATTTTGACTGCTATAGGCTTATTTTTCAACCTTTTCTGTGCTTTGAGTCTTCCTATAAAAACCAGTTCATAAGCTAATTTTCCACAAGGCCAGTGGAACAAATAAAAATCAATTTTTGCCCAACCAGTTCAGAGAAAACCTGGGAACAGTGAAGACAGAACAGTGAAAAATAAAAAGTATCGATGTATTCACAAATGGTTTACCTGATAGAGAACTATCAAATTAGTTGTCAGGAGATACTTGCCACTATGAGAGTATTTTCTTTTCAGCATGTTACAGTATTTCTATTAGGGGAGCAGAGAAGCCTCTACTTTGTCATGACCTCAGACACCTCGGTTTAGCAACCATGTCAAGCCTCCAAATATGCAGTAAAACCACAGGGCACGAAGTCACAGTGCAAGAGCTCGTGCAGGTCTTGCAACCAGAGGGACCTGCAAGCCCAGCTGGCTTAGGGTGGGTCTAAGTCTTCATGATCTCCTGGAAGGCACAAAGATTCCTGTCTCAGTGAAGGCAGGGAGACATTCATGACCTCAGGCCAACCTTGTCAGGAGGAATTTGGTCCATCAAGAGAGGAAAAAAATCGTAAAAAACACTGCTCAGACTTCCCTCTTCTATTAAAACCCCAAGTGTTCAGGAGCACACTGAAGACTAAGCAGTTTAATCTCTTGGACAGCAGAACACAAATTTCTCCAAAGATCAGAATCCTATCCGTAGACTTCAAAACTTCCAGAATCCCAAGGACAACTCAGTGCACAGGCTTTAATATCATGGCCCAATCCATTTCATCATCTTCTCCACTAATTGGGCATGGGTTCCCAAAACTGCCATACGGAGAAGGGTCAGGATAGGTGCTCACTCCTGTCTGTCTGCAGCCAGAAAAATATGTCTGGAATATTGACTGAAGAACACAATCTGCTTTTTAATACAAATTAACCATCACTGCTGTGGAAATAAAATGAACTTATAATTTACAAGCTTAAATATTAAGGAAGCTATTTTTAAGTAGCTATTATCTTCACTCTGGTATGTAGCATTTTATATACTCCTTTATTTTTATGAGTTGGCACTAGAATGTGACTCATTTTAACAGAAAAAAGAGGAATAAGTACGTTACTCTGAAGTAAAGCTGCATATTACCTACTTAAAATATTGTAACACACCATGGAGACATCATTTCTAGGGCCAAACAAAACATTACTCAATGAAGAAATGGCATGAAACATAAAATATTCAGCAGAGGAAGGGTATTTGGAGCTAAGCAGTTTCATTGCCAATAAACAGCCTCATAATAAATCGTGAGCACGTAGAAAAAAATAGTATACCTGTTCTTCACTATTTGAGTTGTAACACCTCAGTGTGGGAAACCAATAAAGATACTACTCTTCCACCAAGCACACGTAGGGAAAAACTAAAACCACCACACATTTTGATTCTGAATCTCTTACAACTGATGCTAATTTGCTTATGATATCTGCCTGATTTAGAGCTAATCTTCTGTAAATTGACTCCTAATGCTGTCTGAAATAATCCTCTTAATGCTGGTCTGTCTTGAGTACTTTATATCAAACACCATGAAATCCACAAGCACACACAAGGCGCGCAGGGTCTGTTGGCTGCTCAGGAGTATTTGCTGTGCCACGAAGGCACAAGCACGGCGCAGAGCTCTGGGGCCCTGGGGCAGCCTGGGGACAGCTCTGCTTGTCCCCTCCGAAGGGGACAGAAAGTCAGGGCTGTGTCCCACCGCCTCCTGGCCACCAGAGAGAGAAGAGGAGGTCCTTTGTTTCCCGGCAAAATGGTGCAGGGAGGTACAGCTCCACGCTCCAGAGCTCCCACCTCCAGGAGCACATGATAATGAGAAAAAGTGAACCGTTCAGGCTTTGAGATTTCCGAGCAACGAGATCTGTGTTAAACAGCACTAATTATCAGCTGGAAGCCTACTCTGATAACGGGTTTGAAAAGACAGAGACAGACCATTTTGTTTCTTCAGTGGAGGAAAATATTTTTAAGGGTGTTGCTCCAGCATTGGCCAGCTTAATTATTATTGTCGGGGTGCTAACTCTGTATTCAAAAATAGATTTTTTCTGCTAAATCCACTGGAATAACTTTCTCCCCCAACATTACTTAATGATAGAGCCAAAAACCTAATTGATATTGGTGAGCAATGCAATACCAACACATTATTTTTGTGGGTTTTGAAACATAAATGGCAGACACAACTTTGACTGAATGGACTTCTTTATGTTTTAACAGACGGTTTATTGGCCCAGACTCCTACATATAAGAAACACAATTGCTTAAAAGCAATAGATTTTTAATTGAAAAATTAATGTATTTTTACTATGAAAGTTACTCAAATAACAAGTAACAGGTAAAGAGCTTTTAAAACAATTTTAATATATGGAATCACCATAGAAAATACTTATAGGAGGCTATTAAAAGAAAAAGTATCTATTGTTTAAATCATACTTTATTGGAACTTGGTTTTTTTATATATTAAAGAACAGATAAAGCACAGTGATCAGTGAGCCGTATGTGTCCAACAGCCCTTCAAGAGACTTGTGGAAATGTATAAAACAAGCAGTGATACAATTCTTTGCCAAACAGTGTCATAAATTTTTTATTTGGCAGCTAACATTCTCACTAGCTTTCTTGGCAGCAACTGGGACCTTTAGCAAGAAAGGTGCAGGAGAAAAATACCTTGTTTAGAGATGTTTTCAACACTTTCTGGGATTTTTCAGAACTTCTGCCTGCAGCATATTTTACAACCACAGTCTCCAGTCACCTGATGAGTGGGTGGTGGTTTTAAACTTTTTTATTTTTTTTAATATAGACAGCCTACTACTTCCCTCTGGCCTTCAGCCTAGGATGTGAGCGTGTGGAGTGGGGCTGTATGTTCCACAGAGATACAAGTGGTTGCTCCTCTCTGTCTAGACAAAAAAACTTGAAAATAATATCAGAATGTACCTTTCATTGCTCCTGATACTATCTGTATCTTATTCCCGGGTGATGGAGATAAATGAAAGTCAAACATATGCTGATTACTTATGTATTTTTCTCAGGAGATCTCTGCAGAAGAACTGGTCACAGGTGCAGCTGCCCTGGCCAGCCAGTGGGCTGCTGAGAAACAGAATTGGGAAAAAGATTTCTGTGCCCAGGTCCAGAGGTTTTTTGTTTGTTTCTTTTCCTTTAATATACTGAACTGCACATCTGATGCGCTCCCTTCCTCCAGAGCCCAGATGTGCTAATGTTATGTGTCTTACTCACCTATGGAAAAGATATTCTGTATTTTGGTATTTCAGCATTTCAGAACAAAAATAAGATGAACCTATCTTACATGTCAGAAACTTCCTCCAAAACTTTGACAACAGTAAGATACATTTCAGTTCTTCGCATGAGCAGAAAGGAAACTGTTTGTCTTCAAGAAGTTTTTCCTCAACCAGGAAAAACACCTTTCCCTTATCTGCCTCCGATGAAAAAGGCTGGAATTTAGTTTTACACGGCATAAATTGCTTTAAACACAGGCCTAATTAAAGTAATGCTGCTACAATTATAAACACAAACTAAAAGGTTTCCCCACAGCCTGTGCTCCAGTTTTGCCTGTCGTGTCTACCAGGGGCATCAGCCCCTCGAGAACGTTTCAGAGCCCACACAGACATCTAGTGGCAGGTGAAAACACTGCACGGTGGCACCGACACCTGGCACAGCTCCACGGGGACCTGCAGCTATGCCAGGGGTGAGGTGAGCTAACTTCGCTACCACTATGGATGGGCAACCAAACAGGGAAAGATTTGCTCCCTCTGTGCCTTCCCAGTAGTCATGGTGAGACAGCTGCTCTCGTGGCAACTCTGCCTTCCCAAATTTACATTATTATTGATTCTCTCCAATTAAATCAGAGCTCTTTTTGTCTTTCTGAGCACCTTAAAACGTCTCTCTCCTTGCTACTATTTTATTTAACTTAAAAGCTGCAGAGGTGAATTATGTCACATCATTTGAAAGGTTCTCTGAGCGTGGCTACGTGCAATGCAGCTGACTGGAACACACCAGGGCAATGCGATTTTACAGACAGCAAAACACACACGACGAGAAAGTGCAGTCAATAATAAATTCTAAATGGCTGGAGAAGGAATGTGACTTGCTCCACTGTCCGCATCAATCAATGGAAAGATGCCTAAAACTTCAGTGGGGTTTGAGTCCCACTTTTGCAAAGGAGATCAAGCGCCACAGCTCTGCACAGAGTTGAGAGCTCAGAGCCCTGATTCTGCTCTGTTACACCATTTTAAATCAAGCAGTACTCAGTGGTGTCATAACCCTGTACATCTGTGTCAGACCCTGTGTTGCAAGGACAGACTTGATGCCAAGAATGCAAAACAGATGTTGCTTTCCTAATGTTTTCTTGTTGTCCTTTAGGTTGTTTTCATGGGGTTCTGTTTTCATTTTGGGGAGTGAAACAGGTCGACACGACTTTTCAGAGGGCAGACTGGAGGAATGCTTCTGCATCTTCCTTTTTATTTTGTGTGCATGTGTGAATATGCAGAGGCTTTGAGTTACAACCAGGAAAAATCTTTTTTTTTTTTTTTTTATGCTTCATTTGAGCTATGCTCAGTTCCCTTGGGGCAAAGTGAAAGGTAGCTATTTGTGGATGGGAAAAAGGGCTTTTGTGAACAGCAAAACTGCATCACCAACAGCTTAGGAAAAAGATTTTTTGAAGTTATTTTTTACTACTACTTTAAGAGGAAACAGGGATAAATATATCTTTTTTGCATGTTGACTCATTAACAAATTTAGCAATAAACACCTTGCAATTAAGTCCACTAGTTTACTGCTGTCCAGAAGTTTCTCAATACTCTTTGCACAGAAGGTTTTGGAAAACACAGAACTAAGAAATGGTGAAGGCAAATCCCAACAGCTTGCTCAAGCAAATCTAGCCAAGGCTTAAACTCACTTCTGAACACTGAAATTTGAGATGCTGTATCAAATAAGCAGCTCTTTTTCCCCGAAGAGAAGAAACTGGGTGTAGCTAACCTAGTGCATAATAGGTTTATTCTCATTCACAAAACAGGAATTACTTTATGGCCCCAAAGTAAAACTAGCAGAGAAATATACTGGCAGATTTGCTGCAGATGTGTGTTGTGACACGTATGCAGGGAATCTGCTATTAATCACACACTAAGATTTTAATATTATGTAGGGTAATGCAGGCAATCATTATGGTAGAGGTTCTGGATGCATAACAGCCTAACCCACAAATGGGACTTTTAAATTTAACTCATTTGAGCTCACTCTCGCACTGCACCAGTTGAATTCCCTGGTTCATCCCCCCACTCCCCATTACATACATTTATTTCAATATCCATTGTGCCTTTCTTTTTGTGCTCCTGTTCCGCTTCTTTTCTTGCGACACATGACAGTTGTTGGGGAGAGTGCAGCTTTTCAATTCTCCCCTTTGCCGGACTATGACAGGAATGTTCTTGTTAGAGGGGCTGTTTGCGAGACCCCTGGACACATACCCAGCACAGGAAACAGTCTGGCTCAAATGCTGGAAAAGCCATTCTTCACCTGAACCCTTCGAAATTTGTGTCTGAACATAACTAGAACCCATGTATCCATACCCGTGTTAGGATTACGACGGACAATTATACCGTGGAAATGCATTATTCTGACAAAGCAATCAATCACGTTATTTCTCACAATTTCAGTTCACCCCTAAAATTTTCCTTACCTCCAAAGCCAGCTGGATATTATATTACTGAAGCTGTTGAAAGGGTGTAACACTAACCATGAAGCCAAAGGCCACTAAAACTATGCAATGCATAAATTTTTATTGTTTGCTCAGCATTGAAATCTCATTAGGGCTCATAACTCATCGGTGCACTGCAAACATTTGCATCTGCTGATCATGAGAACTTGGACAGAATGTACACCTTTGGCTAATTTACTTGTTATGTTTTTAGATGAGACTGTCTTGCTTTATAGTTTCTTTTTAAAAAGTCCTTATGCAATTGTGAGTCAAATGTCCACTTTTTAAACTGAATACATGAAAACTTTCATTTGCAGTTTCTCAAGGTTGTTCTGTTGCTGGCAATGTTCATGATCATCATTTTACAAAAGCTTCATTTGACTTAGTATTCAGGGTAGTCATTGTTTGAAAACTGTGCCCCATAGAGCATTTCACTTCATTCATCCTTTCTGTTTTATGCAGCCACATTTTAATTAGATTAAAATTTGTCCTCCAATTAGCTTTCATTAAAGTTTCCAGATTACAGGAAAAGTCTCCACTGAGTTGTGCTTCAAAACCGTGCCTAAAGTTTAAAATGAAATAACTGTGCAAATGAAGCGATTATGAAGATTATTACTATGCAAAAAACATCAGTCGCTTCTTGGTTTACTTGTACATTTAACTCTGTAATTCATTTTGCCAACTTCAATACCTCTGTGTTCTCCAGAGTAGCCATCATAATAATACCTTACAGTTACAGGATACCTTTCATTACCAAGGATCCTTAGGGGCCTGATTCTGCATACCAATATTCCTGGTTGAAGTCCCTGAAACTATTTGAGCGAGTGCTCCTTGCTGCATGTGAACCAGAACCCAAGTACAGGTCAAGTCCTGCTTTCGGATACCCACGTAGTGTTACTGCTGATCTGCACAGCTTGGAATGCAAACCAGATATGCACATTATGTAAAAAGTCCTTCTGGGTGAGATGTGGCAGCTGTTTAATGGTGCATGGTTACAGGACCCACCTCTGTAAATGAGGGTGTGAGGACAGATACTTTCCCCCCACCAGTTAAAATTGCAGAGAAAGCTGAGAATGTAATTATCCAAAGAGGAAGCGACTCAGTAGGACACTGGGGCTGGGGCTGCATCTCTGCTGTCACTCACGTCTTCAGATGTGACATTGCCAAGGATCGGATGCCCAGTCACTAATACCTCCTGCACATGCAAATCTACTATGTGCTGAAGGCAATATAAAGTTTACAGTTCACCAGGCTTATCCTACAACCAGAGCAGACATTTATTCTGGAGCAACCTCTTGGTGGAACACAAGGGACTCCATGTCGGAGCAGGGCGCCACAGAAATGGATCTGTTTGCAGGAAATTCTCTCCCAATAGCAAGAGCTATAAATATATACATATAATTAAAAAAAAAAAGAAGAGAGAGATGCAGCCAACATCTTAAAACTAAAAATAGAGGCACTTGGATTACAAAAACAGGACCTGTCTTTGCTCTAGCAACATATTTCTGATAGGAGGAACATGGTCGAAAACAACTACTTCACTAGAAATGAAATGCAGTTCATTAGCATGGGAGAATGATTTCAGCAAAATGCAGGAGTGTAAAAAGCAGTTTTCCCTATTTTTCATGTGCTAATTGGTTGAACAACCACAAGTAAATCTTCACATGCCTGAGGTAACTAGTGTTATTCCCACTTAGCAGATGGCAAAAGTAAAGTTTAGGGGTGTCAAGGGCTAGAGGGGAATTTATAGTTTAAATGTTCTGACTCAAGCCAAGACCATGTTTCCAAGGTGCAAAGCAAAGAGCAGCAATACTAATTTTAGGAGTCATGCTCCAGTCTGCCCCTTCCTCCACCTGTACTCCTCCTCTTGGTGTTCACTTCTTCCATCTCGTTACAGCATGCCAACCTCAGTTGTGCTGACTCAACAGCTTGCATGTGATAAATCAGATCAAGTAATTGATCCAGGATAAAAAAAGAAAGAGAAAAATAAGATGGGTGGAGAGGTGAGGAGAGTTATTTTGCACTGGATCAACTCCATCTGAAGACATTGACTGGAAAACAGAAGGGCTCATGTAAACAAGAAAGCAGCTGGATGCAGCATAGGGCCAGGAGAGGGTATTTTTGTGGGCAGGAGACCCTGTTGTTGATGTTGATGGTTTTGTACCACAGAACTGAGGTTCAAACCATTCAGAAATCATTCCATTTTTGTGTTTTAACTCTTTTATAACTCTCCTCCCTTTGCCTGCTTTGCTCTGAGGAAGAGCATAGTTACTCCACACTGCCTCTGCACAACAAATTTGCACAAGGAAATTCAGAAACTGCAGGTATTTGACTTTCCACAATTAAGACCTGGAACACCAAGTTTGCCTTCTCAGTTACACTTACTATATTTCAGAAATACTGCTCCATTTCCTCAATAGAATTGCCATGTTTCATAAAATGCAGACAAACCAGTCATGCTTTATGTCAAGGGTGCATTTACAAATAGTTTATAAAGGATTTAGATGATTAACCATATGTTAAGACAGTTAATCAAATTTAAGAGGCTATTTTAGAATTCTACAGATCAAGCAGTTATTTATAATCCTTGTTATTGCTTTCTACCTTACATCCAACCCTAATGCACATCATTAGAATATTCTGCTAACGCTTTATCAATTATTTGTGTTAGCAGAAAAAATGCAAACAAAAATCCTCCAAATCCTATCGCAAGCAGTAGGTTACATAATTAGGACATTGAGACTCCTAGACTAAATGAATCAGACCCAAGAATCAAATCTTTGGAGGTAATTAGCCTCTGCCATGATTTAGATACTTCAAGGTCCTTAAAAATCTCAGGCCTCATCACTGTGCACATGGGATTTAGGCAATTTAAAAAAGCTGGCAAAGTGTCATCTGAAAAGGCACAAATGCTGCAATAACTGTAACAGCTGAGGAACATATTTTCTTCAACAAACCATCAGCATCATGACAGGATGCTTAAAGCTTCAGTGCTTCATGCTGGTTGGGAAAAAAAAAACGGACAATGGAAAACTTGAGGAATGTTAAATTTAACTGTTGTCCTTACAAAATACAGTCTGCTCATTTAGAATAGAATAAAAAGTTATTTCTTGTCATTTTATTCAGTCATTTGAAGCAGTGTCTTTTTCACCAAGTTTTCACTTGGTATTGAGCATATAGAATGTTTTTAATGAAGAAATAATCACAGATTACTTTTTATTGTGGTATGATTTATATAGTTAAAAAAAAATCTATTCTGGAAGTATAGTGTATTTGGTGCTATTTTTGCTTAGGAATGGAAACTTGAACTGGAAATAGAGTCATTCATTCACACTTACAGGATGACATCCCGTTGACAGGCATGCAAACTTGGAAAGGTGCTACGCAGCCACTCTTAAAATACTACACTGTATTTTTTTCCTTCTAAGCTTCAATTAAGAAAATGTTATAGAGGGATCAGTACTTTGTGAAGGCTAAGAGTTCATCATTTGCAAGACATCCTCTTTCAGAAGTACAAAGACAAGAAAAGTCAAGGCACTAACTACTAAATAAACTGTTTTCACAACAGAATTGGCACCTTCAAGCCCTTCTGCAGTGAGATGCTGTGCTGTCAGGAGTTCTGCTCGTTCCCACTGTGATCTCCAAGAACAGTGCCCAGTCCCATCAGAAAGGTCATCAATCCTTCCTGCCTGGTAGTCATTTATTTGCTTTGGTTGGATTTTTTCTTTTCAATTTGAAGGGAATGAAAATCATAGAAAGTGTGAAAATACGGCTGAGGTAGATAAACTGAGAGATTCTAATGGAGCTGGAATGCTGCTGGTGCTAACAAGCCCTGAGCAAGTGATCCGTGTCTGGCATGCTCTGCCAAACAAACTGCAATTACAGAAGAACCAAAAATACAACAAGCAACTTTAAACCCTCTGAACGTGTGAGCCTGGGCCTAAGAATCATATTTGCACTTGCTCTCACAGGCTTGCTTCCAAAAGGCACTCAAAACTGGAGGGACCTTTCTAATGGGAAGGAAGGAAGGAAAGTTTCCACTTGAGAGCTGGCATTTTGGAATGGCAGAAAGAGCAGCTGACCCCGGAGGCTCTTGCCCCTCAGTGTCAAATTCCTACAAGAGCAACTTGTGAGATTTCAGCTCGGTCATACCTGAATCAAAACGTCAGGGCTCGAATCCACACCACAAGTCATGCTCTCTGAAATTGAGGTACATAATCCTCTTGGCTTTGCTTTCTGTTGGGCTTTTCCACCCTCCTGCATGCCTCTGCAGAGCCAATCGAGATGTGCTTACCCTTTTTGTCTTGGAGAGAAAACCTCAGCTAGGCCCAAATTTTAATGATTTCAAACGATGCGCTCTGTAACTTCCTTTGCACCAGCTTCCTTGTTTTCTGCTGGTTCTAAAAAACCCCTTTGACCCGCTCATAAGAACACCATTTCTGTTTCTGTCATCTCAAATTAACAAATGAATGAGGAGAGGGAAACTCCCCTGTCACTCCAAACCTTCACCCTTCAAGTCCCCCTGCCCCACTGCAGCCCTGGTGCTCTAAAATAAAGGGAGCATTAATGGGCTGAAGTTTCAATGGGACATCAGCACTTACTTAAATGATATTCCGAACCGTGGCCTAACTGGTGATGGGCAAGGGCAGGTATTTACTTGGTGCAGTCTCTTAGGATACAATGGATTTATGGCCGTCAATTCTGAACAACACCGCTATTGTCTCGTCACATTCTATCTGCCTCCATTATTCATTTGTGTTGATTTTGATTGATGAAGACACTTTAAAAAAGGAGGGGAGGAAGGGAGGAGGGGGGAGAGGAATACTTCAACTGTTTGGTTTCTAATTCCTGTAAATCTACAGTTCATACTGCAATAGTACTACTCAAAAGAAATGTCAATCCTCACATTTTGGGAAGGGGTTTTTCCTTTTACAAGTCTCTCTCCTTTCTGAAAGAAGTGGGGTGCAAACAGCGCTTCCATGACATACTTAATCACCATAGGGGTGGCACATCACACTTCAATCAGACAAGAAAATCAACGTTGTTTTTTTTTAATGAAAAAGTGTTAAGACTTCTGCAAAGCCTCTTTTGCATATTTACTTCCTATGCCACCTCTAATTAAGTTTTAGGGCTGGTTTGATATGTCAAAAATTGCTCGGATCGCAGAGCTGAATCCAAGAAGAGTAGATAAAATTTCTTCACTCAAAGTGAAAGCATCTGCTAGAAATCTGACTGTGTGGAAGTCATAAGGAAAAGGCCCAGCTTTGGCTTTTTGCTTCCAAATATATGGTATTTACTGACCTCTCATTAAAATATCCTGACAGAACACAGATTATGAACCATTCGATACATTTCTTTCCATAGGAGGCAGCGTCTGAGGCCTGGGGGAAAAGAGATTCCTGAGAGTCGTTTAAATTCAGTTCACTCCTCTCAAAGTTTTAAATGAGCTTCTGAGCAAGCACTACAAACTTGCCAAGCTCTCTGCTTACTTACGGAAAAGAGAAAAAAAGAAAGAAAGAAAGAAAGAAAAAGAAAAAAAGAAAGAAAGAAAGAAAGAAAGAAAAAGAAAGAAAGAAAGAAAGAAAGAAAGAAAGAAAGAAAGAAAGAAAAAGACACATTCACCACATGTTTGCATCTCTCCTGCTCACAGATCTGCCCCAGCACAGGCTGACTCCAACATTCAATGGACTGCCTGTAGCCAAGGGAAGCCCAGTACCCTCCTGAATATTTGGCCACAGGATTTCCTTACTAGTTCCACCCCTTTCTGCGCTTTAAATAGTATGAGCTATAATGAAGCAAGAGAAGCAGTGAAGAAAAAGGACAGTTAAATTTTTAATAAACTGGCATCAGATGTCACAGTCACCACCACATCCAAAAATCAACCCCTCTACTGAAATTTTGGTGTCTAAAATGTTGGTGTTTTAAAATGACTGCAGGTTCAGGAAGAATGCTTTGCTGTTTTCAAATATGATTTAAAATGTGGGCTTACAAACATTACTTAGAAAAAGGAAAACTTGACTTCCTAGAAGAAATAGGTGAAGGGAGGAAGAGTCTATGGAGCTGCTGAATACACAAAAGCTTGCTGCTTGACCACTTGGTTCGTTTTACAAAGCATAATTACATCTGCCTTTTTTTAATATTATGTGGTTCATATTATTGCTTTCTGTACCACCTTTCATGTTTCAAGGGAGTAGGCTGCTACTAACTGGTGTTAGGAAGAAATTAATTCTAATTACTCAGTATTTCTGCAGCTCCCTGAGACGGATACAAGATGTGTGCAAAATCATCCAGTTCTGTTTTTGAAACTCCCGTCTTCACAGTTTTGACTTTTCAAAATGATCTGCCCTTAATATAACATGAGTTGTCAAAGGCTGTCAAATAAACGATAAAACTCTCAGGAAATAAACATCTCTCCCCTAGTAGGTTTGTATATATTTCCGCAAAAGTAAAGAATTCTAAAAGTAAATAAACACATAGGAGGATTAGAGAAGCAATAAACAAAAGCATTTCCTCATTTTGAATTTAAGAAAATAGGAGCCTTTTTCCAGCCATTGCCAGGAAATACTAGCACACAGAGGTGAAGTTTGCACTAGCTAAAATATTTCATGCTAGGGCATATGGGCATGCATTCATGCATACATGCACACACTGTATGTATAACCCCAACCAAAATTTAAATCAGGTTTATACTGTGCCATGATGGATTGACGGGCAGAGGATTTTGACACCCATTTGGACCAACACAGGCACAGGGACTCCTTGCTGCAAGACGATAAAGACTAAACCTTTTAGTGAAACTAATGAAGGAGTTTACAGGATTCCTGATCCCTGCACCCCACCTCATTTCTCCCGCAGTCCTGCTGAAAGCTTTAAAACAGTCCCCAGCACTAACATGGTACAGAGCCTGTTGAACATGCTGATCTGCTCATGATTACTCTTTGCCACTGTAAAACAATCTAACTCCTCAAGTGAATGGAGTCTGTAGCAACAATGGTGTTATTGACTTGTTGCTCCAGCTCTATTTAGTTATTACCCTCGAGGCCACAATCAATAGACTTTGCACCAAGTCAGCCTAATAAATCCCAGGCTTTCACTGGAGCTTTGCCAGGAACTGCTAGAAAATCTATGGCAGTCAAACACTTAGAGTATGAATAACATAGAAAGCTGTACTGACAGCTGTATAAATTAATTAACAAGGAATGTTCTTACTCTTTTAAGAAGATCATAATGCACGTTTACCATGATTTAAGGAGTCACAGGTAGAGCAACAGAAAAATTACCTTTGTGCTTTCATTTAAAATAAAAAATCAAATATGATTTAAACAAAACAGCTTCAGACTACTTTTTCCTCCCTTTGATTATTGGATGTGCAAAAATCTGCATTCGCATTGTTGCTGTGGCCATTTAATTATTCCAAGTTTGCTTTAAAAAGGAACTGAGCCCAGTGACCACTGACCACTCAGTGCAAGTGGTGCTGGCATTTTAACCGGATGAATGTTGACGGCTGTGTGCTGGTATCTGCAAGGGGGATTTAAATCACGTTTGTAATGCAGTGATTAAAACAGAAACAAAAGGAAGGGGGAAAACAGTTGTTCAAGAAGTAAGAGGTTGGTCACTAGTGAGTTCCAGGTTCTTTCAGTTCCTCCTGTAATAAGGAAATATTCTGCAGACTCAGCTGCGAGGCGCCTGATCGCAGTGTCCGGAGACACACTGAACCCACTGTGGCAAGAGTTTGGGGCCAGCCCCGAAACAAAAGAACCTCCTTTTTGCACGCTGAAAACAAATGTAACAGATCAATAGGCTCTTACAACTGACTAGCTGCCCCAGTGGCACTTTCTGGGAGCATTCGGCTTTCCTAACGAGGGTTACTGCACTGCTGGGAAGCGAGGAGGGGCTTGGGCACCTGCCAGGCTGGCACTTGGTGCTCCTCACCAGTGGAGATGGGCACAACCTGGGGCAGAGACCAATGCTTCAGACAGAGTTGTGACAGCCTTTGACTTTTAGGGAAGGGAAGG
>VZRF01006955.1:0-147345 GCA_013396875.1 Vireo altiloquus
ATTTTCTCCTACCTTCCATGCCACTCATGACTACCCACCCCAGGGGAGATCTCTAGAAGACCCTCCTAAAAATCTCCTGTAACTCTAAACATAGTGTGAACCACACTGAGGAGAGCTGGCAGACCTAGCCACAAGAACATGTTTCCCTAAATATCCAAGAGGAATTCAAAATTCTCAAAAACTGTTGTAAACAGTTCTGAAGGAGAAAAAGGAGGTAGAAAGCTGGGGAAAAATCATTCTCCCCTGTTCCCCCCACAAACTGGGTACAATTATTAATGGTCTCCCGAAGGCAGTGCTGGAGGTAAGGGCAGGAGAGCAGCACTCAATACGCATCCCAAATGACCCTCATTGTCCTTGATGTTAACACATCATAAGCTGGTAGCACATGGTACATCAACAAAACAATCCTGACAATTTAGTGTGATCTGAAAAATATAATGTGGTATGGAAATATATACAGTTAGGTACCACACCACGTGGACAAATCAAGCAACACTGTGACCAGTGACTCTGGACCTAATGCAACAAGTGCTTAGATCAAACTTGTTTTGAACTCACTCCGGGCAGTCCTGTTGCTATTCTAACCCTTTGTGCCTCACATTGCATGCCAAATAAGGCTGTCGTGGTTTAGGAATGGTGTTCTCCAATTTAGTGTTCCCACTGAAACACCCCAAACCACACACACTGCTCGATCACTATCCCTCCCACTCTCCCCCACAGCAGGGTGGAGAAGAGAATTGGACACACAAACAGTAACAGCAACAATACAAATGACAGAGGGTACAAGTAAAAAAAAAAAAAACAGACAATTCACACAGGATTGCTCACAGACCTCTCCCCTTCTTCCTCCTCCCTACCCCTCAGAAACCCCAGCAATACCCGAGCACTCCCTCCACCATGCTACTTGATCTCGAAGGAAGTCCTTCTCCTGTCCCTGAAAAGTAACACGAGGTGGTACAAAATAACCTCTGGGTCCTAAACATGCCCTGTCTGGTTACTGCAAAATTTAACCCTATGGTGGCCAGACCTAGGACATTATCTATCCCTTATTTGGTATTGCACTTTTTTGACTGCCAGAGCAATTTACAATTACTTAGGTATTTTCTTTATAGTAGCTAGTTTTGCAATTGTGCACACTGCCTGCCAAATTACGGGACAAAATATTTTAATGCCAAATTAAAAATACTCCCCATTGTAATCTTTATTAAAAAAAACAGCAATGCAGGCCTTACTGGACTTGGTGATGCTATAAAATGAGAATACTGACAGCAATTGTTTTGAGAACAATTTGCCCCTAAAAACATTCCAGTGTGATTTTTACAAGAATTTTTATTCCCATGAAAGCCAAAGACGATGACTAAATTAGCCTAAATTATTCTGCAGTACCTCCAAGCACTTCATCAGGTAATTTTTTTTACAAAAACACAAAACAGGTCAGAGGCTGTAAACTAAATGTCATGTCAATAGATTTTCATTCCATACAATTAACTTACCATAATATCTCCCTTCAAAAGCTGGGCAGGTTCTATAGCAATGCAGATTCGACTTTGATTTTCTGACCCTATGCTACTTAACAAGAGAGAAAAGAAAAATAAAATACATGGCTTAAAGACACAAAAGTGCGAAACAAACAAGAAACCCACAAACAAAACTAAAAAAGTCTATGTAATTCTGTAATCATGAAAATTAAAATCCAAATTCAAACAAAATGGAAAATGCTTGCAACTTACTATATTCCGGATGTATAAATTGGTTGCATAGCCTGGTATAACTTCAGAAAAGGCCGACAAGCTGAAAAGAAGCCAACATAAAAGGGTGTTTTGCAATATTCAGATATAGGAAAACAGTTACAACTAGGAAGCTTTATGCACATCCAGACTAAGCAAAGAGGCACACAAGTGACAATGCTGGACTGTCAAAATACCCTTCAAAGCGAAATTGGCTAATAAAGTATTTTACTTTATGGAAAAGACTTTTTCCAGATCTCCAGACTAGTTCTAAATTAAATAGAGAGGGACTTTAAAGTATTCTAGTACGGAAGGAAACAAATTCTGCAAGAAAACAAAATTATTAAGGGAAGAATAACAGCCAAAACAAACTCCCAATATAAAATAAAAAAATTTTCAAAATAAACAAATTATCTGATCTTCAGTTTTGTTTCAAAATTAGTAAGGCCCTTAAATTTCTACCCAGAACAAACAATACTTTAGCTTTTTTAAAGCAATTATTTTAGAAATAAAATCATAAACAATAATGACAATATAATCATTGCAAATTCATGCTGATTATATTACAAAAGACCAGTGCTATTTAACCTTCTGATAATAAAAATACAAAAACACAGAACTGTTATTTAGTCATCAATCATTCAGACCTCTAAGTTCATCAAGTCCAACCATTAAATTCCTTTACTGTGCTCTAGCACAGTATCTCATTTTATCATTTTAATTTTAAAGCCACTTAGTATAGCAAGCCATCTTAGTAGTACTGGCGAGGTCACACCTCAAGTACTGTGTCCAGTTCTGGGCCTCCCACTTCAAGAAAGATACTGAGGTGCTGTAGTGTGTCCAGGAAAAGTCAAGGGAGCTGGTGAAGATTCTCCACCCAAATCCTATGAGGAGTGGCTGAGGGAGCTGGGTTGTTTAACCTGGAGAAAAAGATGCTTAGGGAGACCTTATCACTCCCTATAACTGTCTGAAAGGAGGTTGTAGCAAGGTAGGAGTCAGCCTCTTCTCCCAGGAAACTAATAATACAATAAGAGGACATAGCCTCAAGCTGCACAGGGAAGGTTCCTTTTGGATATCAGGAAGAATTTTTTCACTGAAGGGGTTGTTCAACTTTGGAATGGAATGCCCAGGGAGGTAGTGGTGTCAGAGACTGAAATATTACAGTTTTATGAGTTAAACATTTTTCCCTGCTTTTTGGAACTGTGTTACAAAAGGTTGCAAAGAGGAGCTCCGCTCCCCTCAGAGGGGACAGAGGCACCCAACTGCCCGCTGATGGAGATAAGATAACAACACAGAGCCAAGGGACTTTCAAAGGACACACAACTTAACACCTCCCAAGGTGGACACTGCTATCAGCTGCTCGCATGAAAGGGAGGGGGGAGAAAAGAGGCCTTGGGTGTGTTGGGTGTATCCGCAGCAGAAGGGGAGACATACCCAACACAGAGGCCCCCCAAAANTTGCTGCCATCTAAACCTGGTCATCTCTTCCTGTCTCCCCCAATCCCCCCCACGCATACCTCTTTCTTTCTTTCTTTTCTCTTTCCCTTCTCTCTACCTCTTTTACTATTAAATAAAATACACCAATTTTTTGGCAACAACATCTAATCTCGTTTGATTTTAGTCTCATTTGGGAACATTTTAGAATCTTATATGTTATTTCCAGTTTATGCCCAGACTCTTAGCATTCTTGGCTGTTCAGGGTGTAAACCAGTTCGTAACAAGTGGACTGGACATGACACTTAGTGCCATGATCTAGTTGACAAGGTGATGATAGGTGAAAGGTTGGACTGAATGATCTTGGAGGTCCTTTTCCAAACGAAATGATTTTGTAATTCTCTAAGTACGCCCTATCCAAACAGCTTTTCCACACAAAATCTAATCTCAAAACAGAAAAGAGATTATATTTACAATTATTCCAAAAAGAAAGAGGAAATGACTGTGAAACCTGACCAGGTTCTCAGATCCTTTGCAGTAACAGGGACCACAACTGTTAAGAAACTAGGCAGACAAGAATAGCATCAACTATTCATTTAACGTAGAACAAGAAATTGATTTCACCTGCTCCAATTTTTACTCTTAAAATGTTTCTCTTCTGGTTACTTTATTGGGAATATTTGGATGGATATCAAGAAGATATTAATTCTACTTCGAGATTCATGTAGGTTTTCTAGAAAGTTCCAAAATGAAACAAGACTTTGATCCTACACCTGAATAGGAAAAAATAGGTAATTTACCTCCCCCGGCATCTAAGTTTGGGATGCCATGAAGGATAACATAGTGCAGGAAAAGAGGGGTTGCATTCATTTTCACAGATCCAGATAGAAGGCCACTTAAGAACTGCACGTATCTAAAAACAAAAAGTTTATCTGAATTATGTAAAACCACTAATACCAGAGAAATACCTTATTTACACAATGATATTTACAGATTATGGGTAATGAATAGCATTGTGACAATGTATGTAACTCCAAAATAATCTTCACAAAACAGCATGAAAAGACACTTCAATTTACCACTGTATTAAACCCATGGCTGTCACATTGCTACTGTTGATATCTTTAATTATTTACATTACTACTCCAAGTAAGAAACGAAGTAGAAGACATAGTAAAGTCAATTGTTTTCTTACACATTCTGAGCTGCAACTGTAGTCTTAAATGTTTTTCACAGCAGTGTTATATGGGTCCCACCCAATTTACAGTGAAGTTACCTTCACTAAAAAAAGAGCAAGAAGTGCCCTTGTCAGAAATCCTAACATTAAGGGCAATGTGGTCAAGTAATCTTCATAATGAGAAGTGATCTCATTCAGCACAAAACAAGAGGAAAACTACCACAGGATTGTGAAAATTATTCCATTTCTGCAATTTAATACCTGGTTAGGTCACAAGCTCATAAGCAAATACATGCAAGTAAACATCACTGCCCTTTAATCTTCCACTGGCTTAAGAGTGTTTTTCTTCCATACCTATGAGAAGACTGTCATTTAACTTTATTCTCAGGAATGTATAGAGGAAAATCACCTCTTTTTCACCTTTATGCACAGATCTCATTAAACTGAACTCCTGGTAACACCATAACTAAGGATATTCTGCTGAGCAACAACAGCTTTACTACCCCAGAATGGGGATTGTGGTGGTTTCAAATGGCTTTCGCTTTACAGAGAGCTTGCAAAGCTCAATTTATTTTGAAATGTTAAGAAAAGGCAACTTTTTTTTTGTTTCCTCCTTCAGTCTTTTTGAAAGGATCTGGTACATCAAATGCATTGGTACATCAAAAGCACATATTTTACAAATTGACACACCTAACATGACAAAAAAACAGTGTGTTAAAATGTTTTGTCATTGACCTCTCATGAGTTTAATAAATTAGTTTATTAATATGCATGAACATTTTCTCTCTATCTGCTTTTAATTATTCCAAAAATTTGACTGAATTTTTGAAAACCTTTCTCTAGGCAATGTACTTAAGGGGCTTATAGGATGTTGGCTTATTTTTGAGACAAGTGTTCAAAGATTTATCATGAAGGTTTATGAGAAATTATTTTCATATGAAGGGTCTCTATCTGCATTTCTCATTCATACACATCTTCAACTGCTTATCTGAGAATGGATTCAAAATAGATCTGGTCTACAGTTACTTTTCTTGCCATTGTTACAGTATCCAACTAGCAGTAGGGAAAAGCTAAGTGACTTAATGGCCACAATTATTTTTATCTGGACAAGATTTAGTGGAGAAAGGTTTCAAGATGTGAAAAATGAGTGTATTTTCATATTTTACAATTTTGAGATCCGTTTAAATTATACCCATTTATACATCAACTGGGTTTTAACAATGATATCACTAATAATTATATCACTCAGTGGCCTTTTAATATGCTTTTTCTCTGAAACGGTTTCATAAAAATCATATTAAAAGGCTACTGATCAGAATGGGAAAAAAGGAATATAAAAGTATCCACAAATATTAATAGAGTTGGTTTTCCTTTCTCTGCAATAAGATTACAGACCACTGCCAGGTCAGGCAAAGGTAGGAGAGGTGAGATTCAGGAGAACAGTTCTGACAAACAGTTTGGAGAACCACCTCTGTTCTCATAAGAAATGACACTCCAAAGTATGTGTATGTGTCTGGCAGATGTTAAGGGCAGCTCAAGTTCAGTACTGGTGAGTAAAGATGTTAACTCTATCAGTCAAGAAGCAAACTGAGTATCTCTAAGACTCCCCTCACAGTTACCCCAGAAGAATTAAGCAAGTGTCCTTGAAGGGGGGATACGAAAGACAGATGCAACCATTTATACCTACTTAATTTCTAGCTTTAGGGCTCACATACAGTTCAGCTAAGTTAGTAGTCACTGAAGCTACATGTCAACATGGTTGAAAAACTGCCCTGATACACAATTCACAGGCTGTTGTGGGGATTCCTGGCTCTCACTGAATTATGCCTGCTGCCTGGGCTTCTGGATGGGATGATTAACAACATCTCTTTCCTTTTGCTGCTACAGTTCACACTTCTGTGTCTGGTAGGCAGCATTCTCAAACCCTTATTATTGAAATGCAATACACATATATGCAAGCATAGAATAGAAACAAAAAAGGCCAGTAAACTTCTACTTATGAAAAGTTTATTTCAAGTCTAACAGAATGTTGTGTTACTATTTTTCAAGATAAAAGGAACTGTGCATGTCACCTAATGGGTTAAAAAAATAACTGGTAAGTTTTTATTTAGACATTAAGAGAACCGAACACCTTACACTAGTAGTTACTATTGATTTTTCTGTTCTAATTACTAGCAAAGTCTTATACTTTTAACAACTTCTAAACACCCTACGGCATACACATGGATTAAGACAAAAAAATTGAACAGTAATAATCAAATCAAACCCAGATGATATTTTATATTTCTACAAGAGATTCACCTATTTCGCAATTACTCGTCTGATGGATATCAGTCTCTTTTGGTACTGAATCCTTCAATAACCTCTCATCAAAACAAAGTACACAGCAAATCCCAGAACTATTCCCTTTCCGAAGTGCATATTACTTTGCATGCTAACTCAACCTTTGCCATACAGACAGACTGAAAAGATAACACATCCAGATAAACATAATGGATATTGCATGCTTTGACAAACATTTACTAGTATGCACATGGGGAAAGTGCATAATCTGCGGATCCTCTAAACAAGTAGTAAAAAGATTGTTATTGCACACTAATCAGCACACATTCCATACTCATCATTTTACCACAGAAAAATGAGTTTGTTATCTTGGAACAATCAAGAACTAGATTGTGACATTGCTTTGTTAACAAACAATGCAGTGAGAACCCATTTAGCTAACAGTGTGGTACAAACCGTCTTTTCTATCTGGGGCCACATGCAAGAACTGAAGGAGAGATCTCATCAATCAAGGAATATTAATATAAGATAAAGTGCTGAGAATTCAGGAAGCACTGGAGGATCTTGTGGAAATAGCCTTCACACAGCTGGGGAGGGAGTAAGGGATGGGAGCAGAAGATAATGATGACATTTCCCATTGATATCAATTAGAAAGAAATTGCATACCTTCTTTGGGATGGCTGCATTAAAGCTGAAACTTTATCATCAAAGAATTTCTTCATAGCAAATCTGTCTAGAGCCTGATCAGCACTGTCAAAAAAGAGACACACGTTATTCTGCATCAGTGTTATCTTGGAATTCAGCAGGTTACTGCTTGAAATATGCAAAAATATTTTGAAGAAAAAAAGGAGGGAAGTAAAGAAAAGTAAAAGAAAGAAGCGCCTAACTAGCAACCCTAGTACTTTGGCCATTGCGGACAATGATGTTTTATTCCACTGACACCATCTCATTCAACACCTTAAGACAGCTCCTTCCTGAGCAAAGCCACCTACTTCCTTATTCAATTAATTGAACTGCATAATTCCAAAATGAATATGCTGAAATCAGAATGCAAAAAACTTTGGCAAAACTAAGCAGCTCAGGCTCCCAAAGAAGGATACTTGCCATAATTTCTCGAGTGTGCCACTGGGGAAGTTCTCTCCATAAAATATAAATTTATTTTCTTTTTCAGAAAGAACTGTAGTACCAGGATAGAAGCTCATTTAAGCAGTCAACAATTCATTCAGCCTTTTTTTCCTGTACCCTGAGCCATAAGGAAGAGACTATCTTTGAAAAAGAACTATTTTAAATCAGACAACCACAAACTCTTCAAACACACAATCAAGGAGTAGCATATTCCAAAAAATTCACTCTCTTCTCTTCTCTATCCTGAATGGCTCTAATGTGGGTCTTTTTTGGGTGAAGGAAGGTAAGAGGTTACAGAAAAAAAGAAAAAGAAGTGCCAAAAATTAGTAAGAATGCTGTTAATCACATATGCCAAGTAACCCTCAATGCTGATTCTTTTTTATCTACCCCAGATAAAAACAACATGTCCCAGGACAGATGTAGTTCACAGTGTTAATTTACATCAGAATGTAAAAGATCTGAAAGTTCCAAAATATAAGTACACACCAGAATCTCAACTTTTAAATTCCACAACTAGTTCAACCTAAACGAGTTCAGAGGAAAAAAACCTGTGCAAAGTACACATATGCATATCAGGATAAAAATGAAATTTATGCCTTTTCCAAAACTTAATTAGAAGATAATATTGTCTTGACAGGGTGCTGGATCAAGCTATGAAGTCAGGCTTTTTCTTAATGGCTGTTAAAAACTATATTGTGTGTACTTAAATTATTCTTGACCCAAAATCTCTTTCTCACCCAATCCATCATGTATCTTCATAGATCTTCACGCACACTATCATCCAGAATTTAGGCAGCCCATTCCTAACTGGCCAAAAACTGCTAGTACTTTGCTCATTAAAATAGTTTACCAACAATTGCAAAGAGTTCTCTTTGACCTTATTAAATTTGATGACACATTGTTCCTTCCTAAATGAGAAGAATTTATATTATAACATGTAACTAAAGGGGAGTTGCATCAATAAGGGTTTTTCATAGAGTCATAGAAGGGTTTAGCTTGGAAGCAGCCTTAAAGATCATCTTGTTACAACTCTTCTGCCATGGACAGGACACGTTTCACTAGACCAGGTTGTTTAAAGTCCCATCCAGCCTGGCCTTGAGCACTTCCAGGAATGGGGCATCCACAACTTCTCTGGACAACCTGTTCCAGTATCTCACCACTCTTAACAGTAAAGAATTTATTCAATCTACCCTCCCTCAGCCTATAGCCATTCCCCCCTTGTCCTATCACTGCATTACTTTGAAAAAGTCCCACTCCACCCTTCTCATAGGCCTCCTTTAGGTACTGGAAGACCACCAGAAGGTCTCCTTCGAGCCTACTCTTCTTTCAGACTGAACAACCCCAACCCTAACCCTTAGCCTGTCTTCATAGCAGAAGTGCTAAGCCTAAATTCACTAAATTCCACTACGCCTAGATTTTTTTGGCATGTTGCCATGGTTCAGGAATGGAATTCCCTAATTAGTGCTCCTACTGACACTCTCCAAACAACATTGCTGCTTGCTTCCTCCCTCCTCTCCCCTTCCCCTCAAGTGGGATGGAGAGGAGAATTAGAGGCACAAAGGCAAAGGTCACAGGTTTGGATCTTTGAATAAGAACAATTTACTGGACACAAGAATGAGATAAGAATTAAAAGTCACAACAACACTACTAATAACAGTGGGTAGAAGAAAGGAAACATTATCACTCATCGTGGAAACCCCCAACAACAGAAAATTCTGGATGGCTCCTTCTGCCACACTTTATCAACCAGAAGGGATCCCTTCCCCCTTTAAGGATCCCCTTCCCCGCACCCCCAGCAATGAGGTGATATAGAATAACCTCTCAGTACTGGCCATGCTCTCTCAAGCATACTGAAAAAATTAACCCTGTCCTGGCCAGAACCAGGACACCTATACATACTGACAATTATGAACTTTCTTTAGTGCAAACATCTTCAAAGTCTTCCAACTACCATTTCAGACACAGCAGATGGCACCCTCAACAGCAGCATCTGCAGTAATTTCTGCTTCTGCAACGTTGCTGTGTACCATTTTCAAGAGTCTTGATAATGCTAGGAATATACAAATCCTAGCTGGGAAACCTCCAAACTCATTCTTACACAGAAAAGTTAAGTTTTGGATAGCAGCTGCCAGAAATCCAGAAAATTAAAGAGGGCTTCCAAGCTCACTCTTCTCCTGCAACTTTACTGGAGGAATCCTAAATTTGTTTGGAGTAAAAGGTTACAGCTGTCATTGCTGGGCTTAACAAAACAACACCTGAATGGGACTGCAATGGTGTTACTAAAACGCATTTATAGCCAGGTACCACCTTGAAGGATGACATAATATATCAACACTGAAATCACACCACAACAACTGTACTACCCCCGCTTGATAGTTCTTATTATTCACAATACTTCTCAACAAAATATGAAATTGTGGCAATCACTCTCACAATTACTAACCAAAGCAAGTATTTTTTTCAGCACATATTGGTGTACACAGCACTTCGTTTCTTGGTCTGTAATTAGTTGTAAATTTGGTTTACCCTAATGAACACAGTTTATTTTCCAGGATTCTAGTTTGACTGACATCCATGAGTAATCTGCCATCAACCTCTAGCAATTCAAGACTCCATCAACTACAGTAGGGGATCAAATCTATTACTGACAGGCTGGTGTAAATTCAGGACCAAATCTGATTTAACCATGGCATTTAGAGTGCATTTTTATTTTAATACATTTATGTATGTATATAAATAAAAAAAAAAACCCAAGGGAAAACAATGTGACTAGAAACCCAACAAAAAACCTCCAAAATGCAGTTTATCCTTTTTGAGATCATTTATCAAATTGTATCTTTTTTGACATAAACTGTCAATTGTCATTTCATAATTTGAACACTCCAAAAGAAACAATTAAAAGCAAGTAATCAGACACCTACTGTTTGAACTGACAGCAAAATAAAGTCTAGATTATTTCTTGCACTTCATTCTGCACTTGGATCAATGTCTAGGAATTCCCTATTCAAACATTCTTTCCAGATTCTAATAACTGTTTTCCTTAAGTATTTAAGGAAAAATTCCTCACCAATTCAAGAGGCTGCTTGATGGACATAGAAAATACATAGGTTTAATAAAATAAAGATAGTATCATTACATAAAAATGGTTTCTTGCACATTCCACCATTCATCTGAAAACATCCTTTAGAAAGGTTTCCTGCAAACCAGTAAAATCTCAGTTCCAAAGGGACCTTAGGCTGTCACCTAGTCCAGTCTCCAGCTGGAAGCAGGATTACAAGAAAACTGTCATGAAAGCAGGCTCTGTTAAAAAAGACATGTTCCAAAACTCTTTGAGAAGAAAACCTGACCAACCTTTACTGACAAACAGTAAGCTGACAGACCGCAGTAAACTAAAGGGCCTTTTACCCAATATTTATTTTAATGAATCACATAACATGCATTATTCACACTTACCTTGCAGAAACATTGGTGAAGTACATATATGATGATATGATTACACCTATCCTTCCTTTTCCTCCCTGTATTAGGAAAAAGGGAATGATAACTTGTTTTATGTATTACATTATTGGGCATTATTATTTTTAAGACCCATACTGAATACAATTTTAAGGCAAGAGATTCAGAGTCCTTTTGCTCATACACCATGTGTTGATGGAAAGGTGGAAATAATGGGCAGCAGCTTATCTGTCAATGTAAGTTGGCTGACAAATGACATGAAAAATCACTAAGTAGGATTTCTATGCGCATGCCTGTCAAGTCTTACCAATTAAGAGGTTTTAATTGGAAAAAAAAAAAAAAAAGAAAAATTGTATTAACTGTTCTAATTTTGTGTTATTTTTTCCAGAGATCATTCACAACAAGTATAGACAATGTTGCAATTCCCAGGATGAATACCTATTTTGGAAAGACGTTTCTGACAGGTTTTCACATTTTTATCTCCCCAACACCTGAGAATTATAGTAACTGATTGTCTATGGATAATTTAAAAAATGTTCTAAAATATTTTAAAATCATTTACATGACAAATTCAGTAAAATTTAACAAGCAGTGATTCTCACAGATTTCAAAATATTTTCAGTCTCTCAGCTGATAGTAGTTGGTTGTATCTATCTTTAAGGCTGGAAACCAGTATTAGCAAAAGGCATTAATCAAGAACCTGCATTGTCAATTTGTATATAATTGTATACCTAGAAATACTTTGTTCCCTTTTCTTTTGTCCCATGTATGACCCATTCTCCTGGCTGCATTCCTGCAACTAGTAAGATTTCAAGTGTTTCATACAATAATGGCATTCTGCCTGGAAGAAATTTGGGACTGGGGACTATACAACCTGACTTGAAGAGAAGTTTCAGTCCCATTATCACCATCATTCGTTTAGCATAACATCTGCCAGTCATACAGAGATAGGTTGGCCTCAAGCATCATGAGCACAGCTACCAACCTAGTTCTGAATTAATTTTATCCAAATTTAACTAAGGTTTTTCTTTGTTTATTGTGGGCAAGCAGGAGGAAGAAACAGAGCACACTGGTAGCTTTGCTCTAAGGCACTGCAATGATGCTGTCAGTTAAACCTTTTGGAAGTATCCAAGAGGTCCTTAAAGATGTCATTTCCTACAACCATACACAGCCTAAAGCAATGATCTGTGATACAGTGCTCATCCTTATCCCGCAACAAAATTCATTAGAGTCACAAAACACGTAGAATTTCCCATCAAGCTGGAAAAACCTCAAGCTCCTAAATACATTCACAGAAGCAACAGTAGTGACCTTTGAAGGATGTGAAGTAATATCGGTGCATGCCATACATACAGCAAGGACTAGGACTTTGGTCACAATAAAAAAGAAATCTTTAAGAAGCATGTAAGGTCAATGGATTTAAGCTTTCTTACACCAACAGTGTTAGTACACTGTTGCCAACATTGAAAACAGATCAAGCTTTTTATTTTTTAAAATGAGAAGGTTTTTGAAAGTTAATACAAACTCATCCATTGTGCTTACTCTGCAATGGATCACCACCACGTGTTGAGGATCACTGTCCAGCCACGACTCCATAGCCTTGCAGATGGTGCACACCTTATCAAGAAGTGGAGCATGGAGATCAGGCCACCCTACATCCATAATCTGCAATTAAACAAGAAATATTTACAAGAGACACTCTGACCCTAGTATCACATACTAAAATCTGGATTCAAATAATTGTCATGGTTGAAAGTCTCCACAACTTTTCCAATCTCAGATAATCATGCAATTCAACTGTCATGATGCTTATAGGTCTCTTAAGTAGAAGAGGGAACTCGCTGTTTTTTAAGATACTAGTACTTTTATAAAAATAAATAAACAAAAAACTTCCTCCTCTTCCCTCTGTCCCAATCTCACCAACCACTTAAAAGTGACAAGATTTCTGAAGGTCTTGATTTCTTAAAAGATTTTTCAATTAGAATTTCTAGTATTTTATAACAGTAAATACAATCAGAATTAGAACAGAGAATGATTTTTGATGGGTTTCGTTTTATTTTCAATTTATTTCCTTCATGTTGAGGCGGGTAAGGTGGTAAGTGCTGCGACCTTCCAAAAGTGTCTCCACAAGGAAGCTGCTCGGCAGTGCCAACACACACACACACACACACACACTGGATAGCTCTAAAAAAGGTCGATGGTGAAGAGCCAGGAAGGGTCTTCCTATGGGGTTCCATGGAGAGGTTTATCACAGCCTTATGCGTGAAGGGATCCAGGAACAAAGAACCCAGAACAATGGAGGGTCCAGGTTTAAGTACGGGATCGGTAGGGGCGGAGAGAGAGCAACAGAGACCAATGATTTGAGCACATGAGAGCAGGACACAGGTGGGGCTTGGGTATGAGAGCCAATGGGGAAATAGAGAGGGAGTGGCTGAGGAACAAGGGCCAGTGCGGGAGCAGGGACCAGAGAACATTCTGGAGCAGGGACACATACTGTGGAAAGGGACAGGGGGGCCAACAGGCCAATTGGGGAAGCAGAACTGGGGTACTTTAACAGAACAGAACAGAACAGGGTATCCCGGGAGAAGCCTTTTATGTCTCCCTAACTTAGGAAGAGTTTCCCTCCCTAGGGCCCAACCTCCCAGGGGGCTCCCTCTGTCTCTGCCTTGGTAGACCCACCAGCTTCCACACCTCCATGTGCAACAGATAAGAAACAGCATGCCAAAATTTTGTTCAGATTTTCTATTCACTACATAATACAGTTTACTAAGCCTATTATTATTATATGCATATTTATTAACAAAACATATGCAATAAATACATATTATGCATACATATGCCTAAAAGTAAAAAACCCAGTGAACCATCCCTCATGACCAATAAAGCAGGCAAAAAGTTAAAATTAAGAGGGGTATTAATACTTTCCTCAGATAGTTTATCTCTGTACATTTACTGCTGTAAATTTACAGAGATAAGCTACTACTGGCCTTACAAGAGAGGCTGAAGAGTACCTGCACACCATTTTTCCCAACAAAGAAACACATCAATCAGTGAGAAGAAATAAGAGTCAGACATCCATCATTCCGACATTCCTTATTTCTCTATTGTGCAGAGAAGCAATTATTCAAAGACAGTACAAAAGGGAAGTCCTTATCTGAACTGAGTTCACTAGCTTCAGCTGACTGTGTATTAAACAACCCCAGTAAACTGTGACTGCACAAAGAAAATATACTTGAAGTAAAATTTATATCACCCAATAGAAGTTTTTCAGAAGTCACAACAGACTTCTGGTCCTATGTGTAAAGTCTAAGAAAACATCAGGAACAGCTGTATAAAACACAGATCTAACAGACAGAAAACAGAACTCGACAAAAAATAAAAAGGGATGCATGTGGGGTTTTTTATTATCTTCCAAAACTTCTGCTCGTACTCTGTGTATCAACACTTGCATAGCTTCAGGGCTTATCAGGCCATTTAAGTTGTATTTAACACTAGAAAGCTATGTTATGGAAGATAATCAATACCTTTGGGTTAAGCTTGGCAAGATCATATCTCTTTTCAGAAAGGTTTAACACCTGTTCAGAAAGAAAAAAAAGATATTAACCATCAAGACTATAATTTATGCAGTAAATAGCTGTACTTGAAACACAGAAATTACAAGAAACTACAATGATATGGCTTCAGGTTTGCCCACTGTTCTACTAAACTAAATTAACATTTGATGTCAGGTAGCCCTAGCAAATGTATTTTAAATATTCAGTTATTTTACAATAAAACTAAAATTAAACTTAAATGCACATTTTGAAAAGGACAATTAAAATCCTACTACATCTTATTTATTTCTTATGGCTTTGAGTCAGAGGTATACCCAGAGAGCTGGATACCATGCATATAATACAGAGCATAAGAATTAACAATGGGAGGGTGGTACAGTGTTAAATGCTTTCATTTGCACGCGTGATAAGAAAGTATCAGTCTATCAAAACTTTGCAGGGAAGATATGACACAGCTATTTGACTATAGCTTAGTTTATGAGATCTTCCAACTCTTCTGTTAACCCACTAAAAAGCTTCCTTCCACTTAGTGCTTAATAAGGAACAAATGAAGAGATAGACCACAAAACTAACGAAAGAAATCAGTACATACAAGTACCGCAAAATTAACAAAAGAAAACAATATATACAAGTATAATTGACTCTTTCATTAGAAAGTACCCTAAATTAGTATCAATCAATAACAAAAAGCTGAAATATCAATACTCAAGAACTGAAACAATGCTACTGAGGCAGATTCTCTTTCACAATGTGGCTATTTCACATCCTGAATTATGTACAGATGGCATAATCATTGAAAAAGTCTCATTAATTACACTGAGAGAATGGAATAAACAGATCATAAATAAAGAAAGAGTAAATATGAAGTCCATTATACAGTTTACTACTACCCAAGGACAATTTAAAAACTGATGCCAGAATGACTTTTTGCTTTTTCTTTTATACCCCTCTTACATACTGTTTTATATAGTTATATGTATTCTTAGCACTTTTAGCCTACATACTTGTAACTTTCCAAGTCTGATAAACCAGAGAAAGCCAACAGAACCCTCTTCTAAAGTGTAACACTCTTCTAAAGTACTACCCTTTTGCATTAACCAGCATTCTCATCAGCTGTCTAAGCAAAGAAGCCAAAAACTGAACAGGTTAAAGCAAGTACATCACTATACTTATCCTTCCTGAAATACCAATAGTAAAACAGGAATGAAACTAATATTGTCTTCTATAAATGACACAACTGTTTCTGTAATTTTCTATTAGGTTCAATAATTGGAAAACAAATTAACAGAGGTGCAGTTCTCAATACAGATCTCAGTATGGAATTCTTAAAATGAGTGCTAAAGCTATATTAAGAAATCAATTACCTAAAATTTTCCACAGGAAAGAAAAGGCTATTTGACAAAAACTTTTTTATTCCGCTTTCTTATTGTATTTATACATAAGAACAATTAAAAATTCCTGTGTGTCAGGATACAGTCCTGTTCACGATGGATACTTGTTACTGCTGGGTCAGACACCAAACTCAAAGATACTGTTGTACCCAAATCCCTGTCAAAGTACAGTGATTACACTGAGATAATCCAAGAATCCCAATAGCACAGAATAGAGACCAGAAGGTACAGGAACCAACATTTCGCATACAACAAAACAAGACATCACAGAAGTCTTTGAAGAGAAGCATATGTTATAAGCAGATGCCACTGAGTTGTTTTCGGCTGGGGTAGAGTCAATTCTCTTCACAGTAGCTCATATGGGGCTGTGGTTTGGATTTGTGTTGAAAATGGTGTTGATAAAACAGGGATGTTTTCATTATCATTGAGCAGTGCTTACATAGTGTCAAGAGCTTTTCTGCCTTCACACCACGCCACCAGTGAGTGGGCTGGGGATGCACAAGAAGCTGGGAAAGGACACAGCCAAGACAGCTGACCCCAAATGACCAAAGGGATATGATGTGCTCAACATATAAGCCTAAGGAAGGAGGGAGTGGAGACATTCAGAGTAATGATGTTTGTCTTCGCAAGTCACCATTATGCATTATGGACCCCAGCTATCCTGGGAATGTTGAACATCTGCCTGCCCATGGAAAGCAATTAATAATTCCTTGTTTTGCTTTGCTTGTGTATAAAGCTTTTGTTTAACCTATTAAGCTTGGCTTACATACTTTCTCATTTTTACTTCTCCGATTCTCTCCCCCATTCTACTGGTGAGGAAGCAAGTGAGCAGCTGTGTGGGGCCAAGTCTCTGGTTGGGATTAAACCATGACACAGCGGAGGATTAACTGCATCCTTTTGGTCCCTCTTTGGCATATCCTAGGTCTACTTAGTTACATTTTGGTACAAGAAAGAGGAGAATTAGCCTCAGTTTCTAAATTTTCATCTGTTGGAAAAGTCATGGTTCTTCTGGGAACCAGTCTACAGGGAATATGTTTTTTTAGAACATCAAAGCAGAGAAAAATTTACTGTTAGCTATCAACAGGCTTTCATCTCTCCTAAAGGACTCTGGTCTCAGACTGTCAAGGTATAAACCTATACGGTTAAAGAAAATTAGGGACTTAGGGATTTTTTTAATACTCTTCATAACAAACTCAAACAGGAAACAATGCACCTCACTCCTTTCACTGTAGTGAAAGGAAAACAACTACATAAAAAATAACAAATGGTGATTTGTAGTGTATGTTCTGTTAGCTGAGACGGTGACCCAGTAAAAGAGTAGAATCGTTCCCATCTACTTTACCAGGAGTGCTGACTTGCATATCATTTTGTGGAGGTTTTGGGTTTTGTTTTCTTTGTTGATATACATGTGCCTCTTGAGCAGGCTGAAGAGGTATTCAAAACATGAGAAACAAACAATAGTTTAAAAACAAGCTCTCTGAATCTACAACCTGGCTGTGCTTTGTCAGGTTATCTTGCAAATTTGCAGAAACACATTTGGAGTAGATGGCATCAAGTTTTCTTTCTATCAATACAGCTGATTTCCAATGTGCCCATTAGAAAAAAAAATTAATAAATAGAAAACTAAAACAAAAAATAAAAAAATCCCAACTTTGCAAGAGCAACTGACTACAATCCCTCTCAGAGACAGACACTACAATCCTTCCCAGACACTAAACCAGACTTACCATATATCAGATTTTTATAATACAAACAAGTATTAAGTGAGATTTAACTGGACAGACTACAAGTTTACACTGTTGTCTCATGGAAAAGGCCAGAGAAGAGGTGAATTTGAACCTATAAAGCTTTACACACAGGTTACTTTCAAACTGGTACTATTTTGTGCCGTATAAGCTACCAGCGCTATATGGAAGGGAAGCCAAGGGCACCCAAGGCAACATGCTGAGGACATCAGTCCACCACAAGTTCAGTCTGGTTCATAATGCACCTGTGACATGTCAGTTTGTGAGCAGAAGATAATGTGTTTAAATAATTAGTGGAATCTCTGCAGTAACTAATTTCCACTGTGAGTAAAGTTCATGTTCTAATAGTTTACACAAACTACCTAAAAAGACAGTACAAGAAAAAAAGTAAATGAAATATTGGCCTTGTTTTAAATTTACCTTCATAGAATAAGCTGAGACAATACATGCCATGGCACTAGCCAGAAAACAGAACAGGAGATTAACAGCTTGTTGCCATAATTTAAAAAAAAAAAATCTGCACAGAGACCTCATTATATATTTGCTTTATTACCTATAGAAAACTAAATGGCAGGAAAAATGCACTGAAAATAAGTTAATGAGAAAGAGTTGGACAGAACATACCAACAGCAACCTTACTTTTACATGTTGCCTTCACAAGTGAAGACACGACAGTGAGAGACTACCAGATACCCACCTGAGAACCCAGATGTAGCTCACTGCTACAAAAGAAGAACGCAGTCCACATTGCAGGGTGTGTATCTTTTAAAAGCATGCTTTGGACAATGAAAATGGTCAGTGCAATTATTCTTCAGCATTTGAATACATGTTATCACATCACCACAGAGTCTGCACTACCTCAGCAAAAAAGTGTTTTCAATATCTAGCAGCTTAAAACACTGCTGAAAATCTTGCACTTGCTTACAAGTCTGTAAAGATGGACCAAAGAGTGACTTTTAGTTTATAATTGTATATGTGCACCTCAAGTAGTCTTCCTGCATGACAAAAGATGCATCACAAACAGCTGATCTTACACATACCAAGTAATTATCACCATGTTTGGATTTGAGCATTCGTGTTACTTCTTGTAGATTGTGGAGGTAAATTTCCTCAGAACAGCCAGCAGGGAAGGATACAGCAATAATCCGCTCTGTGATGTAAGTGAGGTCAAGTTCATAGCCTTCCTCCATAATGTGACCAAAGTCCGCACTTCTGTGAAGAAATTAGATGTGGCAGTTCAGAGCAATGCAGCTGAGAAGAAACATGGCATATTAATGAGAAGAAATTGCAACTTGAACTCCTACAGCCAAGCATCAGATGGTTCCAAGCATTTCATTACAATTAAACTCACTAAGTGCCTACAGAGCTTGAAGTATTCCATTCAGAACACAAATGGAGTTCTTCACCAGAATTCTTCACATCAAAACTATAGTGAAAAAATCTCTGCAACCAATAACGTGGAAAAGCAGCAAAATGAACACAAGTGATTTGACAGATACAAGCACAACAAATCTGTGAGTCTAACAGAAAATGTATAGGTACTTATGTCTGTACACATCTCTCTGTAGAATTCTGCAAATGCTTTACAAATTGGAAGCTTGACCAGGGATCTGTAAACACTGCAAACCTTGAACTCAGCTCCGAGTAAAACTGAAGTGAATCCAAAATTAGTCCTTGAAGTACAAGAGACATGAGCGTAATTCAATTAATTTCACTGGTTAGTCTACAAATACTTTAACATCTCTTTCTTTTCCAGGTTATGGCACAACTTTGTCCTTCTTAATAAAATATCAGAAGATTAGCTCTGTAAATATGCCCAGTTGTTTTCTCATAAAGGGATTGTAAAAATGGTACTTGCATAGCAGGTCATTTCTTGCAGAAGACCAAACTCACAGAAATCACAACCACAAATAACAAAGCTAAACCCACCACCACACCACGTGACACTGCTGCATAAAATATGAAACAAATACTTGCCGTGATACTTTGTCACAACTGAAAGAGGAGTTCTTCAAAGCACTGCTGGAATTCTGGAACAAAGAAAGCAAAACTATCAATCCAGAACCTTACTTGCTGTCACTGATGTCAATGTTGCTGGCTTTTCTTCCTTGTTTATGATTTGGAAGACTATAATAACAAGAGGATACAAGAGGATCATTGCCCTATGTTCTGAACACTGTGGTTATGCCCAGGTTATGTCTAACTTTCTACTACCTCTTCCAACTCACTACTACCAGAAGAGTCTCTCATGACATTTTTAGTGCTCTTCTTGATAACTGCATTAAGATTAGAGAAAAAATAGCAAGCTTTGAAAATATAAAACTTGTATTTTTGCATAAACCTGCAAAGGAAGTTCCTCTCAACTGATTTTCTTATGATAATATTGAAATTCCTGTATCAGACTCCTGAGAATTTACTGTGTAGTAGTTTATTTCTGTAGTTCCATTTGTTGAGTAATAGTAACTGTGAATGAAAAAGCGCAAAAATATTCTCCCTCATGAACTACAGTTGTGGGAAACAGAAAAGTAGAAACTTCCACAGATACTAATGAGTTTGATTTACAGCCTTGGAAAGACCTTGGGTAAAGGTACACAGACATTAAGCAGAGAAATTATAAACCTATGTTTCTATAGTTATAAGTAAGAATATGCTTTAAGTAAATAAGAAACTGTATTAGGTAATATGGTGGAGGATTCTTAAGAGTAGTAATGTGATTTTAAAGTTTAAGTTAAGAATTTAGATGTTATAATAGAAGTGTATGTGTGTATGTCAGCTAACAAACTATTGGATAAAAGACAGACAGATTGCAGTGGAAAGTAATAAAGGCGTTAAGTTATAAGGTCAAAACAAAACTCCATGTTAACTACTCATTGGACCAGAAAGATATATTGCCATGTAACTTAGAAACTCATTACTATCCTCTTAGCTGTGGACAAGTTACTACTCTAAATTCATGACCTCTGAGACTGATGCCTTATCTGATTTATTTTTTAAGTAATAAATAATTTGATAGCCGTGAAAGTCCCACCTCTTAGTTCAGGGCTCCGACACACAGTAATAGAATTTGTCTCACCTAATTGTAGCTGTCTCAGAATTAAGCTCCAGGGTAGGTTTAAAAAGAAAAAAAACCCTACAAAACCCCTCCTTGATTTCTGTTGGTCACACAGATGTATCCATTGCTTAAGAAGTACTTCTGCCATTTACTAAAAATTTGATGACTAAACTGTTGTGTAACCTGAATAATCAGACATTTAAAAGCTTCCTCTGGTAAAAAAAAAAAGATAAAATCACTCTCTATTTCCCACTATTGTGCCATATAAAGTAAAAATATAGCAGAAATACAGCAGAAATCCTAGTAGCACACAGTGTGTAAGCATATGAACAATAACATAATGCAAACCACTAGCAAAAAAAAAACTTTAGTGAGATATATATTTACTGTATGCATGCTATGTCACCAAACCATCAGAATACAAGTTTCCCCAAACAGGATTCAGCAGCACAGGGCGTACCATCCATAAACGCAAATCATCTCCATCCAAGTGAAAACAAACAAAAAAACAAACACTGTTTTCTGCCTTGCTATACACTGGAGGGATAATGGCAAAAAATTTGACAAGATAGCAAATGCCATCTGGCATATCCCAGAATGAAAAATTACACAGAAAATCTCACAAAACTAGGTATGATTTTTATTTCCTGACAACTAACAGCAGTAGAGAAGATGCAGGGTAATGAAAAACTGGCTCCATATGGGGTGTTTTAACAACACCTAGCTAAAAATTTCAAGCTGTAACTAGGATAGATTCAGTTAAACTAGTGCTTGATATGTTGCGAGTAGGACAGACCACCCTGAGATTTTTCTTCCATGAACTTCTCCCCATGTTCCCCTTGTTCCCCTGCTTCCCTCGGACTGCCTGGAAATGCTGTCATAATCAGTATACCTGACAGTATAACCAGTCATACAAGGAAGAGTTTTCAAAGAAGTAAACACTTTCTATTCACCTATTTATTCAGTTTTAAGTAGTTTTTATATTCCAAACAATACCATATAAAAATTATCCCTATATAAACAACTGCAATGAACCTTTTGGTCAAATTTACCTGCAGTTGTATGAAAGCTGGCAGGTAGAGGCAATTGCTTCTCAAAAAACAACCATCTTCTCTCCAGTCACAGGTTTGTATTATTAAGCAAATCTATTGCATCCAAAGTACTGTGTCATCGCCGTTTTCCAGTAAAAACTCAAGCCATACAACTCTCTCTTTTGACACACTCTGTATTGCTTCTTTTACCACTGTTGGCTCCTGAACTTAGTATGGGCCTCATCACAGAGCTTGTTTATGCCAACTTTTTCAAAAATTAAGTCATCAGACAAAACCACCCTAAAGTCCCCTACAGCCAAGGCATGATACAGAAGCTAAGAACCAGTTTTATATGTAATTCTGCATCATTTTCACCAGGTCACAAAAGTCACTAAACCTAAGTTTCACAGTACAGCCTGCTGCCAATGCAAGCATAGAAAGTGGGCCAAGCAGTCCAATTAAACTAAAGCACAGATTGAACAAAACAGACTTTTGTTTATTCACCTTCTTCTGACACCAAAGAGTATGAATTTCTTTATGGATTACCTGGCTTACCTCAAATAGCAAGCTTGTGCTTGTCCCAGGCAGTAAACATTATCTCATACCTTTACAATCTTTGAGCTGCTTCACAGCTTCAGAGCAAAAACATGACAAAGGTATAGTACAGGCCATCTCACACCATGTGGCATACGGGTGGCATTGAGACAACTTCTGCGCAAGTCCAGAAACAGACGGAATAAGAAATAAATACCCTTTCTGCTAAATCTGCATACCCTGTCCTATGATAAAAGGCTGTCTCTCCAAGAAAGAAATAGTGAAAATCATGTAAAAAATAATGCCTGCAAAAAAAAAGTATCTGTAAAAAAAGTCATTATCTCAGCTAGATTATCATTCTCAACTTTTCCAAGAATAGAATAAGGACACTTGGGTTACAGACAGTAGGCTTACATACCTCAGTAAGCTTACATACTTCATAAGTTAAAGTCCTCTGTAGTAGAGCTTCTGACACCAGAAAGATTATGAAAAGGACAAAGGATAAAGGGAGTTCAGTTTTGCTCCAGAAAAATTCATTTGCATTTTTGCAGTACACTGAGTTACTACACAGCTCTGGAAAAATAAGTAAATCAAAAACCTAATATGTGAACTACTAGTTTCCAATACCAAAGGAAAACTCGACATGTGGGCCACACATGGTCTTAGAAATACTAGCATGGGATTATGACTTGGCCTTTTGAGACTAGAATCAAAGACAGGCTAAGGAAGCCAAATGAAAAATCAATCAATTGCCTTTCCTAAGCCTCTGTTGCTGGCATTGAACTATAATACAGTAGTATTAGTAGAATAATACAGTATCTGCTTAAAAGTTATCTCGGCAGAATATAAGAAATTCTGGTTTCAAGGACTGGGTTGTTCTAAACAGCTGAGTCAGCTGCACATCAACCATATAGACATTCCTTTGAGGAACTGCACTACTGAAAATTCAGGGCTACAAGATCTGACATGCATTCACATAGCTCATCTGTTTCTCTCCTAGGCTCCTTCCTGCATGAAAGCATTAACAGGCATAAGGAGCAATGAGTAGAAATTACAACTATCTGAAATGTAAATCAATGATTAATTTGTGACTTAAAGGTATCAGGACGTATTTTGAAATCATGACATGGATCTTCTTCGGATATATGTATTTTATTTGTGCCAATTGTAAGGCTGCTATAAGCAATGGAGAATTTGATTAGCTAATCTGCATAAAATTACATGGGTTTTGCACAGATTTTAATCATCTTATGAAACTTTTTTTTCATGTGATTGTTCACCATTCAAACAGCATAAATAAAAATATAAAGGGATTCATCAGCAGGATGTCTGAATGCATTTGAACGAGATCTGTGATGTATTTTCATTCCCCAAATATAAAGGGATTTATCAGCAGGATGTCTGAATGCATTTGAACGAGATCTGTAATGTATTTTCATTCCCCAAGCCATGGACAGGAATCAGAAGAAATTCTCTAACCTTTTCTAAGGCACAGTGTAACAGTTCTATACTCTCCAGCATACTGGAGAAAAAGACAGGGCAATGAACTACACTGATCTTCGGACTGTTCACCATAATAATTTCTTCTGACACAGTGAAACATGTTTGGATGAGAGTAGAATTTGCATAATCTTTTGGCCTCTGGCTTCAGAATGATTCCAAGTGCAGAATATTCATGCCTTGTGTATACAAATGTTTCTATGCTATTGTGTATCGATTTCTGCAATAAATATTAAAAATTAATTTAAAATATTTTTTGTTGACTCCACAGAGGAGATTTATTTCTACTGCAAGCAGCTATTTGTTTGAGAGCAGATTTAGTTTTGTTTTGTATACTGTGGTCCATAAAAATCCTGATCTGTTCCCCTGTGTAGTGTAACGAGAGGAGTTCAGACTGTTGTGCCCCTTGCAAGCAGCATTGTCTGCAGAACTGATAAATCCCACCTTGCTTTCTCTCTGCCAAAATCTACCCTGACTCTTAGTTGCTGGCAAAACTTCTCCCATGATTATTTCCTATGACATTTCAACCAAAACTGCCAGGGTCCCCAGACAAGTTCACTGTAGGGCTTTGTAATCCACCTCAGTTTTAAAAGGATCGTAAGACCCTTGGATATAAAGTTCTATCTGCCAATCTGCCAGGGCAAGAAGGAACTAACCAGGGCAGGAAGATTATCTTCCAACTCATTTAGACTCAAGAAAACAGCCCTGCTAATGGCCTGAAAATTCCTTGTACAGTTGGGTTGTCTATCCATTGTTGAGTCTTTTAAAAAATTGAAATTCAGAACAGGAGGAAGGCACATAGCACATTTTTGCTACTAAGGACTCTTTAGAAGAAAAGTGAATGCATGTAAAGTCATTATTCCTGTCAGAATGACATATAATTGTGTCTTTGTGTAAAATTTTACAGCTATACATGCTCACATTTAGAAAACTGTATTTCTGAAGCCTTAGTTCTACAATATCTCAAGACGAGGAGTTCACACAAAGCTTTGTGAGGTTAGCACCTAGCCCTATTTAGCACTATTGTCTTTTGCACACCTGCCTGGATGAATCAGAGTTGTGTCAACAGTTGTTGTTCCACTACAAATCTATGGGGAAAATTAATATATCCATATGTAAGTATTACTACATTAAGTTTTAGGTAAGGAGCTTGCCTCAACCGACTGAAACAATATATATGCTCCAGCTCCAGTTGTAGCATAGTTAGGTAATTATGCTAAAGCTTTGAAACAGCTTCCTGAGTGAGTACTATCCACAGGCAATGCAGTTAAGCAAAACAGACACAGGCAGGGTGTAAAGATTTCTGCATTAACTCACCCACTGCATTGTGAGGCTCTGCAAAAGTACTGTATGGCAAGACCAAGTAGCACCTAATACAAAGTTTTTGTATGTATGCGCTCTATTTCCTGTAAAGAGATAGTTATATGCAGAGTAGAAAGAAAAAAAAAGGTGGCGGCAGAGGGAAAGCCTTCAGAGTGGATCTCCTGAGTTTCTCTCAGACCTAGTTAAGATGCAAGAGATCAAAACTGAAGTGAACATTCACCACAAATTTAGAGCCCCTGTTAACTAACAGAAAAATTACATGCACGCAATTATTGAATAGAAAGTGACAGAATAGTTTCTCTAGCCTTTAGCTGAAACAGGAAGTTCAATTTATTTGTTTTAAATGTGTTAATATTAAGAATAAAAAAACACTGCAGTCCATAAGGGCATGAGGAAGCCCTCTAAATGTAAGAAAATGCACTTCTGATTTTCCAAGTAAGAATGTGCTATCCATGCCTCAGAGCTACCCTGAACACTAGAATGAAGCTCACAAAATTTTGAATTCTAGGTAGTGTCACAACCAAGTCAAATTTTCTTGGCTTATGTTCACACAGCTTTCCTATAAAGCAGTATGGACTGACACTAGAAATACTCCATTAGCAGACACATTGCCAGGAAAAAGCAAGAGAGCTTTACTTTCTTGGACCAGATACCACAAAATAATATGCAAAGGAGAAAAAGAAAGGAGATGAAAGCCCAGAGACAAATAACTGTTAAAGCAATATCTTCCAATTTAGTTAATAAAAAAAAAAAGGAGAACAAGCATGGCACAAATTTAGAAGGAAGAGAACAGAAAGACAAGAGATGCACCTCCCACTGGCACCACACAGATGGGATGTGTGCTGCAGTCACAGAATCAGACTTGCAAAACCCTCATCCAAGACTAATCTCATGGCTGCATCCAGCCCCACAGTGTGGAGATAGCATTCTGTGAATCACCCAGCCCTGTAGCTTTACACCTCCTCTTTTTCCACATAGAAATTTTTGTTTCAGATTGGACCTTTCTTCTGTGTATCAATCCATGTCAACCTTTGCTCCTGGAATATACTGGTCCATAGAAAGTAACTACAAACAATTTTAGGAAGCTCGCTATTGGTCAAATAATAATCAATGCAAAATGCAATAAGATGAAAGGCACAGCTGCAAAAACATTGCTTGCTATTAAAGCAGCTTTCAAAATGGCTGTGCACAAAGTATAACACGAACAGAAAAAAAAAAGCCAAGAAACATGATCTTGGCTTGTGTAACAACCAGTAGAAACAGGAAACTCTCTGAAGTATTCAGATGTAATACAAAGAGGCTAAAAACTTCCGGCTAGCAACTAGATTAGAGAATGATCTCATTATTTTGCTTCACGTTTGTTACAGTATAAGCAGCTGTCAAAACCAATTATTCATATGCAAATAACTAAGAAGCTTGCTCTTTTCTGGTTTTTTAATTTTAGTTAATTTGTCTAGTTAAGGAAGAGAACAGTGAACTGAAAGGAGAAACAATCATGTCACTAGGCATTTTAGCTGGTCTCAATATCAAATATACTTTAGAATTAGGAATAATTCTAATTTTTCTACCGAAACAGTGTAGATAATAGCATGGATCCAACATAGAGATACACTTGGTTGTAGAAAAAACATTTATTGTTAGTTAAAGTAAATGAACTACACTGCTAATACAAATGTAACTTCTTCAAACACCTCCTGTCTGCATAGGTAGTCAAGGACTGGAACTCTTCACGCCCTGCACAGAGTGGCAGCAGAAGAAGCCTGCAGCACTGAACCATGGACAGCATCACAAAATAAGTGCAATGCACACAGGACTAACACTGTGAAACAGATGCTCATTTACTGCAATAGAGAGCTGGTCTGAAACTGAACAATACATTGGTGAAGACCATGTGTATCTTGCAAGTTCTTTCATCTCTTCCTTTTAAAATTTTAGCCTCATTTTCACAGTGGAGAATCAAACACCTGCATCACAGTTGCCTACTAGCAGATAGTTAACTACAGGCATCTCCCATGATTTATTCAGAAATCTACAAGATTTGACATCTCTGTTAAAAGGTAACTCCAAAGGACTTCAAAAAGTTGACTTTTTTGTCTTATTTATTTTATAGAAATTGTGCTAAAAGTATACTTATAAGTGCTGTCAGTAAGGAAATGGGCTACACTTTCTATTTGCAGAAATTTCTACATCAATTAGACAGCTGGGTTCCATCGCACTTCAATAAACGTCATTAATACTACTTTTACCAGGAATACTACAGCCATAGTAATAAAGGGTTGGGAAGGGGCACTTAATTTGTTTTTAAATAACATGATATAGTAACCGGAACAAATAAAAGCTAAAAGATCAATTTCATATTGAACACAATACAAGAATTAATATTTTCCTTGCTGAAAAAATATATCTCTTTACATTCTGAACACCTCTGAATACAATTCAGACTATGAAAATTATAATATTTCCCTTTATTTGTCCCCTGCTTGATTTAAAAATAAGGAATGCAAAGTTCATTTCATTGTTCCTGAAAAAACTTAGTGATGGAAAAAACCACTAATGGTCCTAATCAGAAGTTAATTTCACATAGTACAGAAACCAAAGTGCGTACTTTGAAAATGGCTAGCAACAAATGCTTTGTGAAGATGTAATACAAATAAGAAGCCACAAGCAGAAAAATAAATCAGGCCAAGTAAATTAAAAAATAATAGACAAAATAGAATTACTTACACTTCTGGTTACGTGATTTTTAACCACCTCAGAGTTATTAGCCTGCAAAAAGAGAAAAGTTATACCGACTTTAATTCTCCAGATAGTTTAGGTACATTCTAAGAAATCCCCTCCTAATGGCATACACACACACAAAAAAAAAATCATTCAGAAGTATATATTCATTCTACAGTATTAATAAGCGAACTACCTTTCAAACAGATATGGAAAATTAATTTTGCATTATCATCTTGCATATTCAGGTCTTATATGACAGTACTCAGCTACTGACAGTGTTTATTCCAAGGTATAATATCCATGGAGATGTACATTGCTAAACAGTTATTCCCTTTTGCATTTTAACCCAATCTCTCATTTTACGCTTTTTCATGAAAACAGACACTTGAGTGGATATTATTAATGAACTGTTGAGAATTTTCCGTATGTACTCTACAAAAAAAAATCTCCTCAAGGCTTTAAAACATGCTAAGTTGTATCAATAGAGATTTAAAACAAACCTGTTAAATAAAAGAGCCAATCTATTACATCAAAAAATCTAATATCATCAGTGGTACAACTAAAAATTGGCCTCTAAATCCTGCTGTGGGAAAGATGTTTTGAACTAGAGAGGCAGTTTCATAACTGTCAACTTTTTTTGGTAGGTCACTGGAGTCCATATACACTCTAGGTACAAATCACAGCTGGAAAGAGCTATAGGTTTTCAGAGTATAAATTAACAACACCTGCAACACCTTGCTTAGTTAAAAAAACCGGACACAGTTTACCAGGGCATACATCCTGTATCAGCCATAATGCTTACAATGTGAGATTGGCTCACAGTTAATCCATGAGAATAGGCTTTGAGTCTGGTTTTTTTTACCCAAAAGCTTGACTTACCTTGTCAGCTATCGAATCTCCACACTGTTGGAAGTACAAACCTGTCACTAACTAACTAACCTGTCACTAAATGAACTAACATACAGTGACCAGTGCTATTAATTCAACCCATGAACCCTATGGTTTGAAACCCCAAGGTTCTTCTCAGCAGATCAAAGGTGATACATAGAACGAACAACTGTACATCTATAACTTCAGCTACTATTATTTCACAGTCTTAGCACACCCACTGCTACTTAGCAAAAATACACAGACTCAAAACGCAAAACATACAAAAACCAGTTTTTTAAATTCACTTGGAAATCTCCATACAAAGAGATTTCACGAGGTCCTTGAGCAGAGCACTTGGGAAAACGCACTGCCCACTGTGGCCCTTCACCAGAAGGTTCATACAAATATGAACTCAGCACCCGTACTTCCACAACAACTAAGTAGCCTATTTGTGTAATTGTGTATAGAGATAAAAATGAGGTTTACACCCAATGTGTGCCAGTTAAAAGGGGTTTTGTCTATCTATTTCTCAGTTTGGCATTGGACTGGTCTAGTCTGGAAGTTTTCTAGGACAGCTATCAGGTGGGATATGGAATAAGAAGCAAGAAGCTCTTCCCCTCTTTCTTTTTTAATGTTTTGCATTTGCTCTCCAGTTTGTCAAGCTTCTACTGAAATGTCTCATATTCTCTCACTCTGCTAGAAGCAATAGTTCTCTCCACTTTAGTACTGAGAGGAAACACAGAGTGCTAACAGCACACAGCTTGACATAACTATCTCAACTAGCAGGATCACACTGTTTCCTTTTCTTCTGACTTAAGGGGAGGAAATTACGTATGCTGAAAGAACCATCTCAGGTAAACAGATGAGTTTGTATACACACAGAGCGTCTGTCTGTCTGTATGTATGTATGTAATAAGGGAGAACACTCAAGTCTCCATGTGCTCCCTTCACAGCTTTAAAATGCTTGCCCACAAGCCAAATACTGCTATTCCTGCTGCCTATTCATCAGCTCTAGGACTAGAATTACAAATAAACTCCTTCACTGGCTAACTACTGTGGTGTATTTGTTTGAGATGTGGATGATCCAGCTTCAAGTCTCTGACTGGACACATAGGAAGAGGGGCTTTGCAAGTATATTCTAATATCCAAGCTAAAGATCTTAACCAAGACTATCAGACCCATTGAGATTGAAGACTTAAACTTCAAATTTCTGAAATTTATTGAAGGCTTGACCTTTCTTCTTGAAACTTCATTATTATTTACTACATTGGCATGGGGTGACCACTCTTAACCACTCTAAGAGATAGCTGTGCCAATTATAAATCTTTCTGGTTTCAAGTCCTAAAAAAAGAAAAAAAAATCACACACAAATCTATGAGAATTCCAAGTGAAAAAAGTAAAGCAAAAAAAAATTAACCAGAACAGCCAAACTGATTTTACAATCTCTGTAACAAAGCTGTCGAAGTCCTCCCTTCCCCTCCTTCTCTATTCATCTTATGCCTGCTGTTTCCAGTTTCTGAGTTCTCTTCCACTTGGAAGACATACTGCCATAGGCAAAAGATGTGATACCTCACACGGAAAACATGATCAAATATTAAAATATCTCATCACATCATTTCGGGGTTTTTTTTTCTAATACTATGTGTAAAAGGAGGTTTCCATGGGGGAACTGTGATCTGTATTAAGAGAATTATTTTCCTGAGATAAAACTAGAAATCAGAGACAACAGGAGATTTGATGCCTATCACATTTCATTAGCCCCATGTGCAACTTGAAACCAGAACACCATGATAACAGTATACTCAGTATATTATGGCTAACATGCATAACACATGTGCATGCTTATGACCTTACTGACATCATGGAAACATACTGGCATGACTCCCATGACTGGAGTTTTGGAATGGAAGGGTACAGGCTCTTTAGGAAGGACAGGCAGGAATAATGAGGAGATGTTGTTGCCCTCTCTGTGAATGACCAGCTGGAGTGCATAGAGCTCTACCTCATGATGGATGAGGAGCTGATTCAAAGTTTAGAGGTCAGGATGAAAGGGAGGGAGGGCAGGAACTGATGACATTACAGTGCAGGCGTGCTACAGGCCACTTGACCAGGAAGGCTGAGCTGATGAGGCCTTCTGCAGTAAAACAGAATGGCCTCAAGGGTCACAAGCCCCGGTCCTCATGAGGGCCTTCAAACAATGCAGTATCTGTTGGAACAATGACACAGTAGGACACAGGCAATCCAGCAGGCTTCTGGAACGCATTGATCACTTCCTTCTCCAAATGACAGATGAGCCAAGAAGGAGAAGTGCTATGCTGAATCTTGTTTTCATCAACAAGGAGTGGGTGGTGGGGAACATGAAGCTCAAGGGAGGTGTGGGCTGCAGTCATCACAAAGCAGTGAAGTTCTAGATCCTTGGGGTAGTGAGAAGCATGCACAGCAAGCTCACTACTCTGGAATTCAGGAGAGCAGACTTGGCCCTCTTCAGAGATCTCCTTGGTAGAATGCTGTGGGCTTAAAGCACTAGAGGGAAAAGTGGCTCAAGAAAGCTGGATGAAATTCAAGGATCATCTCCTCCTAGCCCAAGAGCAATGCATCCCTACCAAGAGGAAATCAGGCCTAAATTCCAAGAGACCTGCATGGATGAACGAATTGATCCCAGACAAACACAAAAAGGTACCCCCTAAAAGGTGAAGACAGCCTAAGAAGAACAGAGAGATTGTCTGAGCAGCCAGGGAACTAGTTAGGAAACCTAAAACATTGACACAATTAAGTCTGTCCAAGGGCATCAAAGGTAACAGAAAAGTTTCTATAGGTACCTTGGTGATAAAAGAAAGACTAGGGAAAATGTGGGTTTTCTCAGGAAGGATATTAGAGACCTGGTTACCCAAGACATGGAAAAGAGTGAGGTACTCAATGAAGGTAAAGACAGGGATTGGGAGAATGAAGAACCATCTGCTGTAGGTCCAAAGCCATTTAAGGAACCTGAAGGAGCACAAGTCCATGGGACATGATGAGATACATCCATGGGTCCTGAGGGAGGAAGTGGTTAAATTACTATCCATCACATTTGAGAAGTTGTAGCATTCCCTTAAAGTTCCCACTGACTGGAAAAAAATGAAACACAACCCCCATTTTTAAAAAGGGAAATAAGGAAGATCCAGAGAACTACAGTTAGTCTCATCGCAGTGCCTGGCAAGATCATGGAGCAGATCCTCCTGGAAACTATGCTAAGGCACATGGAAAATAAGGTGATTGGTGACGGCCAACATGACTTCAGTAATGGCAAATCTTGCCTGACAAATTTGGTAGCCTTCTATGACAGTACTACAGAACTGGCAGATAGGGAAGAGTGACTGACATCATCTACCTGGTCTTGTGCATTGTATTTGACATTGTCCCACACAACACCCTTGTCTTTAAACTGGAGAGACATAGATTTCACAGATGGACCACTTGGTGGATGAAGAATTCCCTGGATAGTCACAATGTTGCAGTCAATGGTCCAATGTCCAAGTGGAGACCAGTGGCAAACCTTAGGTGGCTATTGGGACTGGCACAGTAACATCTTTGTCAGTGACATGGAGAGTGGGATCAAGTGAACTCTCAGCAAGTTTGTCAACAACACCAAGCTGTGTGGTGTGATGGACATGCTGGAGGAAAAGGATGCCATGCACAGGGACCTAGAGAGGCTTGAGAGGGGGGCCTGTGTGAACTTCATGAAGTTCAACGAGGTCAAATGCAGAAGCAGTGGCCTGCAGCAGCCATTCTGGCCTTAACAAAAGCTCTGTGTAGACAGCAACTTGTCACGTTTATTTTAACTTTGATAAAGGCCTTCTGTTCTCTTGGAAAAGATACATACTAGGGAAATGACTGCAGCAATAAACACTATGTGTGAATCTTTTTCTTTTACCACCCAGAATGCTGGGAGGTAGATTGAGTGAATGGCTGATAAAGAGCAGAGAAGTCTGCCCTGCCAGGTGTTTGGTGGTGTAGCTATTTTGTCTTTCCTTCTGCACATTCTCAGGACTTCTTTAAACTTTCCCAAAGTAGAAACATAAAATACTGGCATGTGTGTAATAAAGATGGATCCTGCTAGAAGAAGCAGTGGTCTCTTTTTTTTTTTCCAAGCTGCTGCATCAAATCCAAGGTCCTGTGCCTGGGTTGGGACAATCCCAAGCACAAATACAGTCTGGGCCAAGAATTGATCAAGAGCAGCCCTGGGAAGGACTTGGGGGTGTTGGCGAACAAGAAGCTTCATGTGTCAACAATCAGTACTTCCAGTCGAGAAAGCCAACCGTATCCCGGCCTGCATCAAAAGCAGCACAGCCAGCAGGTCAAGGCAGATTGCCCCTCTATGCTGTTCTTGTGAGAAACCACCTGGAGTGCTCTAAACAGCTCTGGGGGGCCCAATACAAGAAATATGTGGACCTGCTGGAGCGGGATTCAGAGGAGGGCTATGACCACCTCTCCTATGAAAACAGGGTGAGAGAGATGGGGTTGATTAAGCCTGAAGAAGACTCCACAGAGACCTTAAAGTAGCCTTCCAGTACCTAAAAGAGGGCCTACAAGGAGACTGGAGAGGGACTTTTAACAAGTCTATGCAGTGAGAGGACAAGGGGGAGTGGCTTTAACTGAAGGACGGTAGTTTCAGATTAGATATTATTCTTTACTGTGAGGGTAGTGAGACACTGGCACGGGTTGCTCAGAGAAGCTGTGGATACTCCATCTCTGGAAGAGTTCAATGCCAGGCTGGCTGAGGCTCTGAGCGACCTGGTGTAGTGCATGGTGTCTCACCTCATGGCAGAGGAGTTGAAACTAGATGATCTTTTAAGGTCCCTTCCAACCAAACCATTGTCTGATTCTATGGTTCTACTTCTGCACCTCACCAATCACAGTATTTCAATATTGAACACAATAAAACATCCATCTTGTCACCCCCCAATAAAGACAGTCCAATGGAAATTAGACTGATATGGTTAGAAATAAAAACCACTTTTCCGTGGAATAAGCTAAAATCGTTCCAAAACCACTTATCCCATCTCCCTGTCCTACCACTAATGAAGAAAACCATCACAGGTTCCTGACAATGACTCTCTGAAAACAGCCTCTCTGAAGGAAAAATAAAGTCATTAAAGCAAAAGATAAATGACACCGCTTGCAGTTTCTTCACCTTTGTTAACTTTGTTTCACTCATCAGTAGGGCTATCTTGTCCTGAACCCTTCCCATTTGGATTGTACTTTAAAGACATCCAAAACCCAATTAAGTCCCCCTTTCCACTCTCAAAATCTACCAGGTGGTCTTGTGACATTTCTCCAAGAAACAGGCTTGAGGTTTGACTCCAGTATTTAATGACATTAAATAAGAAGAATGAAAAGCAAGTTCATATGTAACACTTCTGCCACACCTTTCTACTTAAGAGCAAGTACCAAATTTTTGCACCAATGTGAAAAGCCTAAATTAAATGAAACAAGTATTATTTCTGCTATGATAGTGAACCAAAATTGAATGGGATGCCAGAGAGTGAAGTTTAGTTAAGCAATAAACAAACAGAATCTACCATTATATAGCAGTCAGACCAAACATCAGAATTTTACCTAAAGTATCACACTTGCCTCACAGTTCTATCTGAAGAGAATGGTCCACATGGATACATGATTCATTGTGCTTATTACAATGAATTCTTACTATAAGAAAACTGATTTTTTCCTTTTGAAAGACAAGTGGCAGTCCTCGATTACACTGTACTAACACCACAGTCATTTTTATTTCAATATTTGGCTAGCATTCAAGTTATAGGAATGGCATTAGTACTGTCCTTTCCTTTTACACATTCCAGTGTTGAGAAAACACTTTCAAATATTAACCAGAGGCATTTTCACAAGGGACATAAGATCTATCACTCTCAGGATAAGCTATGAAAGAATAGAAAATTATGCTTATAAGAAGAAAAAATGCACCCAGTAGTAGGTATTTCCCTTTTCCAGTGTGAGATATCAAGCAGAACCTATGCAAGCCCATTTGCTTTTTAGTGAAGTCAAATATACATGAGAAGTTTCTATGTCATCTGAAAACTAAAATGAGGCATCTGAAACATGGATAATTTTGCTTTAGAAAGCTGGGAAGGCAGAAAGAAGCATGATATACCTTGGAAGAACATCATGCTTCTGGATTTAACTGCTATAGTAATTAAGTGTCACACTTCTGAAAAGCAGATCCTTCTGCCTTGCAAAAGTACCACACTCAGTAGAAAGGTTTAAAGTCACTTTGGAGAAAATAAACAAGCAGGCAAACCTGGTTGTGGACACTACCAAACCTTTCCTTCTTGCTGATTCCTTATTTCTGCAGATTATTCAAAGAAAGCCTCCTTGGGAATTCATTTTGGATGAATGCCTGGAACTGAACATACTTAATTATAACAAAACTTCATATTAAAATTATTATTAATTCTTGTAATTCTCTAATATTTCTAGAAACAACATGAGCCCTCCCTCCTGACAAATGCAACAACTAGGTTTTGAATTTAGTGTGCATTGCACAGCTCAATTCAGTATCACTGCATTTCATTGATTTGAGGGAGTGGGGTGGCCAATTAATGCAGTATTATTCTCTGTGCCCTCTTATGACTAAGTCAGATACATTTATGAACAAGGCACTGACTGCACTTAAAACAGCATTTTGGAACCTCGACTCTGCATGTCTCAGGAGTCCATGGCCTTACTCTAAGCACTTGAAATCTAAAACCAAACAAACCCCACAGAAATGCATTACAAAATGCCCACACCAGCCCCCTTCTGGAGAACTGTAAATCCAAAAAAATTTTGAAAAATATTCATGACAAGTGTTTCAAATCAGGCATCAGTTCACAGTTTTATCAAGAAAGTGTCTCATCAGTCTGTTTTTCTGTATTTCTACGACTAACAAATCAAGAAATTAAGAGAAGTAGAAATTTTTTTAAGAAGCTGAAAAAAAAAGAAAATAAGAGAAAAGCACAGGTCAAAATTTAATAAAGCTAAACTGAACAGCAAGACAGAGCTTTAAAAAAAGTTTCAAAAAGTTTCAAAACACCTGTGCTTCCTTGTGAGCTCAGGAATCAGAAGTTAAAAAAACATCCCTCCATAAGTGTTTCTCCAAAGCCCACCGTTTTCTTCATGGAGACATGAGCACTATGGTTCCAGATGGTGACAGAGCAGGAACTGAACAGGCAAATACAAATCTCCACTGGATATTCCCACCCTTTGCAAACAAACCAGAGAACAAAAAAAGCCTGTTGCATTTCCCTTCCCAGGACGTGCAGGCATATGCACGAGACAGGCAGCTATAGCCTGCAGTACTCCCTTAAGAACTGCTCTGGTGACAGTCTTAAAAAGAGCCAGGAAAGTTCACAGCAATGGGAAAGTCTGGTAGATTTAGCATGTCCTTCACCTTCACCAAATCATGCCTGCTATATGCATACAATGCTTGCATTGCATGCACCTCACAGGTTCTGTGAGCTAAAGTTTGAATGTAGCATATAGGAAAAAAAGGAAGTCTCCCTAAATAACAAAGCTGGGCATGTACCCAGTTTTCCATAAGATTTCCAGGCTATTGCTTGAAAGAAGAAAGACAGGAAAACATAAGAACTAATTATCTATTAGTCACAGACACCTATTACAAACGAAACCCACTTGATACATTTTTCCTAAAAGTTTTTATCAATTTAAGATGGAAACCAAATTTAGAGCTGGCAGAGCAAAATCATTGTATATGTCAGTTTCTAACTCAGTTTACTGTCATCATACTCCACCATATTTGGAGGTCATACCTGATTTACCCAATTTAACATCTTGTCTCTTCTAGTACTGAAACCCCACTTAAAATGAAATTGGAGAATGCAATCCTTCATCTACATGAACAAGCCTTCCCAATACCATAAGCAATTATTCAACTTCCCATTTATCACAAAATCTCTTGTGTACCCACATTACAAACAGATGGACTGTGCTCCATGGGAACATCAAATCGTCTCACATTGTTTTTCTCAAAAGATGTGTTTAAAAATTAATGAAGTAGGGATAAAAATTCATGTTGTCATATTCACTGCTCTTTCTCATGCAAAGCTTCTGGAGAGGATTGCATTCAACAGCATGAAAAAAAAAGGAGGAGAGGGTTTTTTTGCAACAGGGGACAAGCATTCTTTCAAACACTGTTAGAGTACTGACTTTTCTTAAAGTTTCCTGTTCTCTTCGTCGCTTTACCCATACATACCTGGGAGTTTGGTTTTACTTTTATGTATCAACACGTATTTTCAGTTTTTAGTTTTCAAATTTTTTTTTTTGAGAAAATATTTGCACTAGGTTGAAAGTATGTAGGTGTATATATAAACTACCACAGAATTCAAGTAAAAAATGAGATAGGCAATTAGAATGAGACCTTTGTGACTTCCCACTCACTTCTTCAGCAATTTTTCAAGGGATGCTCCTGCTCTTTTTAAAAAAGCAAATGAAAAACACACACACCCAAAAAAAACCAAACCAATCTCTATTTCTTCCACAATTACTTTTACTTTGTTCTCCTCCTATCTTGAAACAGTCCAGAGCACAATCTGACTCACTATTCAAAATCAGGTTTTTTAGTTTGTTAGGAGGGGCCTGAATGTTCAAGTCTCTGATTTTTCTCTCTACAGACAGAAAAGAGGTTTGCATAATTAAAGAGGAGGGGTGGGAATCAGAATCATTGACACCCTTCCCCAATTTCTATCAAAATGATCAAACTTCCACTCAAGACTTAGTAAAACAGCTAAACAAATTTCAGCGTGAAGTGACTGTTACAATAAAATACATGTTACAGATAAGTGTCTCAAATTTAATCTTTCCCCATTACAACAGCTAGTTATGAAAAATTATACTTAAATGGCAGGCTAGAGGTATGAAGAATTCTTCAGCAACCATTTGGGAAAAAAAAAGAAAAAAGGGGGAGACAGGAAAGGAAGAAAGGCTATTAATATTAAATCAGAAATTTCTGTGATAAAGATCACTAATTAAACAAGTCTTAAAACTGACAAGTCATGCAGTCATAATGACCATTCATCAATTAAGTAATTTTAAGATAAGAATCCATGTACATAAGAGGTTTGGGCCTTCACACCACATTTCATTACTGCAAGAAATTTGGCAGCATAGGTGATGGGACTCTGAGGAATTAAGATTTAGTTTGCTTTATTCTTTTCAAAGATACACTATCATGAAGGACAAAAAAGAAATTCAGTGGAGAAGACTAGCTTGTTGTCCTTTTGAAGAATCTTAAACTATCCTAGACTATTTCCCAGAATCTAAAAATTACCTCTAAAATAATATCCTTTTGTTGGCTTTCATTTTAATTTTTATCTTTTTTAAGTAATAAATGAAACAAAAAGTACTCAGAGCTTTAAGGTTAAGGCATAAATCTTTTCTTATTTTGGCAGCACTAAAGAAAAAGAGTTAAGTTGTTAGCATTTTTTTAAATCAAAAACATCAATTTAAGAAATACTATCAACTGAATCATTAGTAACTGAAATAATATCAACTGAATAATTAACAATCTTTCAAAGTAAGACCCAATAATTCCAGTAAAAGCCACTTAAACAAACCTACCATCTTTGATTTTTATCTAATTTTAGAAGTATAAAGCTGACTTTAAGCTAAGTGAGCTCTAAGGTGAAAACAAACAAACAAGCAAACAAACAGTGCCCATGCCACTTCTTTTTCCCTCTTTTTTTTTTTTAATTTTTGGGTTAAGCTATAAATCTCCATAATGAAAGACCATTCCCACAAATAGTCCACTGTCTCTTCATGAAATAAAATTAAGTGCAACTGAGTAAGTCATCTTTGCTAAACATCTGACTGAATTAACAGAGTTGGACTAACACACCATCCCACTTTCTGAGGAATGTGCATGACAACATAAAGTAAGTAGTGTTAGAACACAGGAGCTGCTTTATATTTTAGCACCTGAAATTCCAAACAGCTGCACTGAGTTGATATATGTCAATATATCCTGATGTCATTACAAAGCTTCGAGACACATGGCTCATGAGAAATGGGAAGGCCCATTCTTTGGTAAGGGGCCCTTCCAGGCAGAAAATACTCAATAAAACACACATTTTGAAGAAAAACAACATCTGTGAATTTCACTAGGCTTCAATAGTCTTCCAACAAATACATCACTGAGAGTCTAACTACAATTCTTTCTACAAGCCTGTTTCAGGAGAGCAATACAGGCAACGGGAACGTTAACTAAAGAGATACAACACTGATCTAAAGCAGGCATATGTATTGTTTATTCATGTGAAAACTAAAAGGTTGGAATTCCTTGGCTGGAATGAATGAGGATAAATCCATGGTTCAGCAGCAAATTATGATGCCACAAAGTTTTGTTTTATTTGAATAGATGTTGGCCTCCCTATTATCTAAGCATCTCAGCTACTTAGTCTTGATCTTGTCAAAACTTTACACTCAGAACAGTTGTCAAAGAAACTGCCTACAGCTAACACCATCACAGATCATCCTCCTTCAGATCAAGAGAACTCTTCACTAAATAGACAAAATTTACTTGTGCTGAACAAAGACTCCTAACATAAAAATGTCACCACACTTCACACCAAAAGCAGACCACACTATTCAATCTCACTCTCAGCAATAAAGCATATTGTATACTGTGTAGTGAAAATATTTCACCTACAGATATCCCTGCAAGAAATTTAAATAGAATTCCACTCCTTCTGCCCAAACTAGTAAATGTTTTATTTGGTGACTGAATAAACCTCTGTCTACATTCCTGCTAGTACACTAAAACAGGTGAGGCCACTTTTGCCATCTATACTCTTTACCTGCCAGCAGGTCACAGAGTCAGTTGGGACTACACTATCAGCATTACCCCATGTACACATAAACCAAGTTCACATAAACCAAGTTAAATCATAATTATTAATGACTAGTAACATATCCCACAGGTTGCTATATGTTTAAAATTGTTTCTGAATCTCAGTAAGAGATTTTCCATTTCAGAATCAATACTCGGGTTGTGTGCACAACACAAAAGAAATAGCAACTGCAGTTGCCAGTATGCACCTAATACTGTGACCTGCAAACACAGTAAGGGTTTCTTTTGTATTTATAATTTTAGCAGTAATGACCCTCAGTTTCTGACATGGGTTAATTCATGAAATTACTGGGTCAAATCTAGGAGAGACCTCCAGTGAGTTGATACTCACCTTCCTCATAATACTGGGAATTACTGATTTATGTTTCCAGGCTTTGCTTTACAGGATAATAATTTTTAAAGAACCTTTTGATTTCTGTGGTCCATGACAGGTAAGCACCATTACCCCTACTTTTCCAGCAGGGAAAACAAGACACAAAAATGTACAAAGTGACTTGGCCAATTCACACAGCAATATAGAAGTGAGATGTAGGATTCCTAATTGCCAGCGGTTGTATCACTTACCTACAACACACAGAGTTCTTGGCTGACACTTGTACATAGGCTGTTGGCTGCTCAGTCCTAGTAATGACACTAGCAGCTGCCAGTGCTGGTTCAATAAGTAACAGTTACACTCCATCTTCCAGGCATCACTTGTGTTACCCTTGGAGCTAAAACAACCACATACAGTCATGCAACCCAGAAAAGGCCTAAAGTTTTCCTGTCCTGACCAAGCAACAAAAAATAATAGGTCCCAAACAAACCTTGCACTACTTGTACTTCCAAACTGACATGAGACATCAGTATGTTGAAACAAGTAATTACTGAGGGGTTTTTTTATTTAAAACACACAAATAAAAGCATAAAACATGTAGATTCCTTCATGGGACAGGACACAGTAACAAGCTTCAGGAATAGACCCTTGATTTGCCACGCCTTCAGAGAGGAAAGCTGATGGCACAATACTGAAATAATAAGAGGTTATAGGAGACTACAAGAATAATCTAACCTATAACCTAACAAAACCTGATAGGTATTAGTAGTGCCAAAAATACCAGCTCATAGCTGCTTGGAAAAAAGCAGGATGTCACCACCTGTAATAAAAAATTATGATAAAATAAGGAAAAAAATATATTACCTTTGGAGATGTCCCAACTGCATTGACTGGGCTCCATCCAGACAGTCAAAGAGGCACCAACCTGATATGGTGCAGAGTGTCCACTGCTGCTCTCATACTATCTACAGTCAGCTCCCTAAAAAGTTAGCACTAGCTCAATGCTAACTCAGTGCCCTGCTCACATACTCACTGAAGCAGGCTGAAGAGTAATGCCTTCCCTCATGTCACATATGCAGGGAAACATGAAGGGTGTTCTTCCTTCCTCTATCCTTTATAGCATTCTTTTATCACCACCTCAGTTTTAGTTAATGGATAAGTATTCTGCTTTTCAAGAAATCTAGAACTTCAACAGTTCTCAACACCTTACCCTTGTTCTAAAACTGACTTTGGGTCATGGGTTTAGCAGAGCAAGCGTAACAGATATTCTGTGGACTCACATATCTTCAGAGATTTGGCCCCAAATTAAAAACACTTCCTATGATGAACATAGTCTGTATACATTACACAAAAAAAACCCCCAAACCACCTTGTTTTGATATTCAGAAACCAAAACACAAAGGAAGCCATGAAAAGCATGACTAACTTGGATTATATGATGATCTAGGGAAAACCAAGTGTTAGATTATTTCTACAATCTCATATAGCAGGCACCCTCAAATCTCACACATACAGTCAAAAGACTGTAGGTTCATCCATTTACACCACTCAGCTGAGCTCCAGCAGTAGTCATCATGCATGCTCACTTTAATAAGTACATTGAGGTTAACCCCAGTGAAAACTGTTTCATTTAACATGTTCACCTTCAAAACACTGGCTCTTCAGGACAAACTTGCCTCTCAGCCAGCAGAGTGGAGCCAGAAACTCCACAGCAACACCTGGACAACAAAGGTGGAGTTTTCTTTCAGAACAGCTGCTGAGCCCTATGATGACTCAATTCATGGTACACAGAGTGGGTTACTGAGCAGAGGGGGCCTTGTGACTCATGTCATTTGTTATCCTTAGAATAAGAAGAAGAAGATGCAGCCCATGCAACAGAGCAAGCTGCAAGAACAAAAGAAAACATCAGTCGTGTACACAGCACAGGCAAAGAATAAAAGGGGTTACTACCTGACTACACAAGGACAATCCACTCCAGCTTAAACACTCAGGAACAGCTTTTAACCACTAGCATGGAAGAGACAGCATTTGCCTCCATAAACGGAAATGAAAAAGATCTATCACAAATTCTCAATGCTTCTTAAATCAAAAATTACTTATAAAAAGGAAAGAAAAAAGTAGCACATTGTTTTTTCAACTCCTAGCTTGCTCACGATCTCTAGAATATCCCTAAAGAAAACAGGAGACAGAACTCTTGCAGTTTATCTGCTCTCCCCTCTGACTCCTCAGTGGGCTTGCAAGTCTGAGGTGTTAATATGCTGCATCTCTGCAGCTCATTTTGTGACTGCCACTCATGATTCACCACTCTATCCAACCAAACACCCATACTTTCATATATGGAGGATGTTAACTAAGCTGTCATAATAGCATGCGGGAGCCCCGGTGGTGTAGTGGTTAAGGATACGGCACAGTAATTGCCGGGGCCCGGGTTCCATTCCCGGTTGGGGATACTCCCCGGGCAGGCAGAGCTCGTTAGCCCTGCAAGGGGGCAATCTGCCTACGTCCTGAGGAGGAACTCACTGCCACTGTCCAGAATCGCTTTGGCCCGGCAGATGAACCTTGGGATTAAAGGGTGGGCTCAGATCTGTGCGCCCTGTGTCTCACCTAAAAAATCCAGTGCGCAGGCTGGAAGGTCTGAAAAGAAAAAGAGGCCTTCCCCGGATCTTCGTTCGCGAAGGCTGGCCAGCAAAAAAATAATAGCATGTCTATTGTTGGAAGCAAGGATATCATCTGCCTTGGTGACCTCTTGCCTGACATAGCATGTAAAACTTTGTATGCCACCTTCAATTACAACCACCAACACTCTTTTCAAGGCAAAGTGACAAACCACCAAGCAGAGCAGCACCCAGATAAAAGAATCAAAGCCACATGCACCCTGCACCAGCACTACAAGCAGCAAACACCTGCATCTTGGGAGAAAAGACTGCCCCCAGTTGTCCTGACCATGTGATTACCTCATACTTACAAACCGGTCTTGCTAGTGCTCTCATTAGCAACACCTAAGGTTAAAGTAAATAAACATGAAATGTCAATTACTTTCCTCTCACTGCATATACTGAGAAGAAAGAATTAATGGAAACACCAAAAGAGTTGGCAGGTTGGCTGAGCAGTGCAGTGGAAGAGATGAACTAACACTACATGCTCATGTAATTAATTAACTGGAACCACTGCGGAATAAAATTGTCATCACTGACATAAATAAATATAATCTCTGCTCTCTCCCTTCCCTCCAGTGATCAAAACTCTTGAGGAATCAAGCATATCTTTATCCCTTGGCTAACCAAAACACAGTTCTTCTGTAATCTGCTTGCTAATTACAGCTGACTCACTGCCTAAGAAAAACCCCCTTTTTTCTGACACAAGAACTCTGAGGACATTCAGTGGACAAGAATGTCAGAAGAGAACTTCAGATCTCTGCATATTTGTGGCATCTTATTCAGGCAACTCTGAACTGTGAGAAGATGAGAGCTAACACTTAAAATAACACTTGATTTTTTCTTCTCTGAGCTCCTCTACACCTGAAACAGCTATATATAGCAAACTGACTTCACAGAAAAATTTCATCTTCTCGGGTTCTGTCTCTTCTGCACTTCCATTTTACAGAAATCAAGACCCATGTCAAAGACTTGGATGCTCTGCTGCTGTTTTTGAGCTAGAAACTCAATGAACCACCCAAAATGCACTTTTATTTCTTCTTACTCTGCATATACAAATAGCACATTTCTTCCCAGACAAAGCAAAACAGTCAAGATTCCGCTGTATCCCAATATCAGTTCTCATGAGCAGTTAAAGCAAATTCTTCCACTGTTAATCCAGACACAGGTTAAAAGCAAATGAGTTTTTTAACCTGTTAACAGACAACAGAGGATATTATGACAGCCAAACAATCTAGGTTGAGAATATATGAGTGGCTCCAATTATTTCTCCTGGTTTTCAAAGGTCTGGAACATTCTAAAAAATAAGCTTTAGATAAAAAGTATACAGCTAAAAAGCAAAACAGCAAGACTTAAATCCAGTGACAATGCAAAGATAACCAAGAAAACCAAGTATAAATGTCTCATTCATTGGTTTAAAAAGTTACACACTGTGTACCAACTGCAAAAAACAATAAACTTCAGAAAGACTATTCTGGTCCACCTACTGAAGCTACAGCTAATCTTAAAGACATCAACAATAACCTGGTTTGTCAGCTTTCAATAGTTGTTTTATTCTTGTAAGAAATGTACTGGATATGCATTAGTGTGATATGTCATAGCTCCATAACAAGGTGGATTTAGCTGCTGTACTTCTGTACATTCACATATTAACAAGCAATATCAGAATATAAGAATGCTTTGCCTACTTTCAGAAATAGTTACCTCTTTTGTGCCCAGCACACATAGAGGCACATTACTAGCCTATTCACAAATAATCAAGCAAATATTTTGAAGACAAATTACCTGTTCTTGCATACACAGTTAATATGAAAATATTTTCCTGGTGCAATATTTCCTGCATCGAGCCTTAGTTTGAAAAATTCCCATATTGATGGAAAAAAGATTTTAAATCATTTTTTTGAAGAAGAATTCTGACTCCAGTGAATCTGCGGGTGATTTTTCTTCATATGACAGTAACATCAGTCACATCAGTTAATAAGTAACTGACTAACATGAGATAAATGTTTAGTCAAACACAAAAAATAAAGTCAACAAATGGCAGGATATCTGATACTAAGGAAATAAAATCTGTCCTCGCTTGCTGTAACAGCGACACAGTAATGCACCCCCCACCCCCCATATGTGCAAAAGTACATTAGCTGGGATATCCAGTAATTATATTTCAGTGATTTTTTTTTTCACTTCCAGATGCAAATTTCATTTTTCTCTTCCTTCCTTTTTATTTTCTTTTTGCAAGAAGTACATGACTTTTCAGAGGAAGAACCATCTTCAGAGAATGAGCCGGTTATTAACAAAGGTGCGTTTCAAAGTCCAAATCACCAATACTATGATATTGCTTTTGCAAAAGCAATTCAATCACTTAGCTATAATGAATCTCTTTCTTTCAAGCTACAGTTTTATCAAGTAAGAAATTCTGGCATGCTTGCCACAGGTTATGTGTAACACAAACTATGTGCAGGGGGAAGAATCTTCACCTATAAAGTGACATATTAAAAACCTGTTCATTCTAGTTCACTACCTATTATGTTACAAAACTGAGGAGAAAGGGTAAAAAGACCAGCAAAATTAAGTCACTGACAACCTGCAAATAGCGTGAAGTTATAGTCATGTTAGGAGATTTTCTGAATGTTACACAGATGACTGTCAGGAGCCAATATGGTAAGCTCATGGACATATTTAATATGAATCTTTATATATATATGTACCTATATAGGAAATGTATACATATAAACAGACACATTTATACACATGCATCTCTTTTTTCTTTTTATTTTTAACAAAAAACACCCACGCCTATTAGAGTTAAGTCTGGAAGAAAAAATGGTTTTCTGCTTAGTTTTCTTCTTCTGGCATCCCTGCCAGTTATCGTCCCCCTTCTCCAAAACACTCAAAACAAATTCTGGCTTTCTTCCAGGCTGTGGTATTTCATTTTGCAATGTCACAGTCCTGACCTACATCATGAAAGTTCTTCAATTCTCTAAAGAACACATGCAAGGAAAAGACACTTGGTAGATAGGTTATTTGGGAAAAGGATAAAAAAAAATCCTCTAATGAAACAGAAGGTACTTTTAGAAGCAAAAAATGATGAGTTTCTCTTGATAATTGTAAACTAGTAAACAGAGATAAAGTCCCTTCCTTCTTCAAATCATGGGATTTGTTCCAAAAGACTTCAGAAGCAAAAGAAAAGAAAGTTAGAATTTGGGTGTTGATAACAAGGGTTAAACCAGACAGCAGGAACCAAGATCTTAAAACTAGATTTTACTGGACTTTGTACTAGCCCTCTGCACTGGGGTTTAGTTTGCCAATTTGCACTGTAAATGCTAGCTAGTGTCCCTTCTGATTTAATCTATGTAACAGATTAAAGAGCTTTATAAGGTAGGTTGAAATTATTTGACAGAAATAAGTGCAAAAATATAGTATCTTTACTCAAAAATTCTCATTTTACTGCTTCTTCAGTTTAAAAAAAAATTCCTAATTTTGACAATTTTATATATCTTTTTGAGAGTTAACTTCTGCTTTCTTTGTATCAGATCTGACCTCTTCAAGCTTTGTGAGGCATAGATTACTCGGGGAACTATGCTACCCTTTCAGGACTCCATGTGTATGTGTTTTGGTACAATCCCCACAAGAAAACATCCTTCATTTGCAAAGCCAAACAAACTTGAAACATTACCAGATGGGGAGTGAGCCAGGAAGCAGAGAGGTTCTTTGTTCTGCCAGCATTTTCCTCTCCCAAAGGAACAAACTACCAGCATGGATTGAATTTTCTTGAATGGAAACAAACTGCACCAGACCGGTTGTACCTCAGAATTGTGGACCTATAACATATGTGTTGGTCTGATTTCTCAGAGTTCCAACATATGAGCAACAGTCATAAGAGCTACAGGCATTATGGTTCCTATTGTCATAAATGGCACTTCAGTTGACAGTATCAGATATTTTAGAGGGAGGAGACAGGAGTTTTGTCACAACAAAACTGCAGATACCTCTACTTAGCCCACAGGTTTCACTGCATCTAGTGTACATCTAAGATCTGGGACAGATCTATGCCCACCAAATAAAAGGATGAAAGATAAGATGAAAGCAGTATTTAAACAATAAGCATAGGTTAAAATGGGGGAGAAGTGTGTTGTTTCTTTTTTTAATATGTATTACAGTGAAGAAAGGAATGTGGTAGAGAAGAGCACCAGAAGGCATCAATGTCAGTCTTTTCTAGTCAATATCACAGAAAGATATGAAGGCAGAAGTCACATGTCAAACTTGTTGGTAAAAAGCAAAAATCAAAAATTAGTTTGGGATTTTTTTGGTTTCTTCCTTTATTTCCCTAGCATCTTCTCCCAACCATAGAATTGAAAACCATCCATCTACAGGACAACTCTCTGCATCTCCCTAAGGCAAATTTAATGCTTGAATGTATTAAATCACAAGAAGGAAAAATAGCTCTTTGCATCAGGCAATACTCAGCAATTTAGCACAGGCTTGGTTTCAATCTGTGACAGAAGGTCTGCAAGAATCATGTCAAAGAGACAGTGACCTCTCTAGCAGGAAGTTTATAGAAAACCTTTGCAAACACTGCTGGAATATGCTGCTCAGCAAGCCAAAGGAGGCTGAAGTAGCCCAAAGAGTTGTGAACCAAGCAGGACCCTTCCACTTTCCCACAAAAAGTGGGAAAATGTCATGCGGTAAAAACGTGGTCCCCTCTATGATGCCCCAATTCACCCATTTTTGAGATTGAGAGCACTTTGCTGGAGGTTGACATGGAAACACCTGAATTTTATGATATTATTTCTGACTTTCATATATTACTATACTGGCTTTAATAGCTCTCTAGTCATTTTAACAAACTTCCCTCCTCTCAAAACACATTAGAATAAAGACTTAAACATTTACAATCCAAATATATCTTCAATTTTCCTGCTATTCAGAGAAGAGATAATGCAACAAAACGATACAGAATGACATTTAACTACATATTTTATCATTAAGACTGAATTTGCTTTATTATGCTTTAACTGTAGGAAGTATTTTAAATGCTTTCTTCAGCTACACAGAACAAAACAAGGAAAGGAGCCTTTTAGAAATAATTACTAGTAAAATACTATGAAGTGCTGTATTCTCACACAGAAGTAGTAAAAGCAAATTCTAACAAAGCTTAGACATTTCAGCTTGCTGATAAGAAACAGTCAGAACTTCCGGGATAGAGCTCAATGTTCATAATGGATAATACTGTCATTCTGTTTCCACTTAATTGTGGTTATCAATGATGTGTGACATTCAGTTTTCAATCTTCTATCAAGTCAGTAAGGCAACTCCTTGCTCTTGAAGGCTAGGATTTTTCCTTTTTTTCTTTTTTGTTTCTCGCAAGGAATTTTCTCCCATGTGTTGCCTAAGAGAGAATAACTATGACACTTCAGAGACAAAAGACGTGGCTGGGAGGAGGAGGAGGAGGAGGAGGAAGAGGAAGGGTGCAGTTTGCTACCATCTCTTATCTGGGCGGCTTTCTCTTGGGAAGTACAGAGATACCACAAGATTTTGGCTGGAGGGTGAGGGGCTGGGCTCGGCCCTTGCTCGCTCTCCTGCTCTCAGGATCAGAGGGGAGATGGTCATGGTCTTAGTGCAGGGCTGCTGCCGCAGGGAGAATTTGCTCCCACCGCAGAGTTCTGTCCTGCACTGGGTGAGCTGCTGCTCCTTACAATGGGTGAGCCGTAAGAGCAGCCATTGCACTGGCACCTTTTCAACACCTGATCTCACTAGAAAGGACCTTCGCCATTTGCTCAGGTGCCTCAGGGGAAAAGCTGGGACCCCGACCCCTAACCCCCTCCAGAGGGAGCATTCCCCATCTGCTTGCAGGAGCCCAGCTGCCACTGCCCAGCCCCACTGTTTTCTGCCACTGCTTCTGGCTTTTTTTTACTACACTTGGGACACCCTGCAGCTTCTGCTACAGCTTCCGAACATTTTCTACACTTTGTTTGCCACCCTGGGTGTGCCCGCCTCTGCTGTTCCAGCCTGCTGCTCTGAGGTTCCTGCTACATCCCATTTCACCATCTGGACTGGTACCAGGAGCAGCTGCCGCCTGTGAGTTTGCAAATGAAGCCACTTTTCTATCTCTGCCAGCTGTGCCGCCATTGCCCATGTGGGGAGGTGGCTGAGCTGGCGCCACAGCGCCCCCTGTGGCCGCGGGGGAATCATCGCACCGCCCTGCCCGGCCGGGAGCCAACAGCGCCCCCTGCCGGCTGTGGCCGTAACTGCAGCAGAGGGGAAAGGGCCTGAGGGCCAGAGAAGGCTGAGCTTGGGTTTGGGTTTGGTTTGTTGTGCTGCCGTTGTGGTAATTTGTTTGCCTAGATAGATAGATAGATAGACAGACAGACTAATTAGTTAAGAACTGTTACTCCTTTTCCCATCTTTGTCTGAAAGCCCATTAATTTCGAAGTTATAATAATTTGATGGGGAGAGGGTCACGTTTTCCATTCCAAGGGAGTTTCTCGCCTTCCTTGGCTGGCACCTGTCCTTTAAAACAGGACAATGTACCACCTAGGTCTTACACAATACAACCAACTATCTGAAACCATATTCACTGATGGGTGCAAAAGTCATGAGCCTTAGACAGTAGTCAGAAAAAAATACACTCATAGCAAAATTCTGAATTTAAGATATGCGCTGATTGGCTACTTTCTCTGAAAATCAGAAAATAAGCATCTTGTAAGAAATAATTTATTATTGAATTTGGTCTTGTTTTCATATTTTTTTTGAAATATTCTGTAACAAATGCTAATAATTTCATTTCAGTTATTTAAAATCATAAAACATGGCAGTATCTTGATGTTAGGCTATTATATACTTTTGGCACTCCATATACTACTCTTTTCAATAGTCAACACCCAAATGGCTGAGAGCTGAAATGCCAGTTTCCTGTTTTAAACATAAAGCACACATATGAAATTATTCATCTCCAAAACAAGTTTAAAGAATCACAACAGTCTCCAGAATTATTTAAATATCATCATTTCTGGAAACTCTAGTTCTATATAGCAACTACCCAAGCAAATCTGCAAGCTGCCAATGTTATCAACAAAGCAGATTCTTTCTTATGCAACTGGTAGAATTCCATACTGCAAGTACTATTTGGAGAACCAAAGCTACTGAGCAAAGAGGGATCAATTACATCATCTTGTCTGACAAAAAGTACTTCTTTCTACTAAACTACTTTCTACTTTCTATCTTTTTACTAAACATCTTTCTACTAAATGTTTTGCTTCTACCTATAGACCACCATTACTACAGTATTACTACTAATCATTATTGAATGTATATAGGTGATGAAACCCTTTAAAAGGTAATACCTTACTTACAAACTTAATTACCACAGTGTATTTTATCATCTTATTTCATCAAAAATCCCCAGAATTCTGCATTTACCCAACATGGCACACAACACAGTGATTTTCAAATGCACATGTACCGTTTTTACTCAAAATGGGAGATGCTCAGCCAATTCACCCACTTTTATTTACTAGAATTTCCAAAATTGTTCGGAAAAATCTCCAAGTTCTTCACAAAGCAGAGATTCTTCTCTCAGATTTAGTTATACACCTTGCATGCACTGGACCAAACAAATGCTTGCATAAAGCCAAACATCAAGGTAACAACGCAGATATTAGGACTAGATCTGTGGTCTCCAGAAGAGACTATAAAATATGCTGTCTTAATAGATAGAAAGTACTAATCAAAAGTTTAAGTTAAAAGAAGGGAATATTACCCCATAAAAGTGCTTCTGGCAAAATAAAACCCTTCAACACTGCTAGATTTATTAGACTGAATCTTTAAGTGTCTCTGATTTAAACAAATCTAGCAATGGGAAAATTAAGACACGAGAGACCATGGAACTACTGATCTCATCTTGTGTGAAAGGAACTTGGAAGATTTTCAAAAGTAACAAAAATCTAGTAATGAAACTGAACTGGGGGTATCTACAGTAATCACTGAAAATTCATAGTATGCTTATACTTATAATCCAGTGCAAAAAGTTTGCCTTTAAATCTCTGTTGCTGTACAAATTTTATATATACATATATAGGTGTGTGTATACATACACGGGGGCTGATATACAGGAGGGCAAACATACCTTATTCACTCAGATACATTATTTCTTTTCTGGCAAAACTGTGTGGTTTGTATTTCACTCACTTAACTCGATGTTTTCAACTTAAAACATGTCCTCTTTTGGGAAGAATGAGAAACTCAACCACTGGTGGTTTTGATTATATTGGGAGGTTTTTTTAATTAATGGCAAGAACAATGCCCCAGCTAGGCATCTGATTTAATAATCATCTTATTCTTAATTAGTTAATACTAAGTAGTAGTACTAGTTTTGTAGTCTCAACTTTGAATATATGTAGATCAACAGCAAGAAGGGAGGCTAAAAAACATGCTTACCTTTTCTTCACATTTCCTGTGGCAGGCATACTTGCAAACTAAAACAAAAATAAACAAAATATATTACTAAAAGAGTAGGTGGATTGTTCCCTCCTTTTCTATAAATCAGCTTTCTACAAGAGATCTGGCCAAACTCAAGTCTGTATATATACAAAGTATTTACATACTTCAAAACAAAACTAAACTAAAAGAAGTCATGCATTTAGTTTTCACCCATTTCTGAAAGATTAGTTAATTACAGCAGTGTTATCAGATCTGTGCATTTTATCAGCTCATGATACCATATGTCTGGTTAAACACGATGGGCTGAGTATCTTGATGTTTACCTTTAAAGCCTCAGCTATGGTAGAAGTGTTACTATTTAAATAACATAGATAGTAAGATTAAATTCTTCCCAGTGTAACCTCTGAATCTTAGTCATACCAGCAGTCTCAGAGACCTAAGAAAAGAGGGTTGACTTCAAATTCACTGGCAACAAGTACTGGCCAGACTGTAACTTCTGATTATGAAATTCAGGTTATACAGCGTTGCAAACACTACTTTCAACAGGTAAGCTCTTGATCTCTTTTTAATTCCTTCTTCCAAGGAGCAGGAAAGGATGAATTGTACTAGCAATTTTAGATTCAGGAAACAGCATTTAACTTTAAAAGTAGCCAGATGAACAGTTATGTAACTATGATGCAAAGCACAATAGCTAGAATCTGACATAAGCTGGTTTTTATTTGGTTTTCCATATGCACTTCCTTCTTTACTCTGAAATTTGCTTTAATTCCATGCAGGGTCTATCCTTTTGGTTACCATGAGCTAACCTGTATTCTAAATTCAGAAAAAATTTACTTATTCAATCTCCAAGATCAGTAAGCTGCAGAATACCACAGAGGTTTAACTGGAAAATAACTGGGCATAACTTCATACCACTGAAGCTGAACGCCATGCTTGTTTCTTGGTGCTTCCACAGCAGCCTGACCCAACAGGAAAGATAAAACCACCAAGGGGTGAGGTAAGCAAATACTCATACTCATTTCAGATTCAAGTGCAACAACTGCTGAATGAAAAGGCCTCATGCTCCAGTCACTGCTCAAGGGAAAAAAAAGCAAGGTTTACTGACATCTTTTATTCTATCCTGTATGTGCTATGTCCACTTATTTTCCCCACATATAAGTTAGGAGCAAGTTCTTTTTTCAAAGTGCTCTCCAGGATCAAGTTTCTTTATTTTCAAAATTTATTAATGTTCACACAAATACACTATTAGCACTGATAGTGATCTATACCACTTAAAACTCTATCACTATTAAAGCAAATGGAAGACTGTTCTTAACCCATGAGGAAAAACTTAATTTTCTTGCATGACAGCATAGGGGATAAATTGCTAAATTCATTAAGTGATTTCACCAAAATTGTCTATTTAGTAGAATCCATATTTTAAATCCGTATGAGTAGCTTTAACTTTGCAAAAGGCTAACAGATGCTCTAAACATACACACACAATCTGTTTATTCTATAAGCTACTTTGAGATTTCCTGCAAAAACAAAGATAACTACAAAAAAAAGTAAAGAATATGGTAAATCTGTCAGAAAGCCCTGATATTACAGACAAGGTCTCTTTTACTTTATAGGTGCTTAAACCTAGATTTCTGTGAGGCAAGATGAAATACAAAACAGATTTCATTCCATGACAACTTCCATGATTTTTCTACTGGTTCATGTAAAACCATATCACAAATATCACCAAAACACAAAACTTCTATAAAGATGGGTTTTTTCTTGTTGTTTCCATTAAAGATGTTTAATTTTTTTTGTTTCCATGTACAAGAAAATCAGTGTTTTCTATGCTTATGTTACACAACAGTTCTTACAGTCTTTTCTGGAAATAAATCACTCAAATCTGATGAGAGCTTAACCTGGATAGCATCTTCAAGACTGAGTCTTTCAGTAGCATCTCATTCAAATTCATAAGCAACACAGAAATACAGCATAGAAACTCCATACACAATTAAAGTGAGAACACAAAGCTATATTGCCATATTTATGAGATTCAAAGGAAACAAAGACTAAAGCCTCCAGAGGTAATTAGTCACATACAGTCAGGCAAAGCTCTCTGACTGAAACAAATTGTGTATTTTTTCAGGTGTTTAGATTTATATAATTCTGACCATAGAGATCTGATTCACAAAGATTGCTTCACTCCCCCTCAGCATCCAGAAGTATTCTAATCATATCTAAATCCAGTACTTGCATGTATTAGACTGAGTTTAGTCATTACCTTCTCCTCTTCACTAGCTAATAAAGCTGATTATGGTAACAAAACTGGATAGAAATAAGCACTCCAAAATGAGATCACTGACTGTGCAGGTGCAGGGAGCAAACCAAGCATTTCTTTGTGCTCAGAAGAAGAAAGGAGGTTCTCCATCTTCCCCCTCAGGTGAACTTCAAACTGGTCATTGCATACATTGCTCCTAAAAGGCACACGAGCTACATCCCAACAACAGGAGAGGATCCTCAGGCATAACTGATCCAAACTCTAACTCCCTTTTCTTGACAGGTCTGAATTTCACTAGTTTCTGCCCAAAACAACAAAACTTCAAATGACTGGACCCATTTTGACGGACTGTTCTTTGCATTTACCAGATGCTCAAGTGTTCAAAACATTTTACGTAATTTACATATGCCCTACTGAGGTAGAGCAAGCATCGCAAGTTTTTGTTTGTTGGCAAGGTAATGTTTTTAGGAATACAATGTTCGATATATGAATGTGTGTACATTTACAAATACATACGCTCGTGATCATATGTACACAAATATATAAACACATACATACACATACTCCAAAAAGCACAAAAGTCTTGTTTTGAGTAAACATACACTCAGTGGCTAAAACTAACTTTAAAAAAACCAAAGCAAACCAACCACACACAAAAAAAAACCCCACAAAGGCAAAAACAAACCAAACCAAAAAAAACCCAAAAAACAACACATTGGAGGGGCAGGGGTGGAAATGTAGCAGCAGCATTTGAAAAAGAGGAAGTTCTATGAATTGGCCATAAGTAAGCATACAAGCATGTCAAGAAAGAGCAAACGGAATAAGGGCCATGCTGCAGTGGTCAAGTTTCTGAGCATAGACAAGTACTAGAGAGAAGCATCATTGCCTTTCCAGGCACATCCTTTCACAATGCAGTTTCTCCATTACAGCTGCTAGCATCATGAACAGTGAGAGACTCCCTCCCTTCGCCAACACTAACAAATTAAACATTTACCCATAAAGAGAAACTGACTGGCTTGATATTTCATTATTTAGAATTCATCGTGGCACAGCTACGATGAATTCTAAACACAATAAATTCTGCTGCATCAAAGAACTGTGCTGCCTGGATGACTGCACCCCTTCAAACCAAGGCTGATTTTAGTTCAGACAAGGCATTTACCGTACTTTCAAAGAGAGAGATTACTTCAATAATTAGATTGCCAGAGAGACTGAATCATGTTTCAATATGCCAGCTTTTTTAAATGAAAAGCCTTGAATAGCAGAGACACATTTTCAGAAAACTTTCTAAGGCCAAAAGAACAATATTACACCACAATTGCACAACCAATGTCTTTTCAGTGCAACAAACATGCAATACAAAATCATATGAATAACACAACAACTGGTGGGCTGAGAGTATGGTAAGTAAAATACATGCAACTTACATTTAAAAGATCTCAACAAGCAGCTTCTATTGAATGCTGGCATCTTCAGGCAAAGCTTATAAGTGAAATGGCAGTCAGCTTTCCACAGGACTACAGCCTAACTGTACTCAGTTTTTAAAATGTGCCTGGAACAGTCCAGAGAGCTTAATGTCATACTCTGCAAGGCTAACTTTAGTTCTTCAGCAAAACAGCTGAATGTCTGCATCCCACACACAAGCTCTCATCAAATACCAGACTTTCCAAATTTATGTTCAAGGATTCTGGCATCAGCTCCAAGAACAACTGTCCCAAGCTGGCTAGTAATAAAAAGGAGACCAAGCCATATTTAGTCAATTTACTGCACTTCAAAACAGTTCCTAAACAATAGCTCCAAGAATTCATTTTCTTAATAGGGGGAGAAAAAGGGAGTAAGGGTAAGTAGGACATTTCTTTGTATCAAAATGAAGATGTGTTAACTCCTGCAAGTTACTAATATTGCTGCCAGGGTAAAGAGAGAAGGATAAGCATAGTGAATCAAATTTCTTTAGAATTAAGCCCCAAAAGTTTCGTAAAATCAAAGTTCTGCTTCTTACAGTGTAAGAAGGTCTCTGAACACCAGTAACAATGTATTTACAAAGTAAGAAACTAGTGCTGTAAACTAACCGCAGAATGATTTATGGTTTACCGGGACAAACAGCTTAACCTTTTCTCTGTCTGTTAAGGGCTCTCCATCTTGACATATTTAAGCATTTAATGAACACATGGTATGGCAATATGTTTCATATATTCCATCACACTGCACATGTAGTGAATATGGCTGAATTATAAGGACAACCTTGCACTTAATCACAGATTTATCAAGTAATTCTCCGCTACGGGCTTCTGTGTTTGATTTAAACAACATCATGTATGGCACGGGTAGAAAGAACATAATTCAGGAATCCTCTTGGGGTAGAAACTTGCATATGAATAGAAAATCTAAGAGATGTAACCCAGTTTAATGCCTTTCTAACCCCTAAGAAAAATTACTTGTTCCAAAAACATCCACTGTACAGGCCTGGATATTAATTTTTAACTTCCTGGTGACAAAATAAACTGGGATACCATATCACAGGCCTAGATCTTTGAAAGATGCTTTCTTTTCCTCAGCATCTCCAACTCAGCAAAACAGACACATTCCATTAAACATATTTCTTGACAGTAATAGAGTTCTTGAAAATTCACATAAGAATGTAATCTAAACCAAGCATATAAAAAGATTTGTGTAATCTTTTTTTAAAAATTAAGTTTTATAGTTCCCATTTCCAGGCTTCTCTCTTAATACCAGGAAAGATGGGTGTCAGTGTCGCAGAAGTGGTAGAACCCAGCTATTTTAATATCTAGGCTAGTGATACTGCAACTGACCAACATCTCACACCTGCAGGAAATGTCCTGCACAAAATACCAGGCCTATCATTGGCTCTGAAGAAAATATGTTTTCTTTTTGTTAAAATATCTTGGTTTGGTTTCTGAAAATGCAAAGTAGGGGCACCACAACAGGATCTCCTCGGGGCAGAGGAAGAGAGAAGGCTACCTATGACCAAAATCTCCCAAATGGCTGCTGGCTATAGTAAACCAGTCTGGTTGAAATGGCTTTGTGGATGAAATGTTGCTACAAGTGCAGCTTGCTGACTATTTTTCTTTCAACAAGTGCTTAATAATGTTGCAATCAGATTTTAGAAAAAAACTCACATGACCACACTTTTCTGCTGACCTGTTCCTACCAACTTTGCAACAATTCAACTCAAAAAAAAAAAGTCAAAAGGAAAGCAGCATGAAAATCAGGCGCACAGAAATTACCTGCAGCATTAAAAATAAGTTAGCATGAAATTTTGTGTGAGGCAGTTTTGTGCATTTCTTCCCCCATCCCACTTTGTGTAGGGGGTGGGAGAAGTGTAGCCTAGCTGGAAATACTGTTCTTTAGATGCAAAAGTAAATGCTTCTATTTTTAAGAAGTTACCAGAGTGACATGCCAAAGATGTCACAAGTCTAAAAGCCACCTTACAGCAACAACATCTGCTAGTGCATTTCATGTGCCTCAAATAGCATCCTTGGTTTTCTTTTGTTCTTTTTCTCATATTCAGCCAACCATCGTCTCTCCATCTGAATATTGCTCCCACTACTTCATGACAGTGAGAGCAGACATTGTTTTTGAAGATGAAGACTAACAAACAGTTATGGGAAATTTGTGCAGAACTTCAGCATTTTGTTCGTTGGGGTGGCTATACAGTGTTGTGAATGAGCTTTCCCACAGATGAAATATTCCACTTGCTGTTGCCAACAACAGCAGTGGAAAACCTTTATTAAGAGGAAAATATTTTGTACTACAGCTGCAATAGCATGTCCTTTCTCTTCCTTTACTCCTATCTTCTTCCTGTCTTGTAGAAAAATTTTGACCACAAAAGGCTTACAAAGGCAGAATACCAGCAACAATGAAAGTGTTTCCAAATTTTTAAAAATACTCATACAGTAAGTTTCTCCCATCTTTTTAAGCTACACTTGCCTGTCAATTAGGAAATTGTTATACCTTACTCCAGTTTGGAAACAAAGGTTATTTTTAGACCTCCTCCCTCCAGTTAAAAAGACAACTCCATGTTACAACATTTCATCCACAAAACCATTTCAACCAAACTATGGTGTACTGTAGTCAGCAACCCACATGAAACCCAGAAAATGGCTGAACTATCTCCAGGTTTTTCTTCTCTCTTCAGCTGCAGACAGTGCAAGAACTGTCAGATCTCAAGAGCTTGCATGTCTGTGATGGATCTTGAAAACATATCCTGCATAAATTATGCTAAGAGCAAGGGTCAAAAAAAAAAAAAAAAAAAAAAAAAACCTTAAAAGGGGCGATCCCCAAAAAAAAAAAAAAAAAGAGACCTTAAAATGGGCGATCTCCAAAACAAGTAAGAAGGCAGATGTTGCTAGATTATGCGGATAAGACTTTATGGGCCTGGAGGCTCTAAATCACAGCTGTTCTTAAGCTCCTACAGAAAATGTAAGTGACAAAGACCATCACCAGATGAGAACATAATATACACTATGAAAAGGAAATCATCAATATGATCCTTCAAGTACTTATACACTTATAGGCATGCCTTCCAGGTGTGTTTTTTAAATCTCATTAATGACAATAGATGGAAATTCTGCACAAAATCAGTTAACAACTCCTCCTCTTACCTTTTTATAGGGTTCAAATCCTGAATGTGTCTAGGAGTTATGCTTGTAGTCTGCCTTAGTGTCTTGAAGTTTTCTTCATGTACCAGAACAAACTCTTCAGTATTACAACAATTTTCTTCACCCATCTTTTCTTTAAAAAAATATTTTCTTCCTATACATTATTTCTGTCTCCCATGGTACTTGTTCCCCCTGCCCCACCCCTTGTTTTGAAGCCAATTAGAAGGGTGAAGTTGTTTTTGAAATGCATCAATATTTACTTTGAGATTCCTCTCCCCACATAGCATATCAAGTTCATCACATTTGAATTACATACTCTAAAGATACCAGCATTTCAAATTTTCCCATTAGAGCAGGTAATTCTAATTTCAACTTATTCTTAGGAATTTTACGTTCCCATCAACCAGGCTAAGTTTACAAAATTGTAGGAATATCGAATGAAATAGCAGTCATTGGCTTTGCTGGCAAAAACTGTGGGGTGAGGGATCAAATTTATTTTTTATCTAATTATTTATTAGCCATAATAAAGAGAAGCTACAGCTTTTTAGAAACCTTAAGGGTTTAAATGTTAATTTTAAAATAAATTAAATCATCACAGATCAAATTCTGGCGTGATTAAACTGGTACTTCTGAGGTAAACAAATAGGGAACTCAGGTTCTACAGATAACTTTCTGAAACACTGTGTAACAGCTGTGAACATTAAATATTCCACAGAGGTCTATGCCTTGTGTATTTTTTATTTTTAAGTTAGTAGGAACTTACCTCAGAGATTTCTGCCAAAATTCCTCACCTCTCCCCAAGTTCCCACTAAGGTAACTATATGACATCAAAGGATGGCAATTTTACTGTCTCTCAGCTCCAGAGGGGGTGTGTTCAGCCAGAATGCCTATATACCACTTGTATAATGCCTACTGATTACAGTGGCTTCTTTTATATCTCTATATTCTCCAGTAAGTCTTTAATCATTCTTCCTATTCATGTCTTTGCTGTTGTTATCCACATAACTTCCATGATGCACATAGCTTCCACGTCTCACTATCTAAGCTCTGCACTGAAATATTAATGCATATCTTGTAGAGTTGTGTTAATTAGAGTACATTTTACTAACCCAGTGGAACTTGCTATTTATTGGGTGTACTTTTTGCCTAGAGAAGAGGGACTGACAATCCCAAGCTTCCAGTGCCACAGATGGGCTGCAGTCCACATTTCTTCTTTCACTCTCCTCTTTTCCAGGACAGTACACTCTGTGTCACTCATGTCCAGGTCAACACTCATCCATCTCTGAGGGCTCACTAAAAAGGTTTCTCTGCGGTGACTAGATCAATTAATGCCGTCTCATTTGGACATTCTCACAGATGACTTTCACAAACAAGACTGACAGTCAAAGGAAATTTTACAGCAAGAGCCTGGGTGCCTACCTAATTCAGCCTTACTTGGGCAATTTGTAATCTCTCCTCCTTAGAGTTGACTGAAGCTATGAGTTATTATGTTGCTCTAACAACAGACCATGCCATTCGGTCCTATAACCTGCATATACTGCTTTAAATTTGGAGGCAATTAGCTAGTCAGGAAAATAGTAAGGTTTTCTGGTTTGTTTTCTGCTGTTTCTTGATGAGTCTGAACCATACATACAAGAGATTCAATGCCATCTTAAAACAGTCCCACAGAAGACAATATGATTTTCTCAATCAGTCCTCAAAAAAACATGTAAGTGCACAAACACCACAAAGAGAGCAAATAGTGATATGATGAAAATTCCCTTTAATTTGATGACAATCTTCTCATCCTCTCAAAGACTTCCCATGTTATAACATCAACATGAGTAGATGGGTATGCTTGTTGCCATAATGCCCATTGCCATAACTAAGTAGAAGATTATTTAGTTATGTTGAAATTACAGTATATACAGTATATATATATATATTAAAAAAATATATTAGATAGATACATACATCTCATAATACACCCATGTAAGCACCTTAGAAGATCTTACTTCACAAGGAGCACCCCATGGAAATCAGCTTGAAACAAACACTCCTGACTCACTACACACTTTGCTATTTAGAGCCAACTGAAATGCCACTAGCCCAAGCAGGATACAAATTCTAGTTTTCTAGTTTGTCAATTCAAATACAATTTCAAGCTTTCTAGTTTGTTTGCCAGGACTGTAACAAGAGACATACTTTGCACGTTATTAAGATGCTCATAAGTTATCACTGGTCTTAGCACTTATTGAAAAACAGCATATAAAACCTCCTGCAATAAAATAATATAAAATTAACTATCCATATATTTACACACACAGTATGCCCAAAAAAATTGTCATCTCCATGTGAGTCTTAATATAAAAATGTATTTTGACTTGTCATAAACAATGAATTTGATTAAATATAGAGACCTTTTCAATTGAGTAACAACAACTAACCAGAAAGTGAGATATTAAGCAGATCACTAGCCAACCACAAGCAGAGTCACAAACATGCCAGTGAATTTCAATGGAAAATATCAAACCTCTTAAAGAAGAAAAATATTTGTCTTCAAATCTTGATCTATGGTTTGTAAGCATGTAAAAGCACTTGATTAAATACAGATATTTCAATTTGAAGAGAACATAGTTTCGGTGATTAACCTGCTCAGTGAAACAGTCCAGGACTTACTATAAGCCAATTAACAATTGAATGAATCATATGTTAACACAATTTACAAGACAAAACTTATTACACATCTGAATACATCTTCTTGACTTACAAATAAGTCAAGAAGATTAACTGTACTCTTTATTACATTCAGCTTGCATATAATACCATGATAAGAATTTCTCTGCTCACAATACAGTTAACAGCACATGCCAATATAATTTGGCACCTCTTTTCGGCTAACATTTATTCATGGTTTAAAGTAAGAAAGTTTCAAAAGAAGAAAGTAAAACTCAAATGCAGTCAAAGCATCAAGGAAAAAAGTTTTTAGAAAAAAAAAACAAAACAGGAACTATAGTTCTGCAAGAACTCCTATTTGGATCACTGCAACATATATTTCCAAAACCAACACAGTCATAGCTACATTAGATTAAGTAAAAGATATTCAGTTCATTCAAACAACTATTAATTGCTTTATGTTCAAAAATTAGTTTATGGAATGCTTGTATTGCATGTAAAGCCTCACTAGCAGCTAAACTTAAACTAGGTAACACAATTGTCAACTGAAGATGAGGGGAGTTTCATCAAAGGACATCCATAGAGTGTTTCAACTTTTCACACATTTTACCCATCACATCAATGTTCCAAGAGCTATGAAATAATACTTTATTATGTAAAATTACTCAAATCTCCCAAATCTGGTCTCCAGTTTTTTAACTTGCCAGAAAGTCTAGAGATTCAGGAGATTCTGAGCTCTCTGTTCCACACTAAAAATTATTTGATCACAATACAGCAAAGATAAATAATAATTTTTACAAGCAAAGGAAAATACGGTAAAAAAAATTAACATCTGTTTTAGGTATAAAATAAAAATAACAAAATAGAAATTCACATGTAAAGACAGAAATTACATCCTTATGACAGCTTATTTATAAATCAGGCAAATATTCAACAAAAATTCTGAATCTTCAACATTTAGGATAAGTAGCTTTAAAAAAAATAAAATCAAATGGCTTCTCTAGTGGCCTTGGCCAACCATGTAAACGCACAAGATTATCAAGTGTGAGAAAGGTCCTCTCACGGCTTGAAATTATTTTAGAAATTTATTAAACAAAGCAACCACAACAACTGGAGACTTAATTTGGCTGTCTGCCCTAGCACAAAGCAAGACATACCACTGGGTTTTGCTCATGTCAGACCTAGCTCGCAGGCTGTGACACCATATTTTATACCCCTCAAACCCCACCTTATTACCTCCCCCAAGCCCTCCCCTTCAGGTTGAGATGATTGGCTGGAGGTTGAGTCAGTCGCTCCTCTTGGCTCGTGGCTTGTTCCCAGCTGCCTTGGGGCATGTTACAGGCTTCATTGTCATTGGTCTTCCAGAACATTCCAACATTCCCCATCCTTAGCATACTTTATTAACCCAAACCATGACCATCATCAACTTTATTGATAAATAAAAAAATCAAGGGATTAACCAAACCAAATAACAACTGTCCCAAAATCTAATTCCCCTCAACAGTTCATTATTCTAGTAAACAATAATCAATACTACACATTAACTGTGATTCTCCTTATTAATTAATCATCAAGTGCAAAAGCTGATTCCAGCAGCCTGGTTTTTGACAATAAGTATTATTTGCTTAGCCATGAATTAAATTATACTGTACTTCAGGGAAAATCAAACCAGAGCATTCAAGTTTGACATGGGGAGTCATGCGGTCCTCGTCTTACTGCAAGATACGCTAGTACTATAGAAATCAATCAACAGCTGTTTGTCCTTACTTCATAACGAGAACCTGTATCAAGGACAAACATGCTTACCATGCATAAAAAGAGCCAGGGGCTTCCCTTTCTTCAAGTCTCTCTCTCCTTTCTGCCACTGTTTTTATTGAAAAACTGTAACTGAGTATGCTTTATTGGGATGGATTTAAGTATGAAAGGATAAAGGGACATCATTCAAGGATACCTTTCATTCAATCATTTGTTGGTCACAGTAAGTTTTTACACACCGCATTTGCAAAATGGGCTGAAAAACACACCTCCAAAATGACTACCACATACTACTAAAAACGTACACAACACCCAGTTACAGCCTTTTTCTTTTGTCTTATAACAAGCAGATGATTCATTGCTAGAAAACAGCAAATAGTACATACTGACCAATCTGGAGTTTTCCCCTTACCTCATTTCACTTAAATGTAACTTTCCTTTAAATGGTAAGACATGGTCTGAAAGCAACCTGCAGTCTGTACAAAGAGCTGTCAATTTTTGAGAAGAAACTGTTAAAAAGGAAAATTGTCTCATTACAGACAAAGAAATTATTTCTTTACTATAAGGTTTTCTTCTTCCTCCCCTCCCTGGAATGCCAACTTGCAACATCAGGGAGAATTTACCAGAAGCAGCAGAGCAGCACCAGGATTTGGCTCTGAAACAGTAGTTTATTTTTCTTCATATTAAGAGTTTCAGAGTACTAGGATACATTTCAAGTACCTGCACTGCTGGCAAGGAAAGAGACAACTTTTAGTTCTTGGTTTCCCAAAACTATGCTTTATGAAGTTCATGCTGAAAGTTAAAACACAAATGGGTTCTTATTAAACTGAAATTACTTGGAATCATCTCTTCACTGTGTAACTTCTGTTTGCTCCCATCCCACAGGTAAGTATCAAACAACCATCAATCAAAATGTAACAGTAGCAAAGAAGAATGGTAGGTCTGCCAGATGCTAACATCAACAAAAGAGGATAGGTAATAAAGTCAAGGGGCTCCTGAAAATTGCACCCAGAAACCTAGAGATTATCCCAGACTGACTTACATATAGACACAGATGTATTATAGACATGAATGTATTTGAATGGGGAGTGTGTTGGAAGGAAGTGGCATTTAAAAGACACATAGATGTGACCCTTTAGGACATGTTTTAGTGGTTGTTAGGGTTTTAGAAGTTCCCTGTTCTTTCTTTCCTTTTTCCCCTCTCAAAGGAATTTTTTCCCATGCTTTGTTGCTAAGGAACAAATTGCTGGGTACTTAGGAGAGACAGAGTGACCTGGCCACAGGGGGAGGGTCCGGCTGCCTGCCCTCTTTGCCTGGAGTTTCTCATTGGGCAGAGATGCTGCGAGATTGGAACTGGCAAGGGGGAGCTGGGTACAGCCTGGTTCTTGTTCCCTGGCATCCGGAGGACAGAGGGGCCGCCCTGCCCACCATTCCTCTGCTTCTGCTGCTGCTGCAAGCTTTTTGCTTGTAGCCCCAGNATGTGCTCCTTCTGCTGCTGCTGCTGCTCCTTCTCCTGCTGCATGTGCTCCTTCTGCTGCTGCTGCAAGCTTTTTGCTTGTAGCCCCAGCACCTCCTGCCTGGCAAGGCATCCCGGGGTCCTGCTGCAGCTCTGGAGTTTGATACATCTCGTGTATCACCCAGGATTTGAGTTTGTCCCTGCTGTTCCAGCCTGCTGCTATCCCCGAGGGTCCTGCCGGGGCCCCGGGATCGGCTGCCCCAGGGGTTTGTGAAGCAGCTTCTCATCCGCCATTACCGTGTGGTGCTGAGCTCGCGCCACAGCGCCCCCTGCAGGCGCGGGGGAACCATCGCACCCGCCCTGCTCACCGGGAGCCGCCAGCGCCCCCTGCTGGCCGTGAGCGTCACTGCCCCAAAGGGGAAAGGGCCCAAGAGCCGAGCCAGAGTCACTGGGGCCTGCTCTGTTTGGTGTCACTGCCACAGTTACTGTTGTGTGTTTGCCTTGTTTTATGTATAATTAGTAAAGAACTATTATTCCTATTCCTCATATCTTTGCCTGAAAGCCCCTTAATTTCAAAATTATAGTAATTTGGAAGGAAGGGAATTACATCTTTTATTCCAAGGGAGGTTCCTGCCTTCCTTAGCAGACACCTGTCTTTCAAACCAAGACACTGGTATACTTGGAAGTGATGGATTAGCACTTGGACTCAATGACCTTGGAAGTCTTTACCAACCTAAATTATTCTGTGAATCCAAGTTCTGATTCTCTTCTAGTACAGTACTGTTTACACTAAACCTGATCAAAAGGGTCTTTAGGCAGTTCCTTCACTAAGCAGTCTTCCTTCCAAAAATGCTATTTCTGCTATATTGAATACAACTAAATCCTAAGAACTTTGGAACCAACCTCCACAAGGACAGAGAGAATAAATATTATAAAGAAATGCATATGTAAGTACCACTCCTATGATGATAGCTGTAATGCTGAATATACAGCTGTTCATCTGCAGTCTGCACCATAGCTCAGGAAATGGCTGCATTTCTTCCACATCCTCTCACATCTCCCTCTCAAACCCTCAGAGGAATCCTAAGGTGTCTGAAGAATATGGAAGGGAGAGATGGGAGAAGGACATCCAACTAGAACATGAAGTTGGTGGAAACACCTCTAAGTGAAAAGAGCGACTACTTTTTAGATGAACAGACAATAACATTCTCATTCTCAGAAGTAAACCATGCATATAGCAAGTAAAGGAACTATTTGATTAACACAGAATGACAGGAGTCAAACATTAACTAGGCAGAACCAGGAGATCAAAAGCCCTATCCTTGGACAACTTGCAGAAACGACTTATTGAGCTTTGCCAATATTTATCACAGGTATCCCATGGAGAAGAGGGAAGGATGTGCGATTCTAAACAGCAAGGGAGAAGAGTGAGGGAAAACAGCAGTAAGGTGCAGGCAGGAATACCACAGAGAGATCTTTATTCTTTCTGTGAGTGATTAGACTGAAGGACTAAGGATTAGACATGCATAATGCAAATGGAAAAATTAAAGTACATAAATAGACAACTGCTCTTGTGATTTTTTTGGAAATTAACACAGATAAATTTTTCATGCCTGAGGGAGCAAAGGTCACACACTTCCTCATTTGTACACTGAATTCCAGAAGTGTGTCATCCACTGTGCACACATCACACATACGCTCCTCACAGATCCTCCACAGGCACTGCCTTATTCTATCTGAATAGCATAGTACATGTAGTACTCATTCAGTAGTACAAGTACAAGATTATACAAGTCTAATTACCTACTACAGCACCCTATTCCCTGACAGTAACAGGGAACATTATCGTACAAAGGAAGGAAATAAACCGAAGGTAACTTATTCCAGGGAGAATACCAAAACCATGAATTCCTAGAAACTTTAACATTAATATAAAACTAATTTTCTTAGGAAAGTGAGAAAGTAAACACCACATCATGTGTCACTCACCACTGCAGGAAATTCCTTGGCTATCAATTACTTGTTTGCAGATTCCACAGACACTGGATTTCTTAAAAGACTTCTTTCTGAAGGTGTGAGACCTTGAAGCTGTTTCTTGAGGCTGGAAGTAAGGAGAATAACATCAGACCTTCACTCAGCTTTTGAATAATAATTCTAAGTGAAATAGAAATAATTTTAAAATAAAAATGACAACAGTTATTTTTAGTAGTTACATATAGTAGTGTGTATATAACATAATTTAACAGTATACTTTTATATATAGTAAAATTTAACAGTCATGTTATATTTAGCAGTATAATAGTAGCTATATGAAAGTGCTCCTGCTCGCTCTTTCATCCTCACTCTTGTTCTATAACATAAGCTTTCCACTCTCAAGTGTGGGAGACAACAGAGTGTGAGGAACCTCTTGCACATCAGGACATGGCCACTGCAATTCATTTTTTATCATAATTTCACAATTTACTCTATAACTTATCTTTTAAGAAGAAATACAGAATAATGTCTATGATATGGCCCAACAGTCTTCTGACCTAAGGTCTTATCTACATAACAACTAGCATTGGTTCAGTTTAAACTGCTTAAAAATACCATAAAAACTGCTCTATTGCAGTAGCCGATTTAACTAAAGCTAACTTAAAAATCCCTTTGTTTCTTTCTTGTATAAGAAACATACACTAGTTTAAAGTAGCATTATTTCCACAGTAGCTGAAATATCATATTAGAATATAACACAATTATGAAATTTCTAACTGGGGACAGAATTCAAAAAGTCAATTCCATATTTGCAATAGATATTTAGGGCTTCTATAACTTAGGAAACATTTAGGTAGAAAAACAGAAGAGGCTACCAAAAGCCTTTGCCAGTCAATATCTTTTCTAGGTGTATAACAACGTTCATGTTCATTGGCAGACTTTTTGGAAATATCAGTTACATATTCAAAAACAAAAAAAAATTTCACCAGACCATGAAAATCCCCAAATGTTCTTCACGTTTCCTCATTTTCATTTCACATTTGCACCTTACTGTCCTTAAAAGTACTGCAAACAAGCCTGCATTCAACACTAACACCTGTGCTGAGCTTTAGCAGCACAAGAGTCTAGAAGCAGAAGGCTGTCCCTCGGCTGGACCATTGCAGCACCAGACTTCCACCCATATGTGAGTTGAGAAAGTTTCCCAGCATGGTGCAATGCACAAGGCAACATGGTAAAGAGATATCACAAGATTTCTTTGTGGCTTTAAGCAACTCAGCATGGCTCTAGGCAAAAGGTTTACTGACTCCAAAAATAACTACAACACAGCTACATAATAGGCACAAGAACAGTCATAAAAATCAATGACACTTTTCAAGTACAGCCTCCACATGGGCCTATCCAAAACTCCACAGAGGCCCCAAAGAACACAAATGGCAACACCTGACCACACTGAGCAGTCTGCGGGCTCAGACACCCCATCCCCAGTGAGGGTTCACAGTCAGCTTGATTTTAAGAAGAGCTTCAGGAAATATTGCTGGTCTTACCCACAGTGTAAAGCCAAGATAATTCACTTACTTTCATAAAATAAATTACAGAGACTGCAGGAATAAACCTCAGTCTGGACTTTAAAGAAAATCCTTTCAATGGTAAGGTGTATTAATCAGCAGAAATAAGTAAATTAGTAAGAAAAATAATCTACTACTCCACATCCTTGAAAGTCTGAAAAAGGGGATGAAACACTTGAGAAATCAAACTGAATTGTATACAATGCTTCAGAGTATATTGGGTTTGCATGGCCAGGTTTTGGTGGGCTACAGCAGTGGCTTCTATGAGAAACTGCTAGAAGTTTCCTCCATGTCCAGCACAGCCAATGCCAGTCGGCTCCAAGACAACCACTGCTGGCCAAGGCTAGGCCAATCAGAAATGGAAGTAACACCTCTGTGATGACATTTTTAAAAAGAAAAAAAGTTATTGCACAGATATAATTGGGGCCAGAGTAGAGCAGGGTGAGAATACATGAAAGGAACAACTCTGCAGACACTGAGGTCAGTGGTGAAGGAGGGAGTGGAGCTGCTCCAGGCACAGGAGCCGAGATTCCTCTGCGGTCCATGGTGAAGACCATGGAGAAGCAGCTGTGCCCCTGTAGCCCATGGAGGAGACCCATGCTGGAGCAGGTGGATGCCTGAGAGGAAGCTGTGAACCTGTGGGAGGCCCGTGCTGGAACAGGGTCCTGGAAGGGACCTGCAGTCCCACACAGAGGAGCCCACGCTGGAGCAGGTTTCCTATTAGGACTTGTTACTCCATGGAGGACCCACACTAGAGCAGGCTGTTCTTTAAAGACCCATGGAACAGTGACCCACATTTCAACAGTTTATGGAGAATTGTAGCCTGTGGGGTGGATTCACATTGGAGGAGTTTGTGGAGCACTGTCTTCCATGGGAGGGACCTCATGCTGGAGGCAGGGGAAGGACTCCCCTCCCTGAGCAGCAGCAGAAACAACTTATAATCAGTTGACGGTAATCCCCATTCCCCATCTCCCTGCACCACTGAAGCTAGGAAGAAGGTAGGGGAGGGGAAAGGTATTTTTAAGGTGTAACTTTATTTTTCATTAGCGTGCTCTCATTTTGTTAGTAATAAGTTCAATTAATCTCTCTAATTTGAGTCTGGTTTGCCCATGATGGTATTTGGTGAGTGATCTTGCTCTGTCCTTATCTCAACTCATGAGCCCTTCCCCATCCAGTTTCAGGGAAAAGTGACAGAGAAGCTTTGGTGGGTGCCTGTCATCCAGTCAGGGTCAACCCACTACTGTCTTTTTGGTGCCGAAACCCAGGAAGGTGTCTGCTGTGGTTTAAGCCCAGATGGAAATTAAGTACCACACAGCCACTCGGTCAGCTCTCCTCTTTCTTCCCCCCTCCTCCCCAAATGGAATGGGGAGAAGAATTGGTGTGAAACCTGTATGCTGAGGTAAGAACAATTTAATAATTATTATTATTGTATTTTATTTTCAATGGTAAAAAATAATTATAATAAAAAGGGAACAGTAAGTGATGCACAATGCAATTACTTCCTACCTGCTGACTGATGCCAGACCACACTTCCCAAATGCAGATCAGCCAGCCTTTCAGTAATTTGTCCCAGCTTATATATATAGGGCATGATGTTTTATGGTGTGGAATATCCCTTTGTTCCGTTCAGGTCACCTGTCCCAACTATGGTCCCTCCCAGTTTGTCTTGCTCACCTCCTCACTGGCAGAGCATGAGACAAAGGGGAAAAAAAATCTCCTCAACTTCGTATCAGCACAACTTGGCAAAACACAAAACATCAGTGTGTTATCAACACCATTTCATACCAAACCCAAAACACAGCACTGTAACAGCTACTGAGACGAAATTAACTCTAGCCTAGCTAAAACCAGGGTAATTACAAACATTGATCACTCCTTGTAGAAATCAAAGGCACAAATTCCCCTGTATGACATTTGCATCATATTACTTCAGGAAGAGATTGTCAGAAATATGATTCATACCAAAAATAAACAATAAAGAAAAAGAACAGCTGATCTCCAGAATTATATGGGAACATAGCTGATGGCAAACAGATCAAAGTTTTTAGTTTTGAAAAATCTCCGTCATGATTGGGTTTTTTGCCTTTGAAACTACAGGAGATGCTTTTAAAGAGACAGAGGTCCAGGAGGAAGGAAAAGTGTCATTACATCCAGGTAATCTCTCTAATCCAACACAAGGAGGTTCTGTGCCATACTGGGTTTGAGCATTGATCCCAAAGAGTTGTGAGTCCCTCATTTCCACAGCCTCTTCTTTAAAAAAAAAAAAAAAAAGTCAGCAATCACCACTGGTTGCAGCAGTTTCTCTTTGTAAATTTATAAACAAAAAACCACAATTCTCATTTTAGATTTATCCTCCCTTCTTCCCTGAAGAGTTCTACTTTTGGGACATGTTTGTGATTCTCTCTGAAAATGAGTTTAGCAGAACTTGCATTTTTGAAGAAATTAATGGATAAACTTCACTGTAAGTTTATTCTGTAGCTAGGCCTGCTTCTCCTTATTTCCTACCTAACAAACACTTCTTTGCAAACCTTGATGCTTGCACTATTCCAAAGAAAGACAACTGTCATGAGAACTCACAGTTTAGATACTGGAGTTTAGTGTAAGTAGGTCTTGACATTGGTTGATCAACTAGTTAATCTGTCAGTTTAATTTGTAACACAAACATCAAATGTAATTTTTCTCTGTGGTATTTAGGAAATATTTTGCAATGCCTTGGCATCTGCATTAAAAAAATGTGCATTTTTTGAGGCCTATTGTTCATTTTAGGTACATTCCACTATGGGCTCTCCAAGCAATTCAGTTAAACAGTTCATTTAAGGAAATTAAGTACCCACAACTTATAGTCTTCTTATACAAAAACTCAGCAAAACCTACTGTGAAATCTACAGAAGCCTAGACAATGGTTTCTTTGTTGTCACCTGGTACAGCTTCAGTGGAGATGCACAAAGAAAGACACCAAGGAAAGACAAAGAAAAATATATAAAAAGAAAGAAGGGGAGCAGGGTGGGGAAGGCAAAGCAAACACAGCAGACAGCAACCAATGCTACTTTCATGAGGCTCAAGACTGGAATCTAAAGTGCATATGATTGTTAGGAACAAAAACTGGAAGAAAACAGTGCAGAAGCACAGGCTATAGACTCAGATTTTGCACAAAGAAAAGGCTGTAATTACATGTAGTCTCAATTGATAGCATTATAAAAATTATTCTGGAAATATTTTGCCATGCTGTGCTTTCTGTGGCATGCAGAAATCTTGTGAAACTGGAACTGTATTCCAGACTTGCATCAATGTAACTCTGCAGACTGTGTAGACTTACAGATGCATCATCCTCTGCTATGATGAATTTCAAATACTACTCATCACTGAGCATTTTCATTAGATAGCAACAGGCTGAACATCATCAGATGCAAAGTTCACAGCACCTCTGTCAAAGGCAGTTTACTCAAAAAACTCTCCAGACGGAAATTAAGCCAATACAGATTAAAACAGTCAAGATCCACAACTTTGTTTTTGGCAACACCAATACAGCAATTCCTTCTTGACAGACTTAGCACTGGTTCATTACACCTATGGAATAGGTATTCCCAATATTAATCCCAAATACCATATCACATCCTAACGATATCCTAATGATTCAATGAATAACAGACCTAAGCAACATTAGTTTATTTCAACTTCATGTTTTCAACATGTAAACTGCAATTGTGATGACAGTTCATTCTTTAAAGAGGCAGTCAGAGGGTTTAGATCTTTTATTAAATAATCAAGGAAATATTTAGATTTAAATATTACTATTAAATTTAAAGGTTGAAAATTAAACCTTTTCAAATAATCTTCAAGAAAACCATGTAACTATATTCACACACATACATGCTCCATTAAAAACAAAACAAAAAAAAAAGCACTGAGCTGAACAGAACTTGTTCCCTACAAAGTCATCCAGGCAGTGACTAAATTGTATTTATGAGAAAATAGAAATCTCAAAAAATATTATTAGACTTTTGAAATTAAATAATTTATTTCAGGTATTACTCTGTGTTGCTGGGGAAGCCAAAACTTGTTTGTACATTATTTCGCCATCTCCAAAACTTGTAAAATTCCATGTCACATTCTGTCTGTGATTGAAACACGGGTACATGCAAAGCCAACTTTTATTGTACAAAGCACATCTTATATACTGTTCCAAAACCAGCAGTTCAACAACCACAAACTTCATCTTTTAGGATTACATCTTTAGCATCTCCAACAGCTACCAATTACAACCTCTTTGCTCAATCTCCTGTTAACTGTCCTACTTTTGCCTCGCCTCTTTGTTCTTTATTTGTCTCCTGCTCTTTTGTTTTGCCCACTGCTAGACCTGGGGTATGCCTGTCTCCCCCAGGGCCCCATGGTAACAAATGCCATCTTTCCTGGTGACATTCTGCACTACCACAATATTCCAGCTAAAAGAAAATTATAAACATACATACAAAGCCCTATTAGCTTTCCCTATGTCAGACTGTACTCCTACTGAATTTTACATGGCCTCTTGGCAGAACAGCAGAATCACGCAAAGCGAAAATATGTTTTGTTCACTTCCCACCTGTGGTCATACAAATATGATTCCTTTTCCTTATCTTCTAACTTACCAACCTATTCTGTCATTTCCTAGGACCCTCTTTGTGCATTCTTCAACTCTCCAAGGTAGATTTAAACCCACTGGATGATATTATGCTTACAATTATTATTTTAAATACATGGAGAGAGGAGCCAGCAGTATACTAGCAGAGTAGGTATTTCACCACCTTTTACAGGCTAGTGAAATGCCCATAGGTAATATCCAAAATAAAGGTTCAAGTAAGAGATGACTGAAAGAAGTCTTCATGAAAATGCTCAGCCCCAGTTAAAAAAAGAAAACCTTTGCAAAACTAAGCTATGTCAATAAATCACATGACTAATGAAAAAACAGCACACCAGACAGAAGAATGCCACCTCAGTCCTTTCTGTTAAGTTTGCTCATTATTACTTCTGTTACTTCTCTACTTCCTCTCCTCCCTCTTACTTGAACTGTACAGCAGAAGTCCCATGATTTCTGCAGTTACTTTAAGATCCCTGGGAAAAATCTAAGAATAAAATCCCATCAGGTTACACCTTCCCATAACTAGCATTCCTCAAGCAAATACGGATGAGATAGAGCTGTCCAGAATAAACCAGTTGGCATTATACTGATGAAACAAAATAATTTCAAGTTTCTCTCCTCTCCACACAGTAAAACAGCAATTTTAAACTCTCCTACTCCTGAACCAGTACCAGTGCCGCAGGTTTCATTCCCAGAAAAATATTTAAGAATGCCTACTGTGCATACAGGCCAAATAATATATTATCCCCTGCGTTATAAATGATAAAGTCAAATCAATAATTAATCAAGAAAGAGTTTTATTTTGCGACCAAAAATTAGGTCTGAGACAGCCACAATCAAAAGGACAGTGCCGAGCCTAGTGTCGGAGCTGAGTGAACCAAAGGTATGACCTCTATTGAACCTTCCCTGTTCACAAAGTGCTGTCTCTGCTGGGTTGGTTTTATACAGTTTTTGGTGGGGACAGGATTACTTCTATTCTTCTCCCTGCTCCAAATATTCATGTCATTTTCATTTCTCTGCACTGGGCTGGACAATACAGTTTCCGGGAAGTGGTGAATGTTAACTTCCAGTTACGGAATTGGTATTGGGATGCAATTCCTTGGGTTATCTTGATTGTCAATACACATCAGGTACTCATCGCTGGGCTGTAACGTTCCCTTATCTTCACGTGGAATTGCAATTTTTCTTTTCCTAATTAGGTTTTCCTGTCTTTTTACTTGGGCTTTTGCAATTGCGAAATTCTTTCCTCTCTCAGCAGCAGCTTTTTCTAATCACAAAATTCTTCCTTTTCATGGTCGCAGCTTTATGTTTTTAAATCTTTATTTGGTAAAAAGCAGTTTACTTCATCTTATATTTCTATATAAGCACGAATTATCCACAACATATATTACACCCTGAAAACCTGGCTTTTAGAACAGGGCTGACCACAACTTCTTGGTGACTACAAAAAGGGATTATGTCAAAAGTCTCACACAAGGATAAAATGAATATACAATGAAGAACTTCCCAGAAACAGCACAGAGCACAGCATATGAGATTCTCTGCAGCTCTCATATATGAGAATCTCTTGGAAAACATATTATTGCTTCAAAATAGCAATAATAAAAAATAATAAAGCATGGTATTTTAGCCAAATTACATTAACTAAACCTATCATGCGCATTTAAGTATATCCATAAGTGTCACTAGTGAATATAGAAATATTGCAGAACCTATGCTACATGACAAGAATATGGGATGACGGCAAAAGAATCAGAACATCAAAGTAATTTTACACTGGCTGAAATAAGGCATTTCTGGCTGTTTCACTCACAAAGATTATTTCTACAGTGACAGACATAGCATATCTATAGATAGATAGATAAATATAGATACAGATATATTTACACACACATCCTAAAATGTACACAAATAGCTAGTTTTACTACTAGCACTATTACCAAATAACTTCAGAGGAATTGCAAAGACAATGGAGTATTTGTTATAAACACCCCATTTCCTCCTCAAATGCATTCAAGGCATTTCACAGAAAGACAAACAAGTAGACCAAGCTAGAGAAGAGAGCTATGACTTAGGATCATGCAGCCTAAACTGGCAATATGTCTCCAAGTGGAGTCTGCTCCTGACTCATGATTCAAGTGAGAGCACATGGAGAAGTTAGTGAGAAAAAAAGTCTCACCAGACCAGTTGAGTAAAGTTCATGTCAAAAAGAAAAAAACAATGTAATTTGGTAGTAAAAAACTGATTTACTGTACAAGCATAAGGGACCAAAAAAGTAACATAAAGTGACAGACAGGACTTTTTTGCCACCTTGTTGGAAATATTTGGTACTACAATTTTAAGCAGCAGAAGCCTTTGTAGTTTCTCAGACTGAAGAAATCCAGGTCTTCATTATTTTAATAAGAAATTCTGCCAAGGTACCAGGGTTTCAACCCTATAGACTTTAAAAACAAACAAACCAACCAACTACAACCACCACCAACAAAACAAACAAACAAAAAAAAAGCCCCTAAAAAGCAAATTTCAGTCCAAATGACCTTACAAGTCATGCATATTTAAAGAAAAAGGTCAGATGCATATGCAGATGTCCATTCTGCAAAAGAAAGCAGAGAAAGCAAAAGAAGAGGTCAGACCTGGGCTAGAAAAAGGACAGACAGAAGCAGCTCTGTGTCATAACACTGGTCAGAAAAAAAATAGCTGAGAGGAATGAAGAGGTACGTCACTAAATCAGTCACTAAGAAATAGAAAAAAATATTACTAATACTATTGCAGTGAATATTTTTACCTTTTTCATATATAGGCTTACAGCTTGAGTTTTCTCTCCTACCCTGACAATCCTGCTTGAGGCAAGTGCGCTACCCTAATATATATTCAATTTAGCACTTCAAGCGGATAATGTGTGCAGCACAGAAGTGATATCTTTCAGGTATATATTTTCTACCCACTGTCCTCCAGAAAAAATCAGCATCCAGGATAGAAGTACACACAGGTAAGGAAGCTGACAGCTGCAGATTGTATATATGTGTGAATTCAGCAGGTGTTGTACTAAGGAAGTATGAACACTGAAAGTGCATTTATCCGGAAGGTCATCAGTCAGGTTTTTTACATCTTCAAAAAGCAGATGATAAGCTTTCCAAGTCTGCATGAAGATCTCATTAAGGGTATTCAGCAGGATTAAGAAATGGCAATCTCAATTCCGTTTCCTTCTCTCCCCACACATATTCTTATTTACCTACTTTATTTTAACCCAGGCTATCAGCATGGCTCATAGGACCTACTGACAAAGACTATTAATGACTGCATGAAGTCTTCCTGGCTGTTGTACTTTGAAAGGCTGGAGTTACACTAAGCAAGGAACAGACTGCAGACCAGCATCTGTGGCCAAAATGTCTCCAGTCAACACCTATGCTCTCCACACCAAAACAGGCACTTCAATTTATTTCTGTATGTCGGAAGCAATGGTATTCCAAATGTTATAAATGGTGGATTAATTTGTGCTCATATAATGTATCTATGTTATATTGTAAAAATCATGTTTGAATCAAATAAAAGTAAAACCAAGAAACCAGGACGGAGAAAGATTTCACAAGCCTCGGCTGCAGCAGGGAGAGCCCAATTAACAGATGAAGACAGGCTCCAAGCGAAGGAGACATATAGTATCAAGAGACATTTCACACAACGCCCAAGCAGTGATGACCGGATCGAGAAGGATGATACTATGAGACCACCATGATTGAGAAGTTCCTGAGTTCCCAAAAACGGTGATAAGCCATTCATCAGGACAGTTTGGTTTCCCAAAACCGGTGATAAGCTTTTCATCAAGACAGAAGAAATGCTTTGTCCCGACTGAGCTAGAGAAAAGGAACTTCATGAATACTCAAAGGAAAGAAAAGAAATTGAACATGAATATGTAGGATGCCAGAGAACACAGACTCTAGCGAAAGACTGTATAAAAATCGGTTCATTCATGGTGGGGTTGTGAATGAGGGAGTTCCAATGCGACAGAGGTCGGTGCTATACGTTCACCCTGCCCCGAGACCCAGGCTCAGCGCTGTCTTTCTCCAATCGTGGTTTTTCGCGTTACCAAAATTCTGGTCGCGGAATAAACCTTTTATTGATTAATTTTTATTTGGCCTAATTTGTTTATATCACAAACACTCTTGTTTCAGTGTGTAAACAGCTCTAGTTAAACAAGCAATCCCATACAGATTATCATCAGCACTAATGATAGTAACTCATATTGAAAACAACACTCTGTGTGTAGGCCTGGAATTATGTCCTTATCTATTTCCTTTTTTTATAAATTTATCTTACTTAATGTAGTTTTCCAAACAGTAATCTCAACTAATGTATTTTATATAACAATTTAAAATAGAACCATTTCTTGCATTTCATTAAACCCAAGGACTCAAAATTTTTGGCTTAAAAATTTTTGTGTTCAGTAATTTAAGAAGCAGGAGAGAACCTCATGTGGAAAATTAATATCTTCACTGTGCACTTTTGGGTAAAGCCTAATTTCTTCCATAACACCTAGTTTTACTTTTTCCTGCTATTTTACTGATGCTTTGACAATTTTTTTCCATCAAGTTAAAATTAACCATTTTCAGGAGACAGAACCTAACTAGTATTACACAGACTCCTACTAAACTTTTTATAGCATAAGGGCCACTCCAAAAATCAGAAATGTTTACTCAATAATCCTGCTCCAGGATGCAAATTCATTGCTTTCATTGGACAACAGACAACTTGTGGTTACTCAATTATTTTGTATTTTTCCTGGTGTTCCTGTGTGGTCTTTGAAAACATAAGCTGATGAAAAGCACTTTACTTGCAACTGTAGATTTTACACACCTTCTATGTTTTTTTTATTTTTGATATTATAAGATTGGTGGTACCAACCACTCTGAACACAATTGTTTCATGTTAAAACAGTATATGAGATCAAAGTCTCAATTATATTCCCTTACTGCTACTAACCACAGATAATATACAGAACCCACACTCACCACCTAAACAAATCAGAGGAAACTTTGAGATAGTACAGGTACTAGGTTAGGTTTGTATTTTTACTGAAGAACATGAGTGATGCACAAAAGAACCTCCAAACAAACAAAAACCAGCAAGCACTAGTTTCAAAACTTCCTGGTTAAAACGATCATTTATATTAAAACACTTTCATATGCACAAGTATTTTTTTAAATGTTAAGGAGGAATCAACACTAGCCTGATGGTAATAGACGCATTGCTCACTGTGACAAACAGCAAAATAAGGCTCCTCTTACAATCCACACACTGCTTCCAGCTCTAACCATCCTTTACACTCTGGTATCTGAATCAGTACTATAGAAAGTAGGCTGTTCAGGCTTTGGCAGACATGTCGAGCACAAGATGCACTCACACTTTGCCATACAAAAATGGAAATACTTGCCGTGTCAGGTTTAACATTTACCTCTATTTAAAAGAGCAAATATAAGAAAAATTTAGCAGCAAAGCATACGATGTTATGGTAAAAGAATGCATCAATAGCAAGCTAATAATCATAATTATACCTACTTTCTGCTGAACCTCAGATTTTTACATGTAAAAGAATTTTAATTAAGTTAACCTTAATTCCACCTTATTAATATAACCATTTTCACAGTCACTTCTGTCCTAGGCTGGAGATAGGATAACACTCTTGGCACCCTGTTTATATGGTCTTCTCTTTTTCAGTTAGCTATTCCAAACATTAACCATTAGTTAGCCATTCAAATATTAACCTCTACCAAGAATACAAGAAAATAGCTATCTTGACAAATTTCATAAATTCAGGTCACTGACTAACGCAGGCTGCAACCAATTGGGACCACTCTATGTTCTCACCCAGCCAGGAAAAGATTTGTTGCTACTGGCCTGAGGTTTGGAACTTTAATTCCTCTTCTCTGCCTTATGAATGAACCAGAATAATGTAAAATGGCCTAAGTACAAGGATCACATTCAGCTACAAGACCTAAAGCTCTTGTGGAAATGGAAATCAAACACAACAGACATTTATGGAGTTATTATACAGTGCCTGCTCTGTAGCTGATTAACTTGGTTACTCACCCAAGGACAAATAGTTAAGCTATTACATCAAGGAAAACAATTATATAATATGCAACTGCTGCTTAACTCAACTGTCCCGATCTTTCCTTTTGTCTCAAAAAACTATGTACTTTAAATTTCCAAACAACTATCCTAGTTATTTTTCTGGCACTGAAATCAGGATCTCTTACCACAACAAGTAAAGAAAAAGTCACCAAGACATATGCTTAACTTGATTTTCATGATTCTTTTAAAAGGCCCAAAGAATCTACTCAAAACACTAACTTCTTCCTTCTACCAACCACAAAGCTCCACAAACCCTTATTCTTCTTATCAAATACTCTCCAATCTCATCAGTATCACTTCATCAGGGCTTTTCAGTTTCCATTCACATCTGTAGCAGGAAGGGTACTTTCATATTGACACACTGGAAAAGTACTCTGCTTTTTTACTCTTTTCTCAGAAAACAAGTTTCCTTTAAAGTCTTCGTAATTTCAACTTTATCATAGGTTAGATTTCTTTTCTTACATTTTTAGAGGGTTTCATTCACTATCAGAGCAGTTACTACTGCTGCCACACAGAAAAAAAACAGAAAACATTCCTAGAACTTAGATTCTTCAAGTAAAGTAATTTTCTAGATCGCAGCAATTTGCAAAAGCAATAGTCCCATGATACGCTTGCAAAAGTCTGAAATTTCATGGAAATTTAAAACAAAAAACATGTGAGACTACAAAATGCTTATTTAAAAGGCTTAGTTAGTTTTGACACCCAATTATTCCAGTAATATCTTCATTATTACAGAGTACATCATATAGTGTATTAATATTGCTATTGAAATCAACTAAGACTTCTGAAGCATCTCCATTGCCTGGACATGTTTGTTTGCAGGTCTGTACACTAGTATTTTTATAAATGTTGTGAAGGAAAAGCACAAATATTATTTTTTCAAAGCCTCAGATATGTCTGTGATCATCTATTAATGAAGAAGTGGTAATCTTACAGAAAATGGCTAGCAAGTTTCAGACTAGCCTAAAGTATTAGCAGACCTTCATCACTCAGCAGATTTCACCCAAAAAGCCAGATAGTCAGAGGTTTTATTCTTTCAAAATCTTTTAATCTGGCAAAGTAGACTTCTTAACAAGCAGCAAGCCATTTAACAAAACCAAGCAACTAACAGCAAGCAGTGATTCTACAGTACTAGGAAAACACCACCTGCAAGTGTACAGTTAGCTACCCAAGATTTGTATGTTGACTTTTTAGTATTATGTGACTTTCTTTGTATAATGTAGTTTGGGGCAGGAAAATTTGTAATATTTTTCAACTCTCACTGTACATCAGCATAGCCCCTGTCCTTTCATTTACAGCAAAAGTACAGTTCCCAAACAAGAACTCACTTTTCTACGAACACATAAAACTGTACCGACCAAACTACAGTCAGAACACACACTGTTCTCCCAAGCAAGCATGTACACAAGAGAAAGGGGAAAAGAGAGAACTGCCTCTTGATAATGTTCTTCCAGCAAAGCTTTATAATCCCTTAATGTTGCCAAACAAACCTGATACTTACAGTCAAAGAGAGCCTAGTCTATATGCTTGTTTTATTTATTTTCACTACACACAAGATTTTAAGGCAGTAAAATTTTTTATAAGCTGCAACCCTCAGCAGCAGAGAAACCACAAGGAATGCACAGATGTGATTACCTTCTTCCAAGTTAAAAGCATTACTTCAGAATCATCAGCATATAAAATATGTTGAATCACTGATGAATGAACATACCTCAGTTTGTCCACAAGCCAGTTCTCCCGACGAACTGTTGTGAGCCTGTTTTAAACAAAGGGTTGCTTTAATTAGTGTAATATTACTAACTGACAGGGCAAATTCCAAAAATACTACACTACAATTAGAAACCTTTTTCCCCCACTAAAACAATTTTTAAATAGCACTTAACCCCTACACAGCCACAAAGGTATGCTCTAAGTATATCCGTTTCTCCTCTATACATCAAAAAAACAGTTAAGTGAGAAATAAAAAAGTTTACCAAAGCATCTGAAAAAGCTTCTCAATATTATCAGAGATCAAGGCAACATTTCATTTCAGACCCCTATCAGATCCCACTAGATCTGAAAGTTTTTACAGGGGGCAGAGGGAAGGCTGCTGGCACAGGGAGAAATGCGTAAAGGAAAGAAAAATGCCAGAAAACTGTTCAAACCAGTTTTCACTTCAGGTCAAGTTCAATTCACAGCCTTTTATTATACTGACTCAACAGTCACCTTCCCCTAGCTGCAATTAATTGTCCACCTTTTTGCTTTCCAGTTATTCACCACCTTGAGCAACCTAGCACACCGCAGTTCACCATGTGCACCTGAGACTCCAACCTGTCCCCAAACATCTTCCATACAGAGACAAGCATACTGATAACAACGTGAACTCTGAAAATCAAATTTTATTGCTGATAGAATAGGTAGTAAGACATCAGTACCAGTGCAGATATTTTTAAACAAAGAAACACTATTTTGCAAACAAATAAAGGATGAAGGATTTTTCATAGAATAAGTGATAAAATTCTTTAAAGTTAAGCCAAACCAAACTCTGCAATTTAGTAACCTGAACTACTATATTCTATTCACTCAACCATGACAAATCAATCCTTTCCATGCAAAACATGCACATATACACAAGCTATTAATTGTATAATTCCTGGACCACAACATATAGATGCCCTTTTAGCTCCTACTGCTTGCAGGTACTGCAAGTACAGACAGATGTCTTCAGACTAAATGATATGTCTTGTCATAGTAACACTGCAGAAAATTTATTATCTTTTTATTACTCTGCCTCTTGGAGGATGGCTGTGTTTAACTGTCTCTCTGTACTGAATGTGCTTTGTGACAAGCAGAGAAACCCTTACAGACTTCTTGGTTTATGTGAAGTATCCTCCAAATATGAGGCTGCCTGAACCGAGATAAAGATTTCATTCATGTAACTCAGTGTTCCAGTGAGCTCAGCCTCCAGAAAGCAAGGTGATCCTACAAAGTCACCTAAGTGAAAATTTCTAGCAGAATCAGATTACCTGGAATTTAGTCTTACAGTTGTCCAACTCATGCCATCACTTCCAAGCATTTCAGTCAGCATACACTTGTATAGTTTATAATCTACTGCAATGCTTACTTGCATCATGACATATGGTAAGACTTCCTCTTCACCACTGACTGATCTATTTAATCTAGAAGCAAATACTTCCACAGAGACAGCAACAAACAATTATCCTCCAAGGTCCCCCAAACATCCTTATATAAGTCCTACCATCTAACGCAGTTCTCAAAATAAAAGAAAAATCATTTTTACAGGTATTACACAGTTAATTTTCTTTGATTTGCTCACCTTGCTTTAGTCATCAGCTTCTTTTTTTAAAGAGACATTTGTTAAGAAAGCAATTCAATTATTAGAAACCACTTACTGCTCCTGAAAAATGGTAGCAGGTAGCAGAACAACCAATTCTTTTAATTTTTTTAACACTACTATACCACCCAAGATCTCTCCAACACAAAAACTCCTATGCTTTACTCGGTTTACTCAAATTTAACCTCAAATACAGAGTCTCCTGCTAGCAGAGGTCCAGTTATCAGCAGGTGACAGTCACTGTGGGTTCAGGAGGTTTCCACTGCCCCCAGTCTCTTTTAAAAAGACCTCTGTGAGAGGGGTGAAAAGAGTGCTTAATATTCTTTCCTTAAGACCCCAAAGCAGCTATAAAGAGCCACAAACCAAAAGCACAAAAGCATCAAGGTAAGTCATCTAATCAAAGCTGGACAGACTACCTTTATTCAGTCTAGAACATGGCCTTTGTCAAATATATTTCTGAACAAAATTCTGTGAGATTTTAAAATAATCAAAGAGTGATCTCAATTCAAAGTAAACTCCTAAAATCTTTAAATGTAGAAGCAACACCGGGGAAAATTCCACTAAAAAGCCACTATAAGCTTATGCCGGGACTCTGACTTACGTGCTGCTGGTTTCTAATTAAGATATAAAATCTTCACTTGGGGCATCATATACTCTCAGAGAGATGAAAGGTTCCAAATGACACATGTGCACATACAAAACTTTTCAAAGTGTCTTCTGGGGTGGGAAAGAGGCAGGGGATTAAATCTCTCTGTAACCCGACCAGTGCTAGTTTACCTGCAGGATAAGCACCCAAATAGAATTCTGAGAAAATACAATGCAAAGAAAATCCTCATTCTTTTGGAAAATCTTGACTCAAAAGAGCAACTTGAGAGGAGGCAGGGCAATACAAGTTCAACAGAGAACAAGCTTAACAGATTTTAAGATGTTTGGTTGAGAAGCAGAGCATAAAATCTGCAATCAGCCAACCCTCGTCTATTTTCCAGTCACTTAAATGTCTATGATACCTTCTACCCACATTTATGAGGTCTGAAGTTGAAACAAACAAGAAAAACATGTTCATGAGAGTCAACTATTGTGGATTGTCAATAAATAAAATTTTCGTAAATTCACTAAAGTTTCTACCCAGTAACCAAGTACTACAGACAACCACAACATTATACACTCAGACACAGAGGCTTAGAGCACTACTGAGCAAGTTTACTTCCCTCATCCTGCAGAATACATGATGTTGTTCTGGACGATTAGTGTCAATTCCTTCAAGAGTTGTAGTTTAGGAGTTGTGCAGCCCTGCTTCCCATTGACATTCTTCTTGCATTCCCTCTGTCTACTCTGGAACTCTGTGTCAGCAGACAGAGAAATGTCTTCCTGCAGGCAAGAATGAACAATCTCTCCCCAATTACAGTCATGTGTGGGCTATAAGCAATTTTCCAAACATAAAAGGAAGGCGGGAATTTTCTATGCCTACGTTAGCAAGCTAAAACAAGCCAACCTGCAGATGGAAAGGATCAAAGCATCTAAGTCACCTCAAAATTAATCCCCTTCAGGAATATTCACAACCTTCCATCCACATATACTATATCCCTTGTTCCTCCCAGAGCAAAAAGTCAGTCTTTGAAATTAGAGTGATTACCCAGAATACTGTCATGGTTTGACCCTGGCCAAATGTCCAGGCACACATAAACGTCACTCACTCATCCTTCCGTGACACAGGTGGGCAGAGGAGAGAGGGTTCATGAGTTAAGGACCAGGAGAAAACACTCCAAGGGCAAAACAGGCTCAACTTAGAGGTACAAAGTGAGTTTATTACTAACAAAGTCAGAGGAGGATAATGAGAACTCAAGCCCTTAAAAAGACCTTTTCTTCCCCCAACACCTCCCTCCTTCCCACTGACAGCACAGGGAGACAAGGCATGGGGGTTTTGGTCAGTTCGTCACCTGAGGTTTTCTCCCGCTGCACAGGGAGAGGAGTCCTTCCCCTGAGGCTGTGTGGTCCTTTCCCAACGGGACACAGTTCTCAGTGAACTTCTCCACCATGGCTTCAGTCTCATGAGCAGTCCTCCCAAAACCTCCAAAAACGCACCCCTCATTTCTCTTTGAGGGGCTATGTTTCTTCCCTTTCCATCCCCAGACATGCACATGCAGATAGCTGAGAGACAATTTTATTCCCTTTCTCTATCAAACTATCTATTTCTTTCTCTATCAAACTATATCTATTATGCTTTATCAAAATGATTGACTGCAGGTTCAGATTGGAAAAGGCACTCACATCACACAAGTGTCATTTTCATGTCTGTCCTTTCCAAATGCTAAAATAGCAAAACGAATATTTATCACCTGTAACGCAGACTCTTTGAAGGAAATTCACTTTATAAAAAGGAAAAAGTGAAAGTGAGAAGCTAAATATATTAGGTAAAGCAAATATATATGTAAAGAGAGGTAGTTCTAATATTGCCATTTGAGCTGCCACTGCTTAAGTGCATTTTACACAACACCTTAGACGTCAAACTCTTTCTCTTAAGGCAAGCTGAAAACTATCATGATGTGGAGAAGGTCTTCACAGGAGATTCTTGCCCCGCTAAACTATGGACAAAATAGCTACATACTTGCAAAAAAAGTCTAAAGAAGCTCATTGTTTACATAAATGGTCCAGTTTCATTCCTACAGAAGAATCAAAATTCCCATTGTGCAGAAAAGGTGTTAGAAATAGGATACCTAGGAGTTGCTCCAGTTGGTTAGAGCTAGAGTAACAGAACAGCAAATTTTCAGCACATAAGAACATGGCTATATTAAGGAGGCAATGCTCCTGTGAGTTTGCCAACAAATCTATCCTGCTATCATCCATATTTCATTCATAAGCTCCACTGTACTGAAGAGTGACCATTCCAGAAATTGTCACATTTAATTAGCTAATAGATCCAGCTACACCTGAAATACTTCATTATATCAGCTCTCTCCCACTGAGGCTGCACTCGATCTTCATGTGAGCATAACACTCATTCAGAAAGTGCAGGAGAACTTCAGTCCTGAATACAGTACATTAGTTACTTGAACTGAAATTCCCAAATCTATTAGAGTGTACAGAAAATTTCATGGCCATAGTAAACAAATAAAACTGGTACTCAATTTGGTATCATTAAAAAATAAATGGAGAAAGCTCACCACTCTGGAGAACTGTCGTAAGATAGTTTATGACTTACAGGAAGACATTGATTTGCTCCACTTACATGCTTCATTTCTCTCATGACTTCGTGAAGTGAACAAACGTACCTGCTCGAACATTCCAGCTGTTTTGAATATTTTTCCTTCTCAGCTCTACAGGTCTTTAGACCACTACATGTAACTGTAACAGCAACCAGATGCATAAGTCAAAGCAAGTAAACTGAACAACCCAAAAATGTTAACACAGCCAGTGCTTCCTCTACGAGCACTGTAAAAGAAGCATCCATTTCCTTGAAGACTTCTCCCACAGCAGCAACACCTGCAGCATTGTTCTAAGCAGAGGATGCACAATTCCACCTGGTTAAGCAACATCAGGCATCACCATGCAAATGAATGCAACCTGAGAAACTGAAATTGCTTTGCAAGAGGTCAGAACAGTAATCGAATCTGAAAAGACAGAAAATGGATTTGAAGAAGCTGTGTCAAACTCTTTTCCTTCAATATCATTTTACTTTTCAAGCTGTTTTAGTGATTACTATCTCAGAACAGCAAGAACATGTGACAGTAAAGTCTGCTTCGCTTATATTTCAGTCCTGTGCTCCAAATGTTAATCACCACATTCTTTAAAAACAAAATGAAACCAAATCAAAAAATCTATCAAAAGGAAGGAACCTAACCTTTGCCCTCCCCTGCCACAGCTGGGCAGAGGAGAGAAAAAAATTTAAACGAAGGGTTCATGAGCTGATATAAGGACCAGGAGAAAGGGCAAAACAGGCTCACCTCAGAAGTACAAAGTAAATTCATTACTAACAAAATCAGAGGATAATGAGAACTCAAATAAGCCCTTAAAAACACCTTTTCTTCCCCCAATACCTCCCTCCTTCCCACCGAGAGCACAGGGAGACCGAGGGCATGGGGGTTTTGGTCAAATTTGTCACCTGAGATCTTCTTCCACTTCTCAGGGAGAAGAGTCCTTCCCCTGTGAGACCATGGGGTCCCCTTCCACAGGAGACAATTCCCCATGAACTTCTCCAGCATGGTTCCAGTCTCACAAGCAGCAGTCCTCACAAAACTGCTGCAATGTGAGTCCCTCTCACTGACAAACAGTCCTCCCAAAACTGCTGTGGCGTGGGTCACTCTTTCACAGGGTGCAGTCTTTCAAGGACAGGCTGCTCCAGTTTGGAAGCAGGAGCCCCCTCTCTCCACTGGGACTCCCACTGGGTCACAGCCTCCTCCAGGCATCCACCTGGTCTGGCACGGGCACCTCCCCACAGGCTGTGGGTGGATCTCTGCATCCCCTGTGGACCCCCATGGCCTGCAGGAGGACAACCTGAATGGTCATCACCACGGCCTGCAGAGGAATCTCAGCTCCAGTGCCTGGAGCACCTCCTGCCTCTCCTTCTCCACCGACCTTGGTGTCTCTGTGTTGTTCCCCTCACATGTTCTCATGTCCTCCACTTCTCTGGCTAGAAAAACACCTGTGTCCCCACTTTGTTTTGATTTTCTTCTTAAATATGTTATCACAGAGGTGTTACCATCATTTCTAATTGACCCAGCTTTGGCCAGTGGCATGTCCATCTTCAGAGCCATCAGGGATTGGCTCTGCTGGACATGGTGGAAGCTTCTAGCAGCTTCTCAGAGAAGCCACCTCCATGGGCCCCCTGCTACTAAAAACCAGGCTGTGCAAAACCAAAATAACTTTACTCACATTTCAGTCCAGCTCAGCCTAACCACATTTTCTGCATTAAGCAGAATAACCATGTTTTCACAAAATCTCATACCTGCCAGGACCATAGTCTCACTTAAAAGCACAGAGATAAAGGCGATAAGCAGGACAACCGGGTCTTTGTATGAAATGTTAATTCACTGAACTACAATAAAGGCACTAACCAGGATAACCTGGTCTTTGTATGAAGTGTTAATTAATTGGACTACAGGCTGCCTTCTTCACAAATGAGCCCAAGCCATTAGAAAACAATTCTCAAAGATTCTTCTGATTATTCTGATATTCCTTCTAGCAACACGTGATCTTGCACCACATGATCATTAACCATTTTGAATCTATTGTCTTAAACTAGACTGTGAATCAGTTTCAGTCCTGGTTTTCCCCAGAATTACTGTTCTATACTTGCAGATTTGAGATGTCACAGCTGAACACAGCCACTCTTTCCCAATTAGCCCCTAAATCCTCTTTTTTGGTAAGTGGTATGCCATCTCCTGCAGGCCATAATGAAAGCTGGAGTGCCTCATTAACTAGTCACCAGCTTTCAGAAAAGGTCAGTTTGTTGACATACTTTATGATCGTAAACATACAAAGACAACAGCTATTATCTTTTCAGGACAGAATGAGCATCTGCATTTCAAAATTGTATACAGTATGTATACACTCAGGGAACAGTCAAAGTGTTTCAATGACAGAAATAAAAAGTTAAAACTGAAATTTTTTAAACTAGTTTTCTTCAAATACATTTGCACAGCAGAGAGAGCAGGTATGTCGCCCTGTTTTTCAGCCTTCTGATTCTGTTTGCATTGTTGCTATGGAGTTTCTCACGCATTTCACATAAACAAAGTAGTGTTTTTGTAACTGTCTTTCTTGTTTTTAATTCCATTCCTAATAGAAGAGGTTTTTGATAAACTTCTACCTAAACCAGTAGAGTTAGAAAAGAGAACACCTCACTGTCCAATCCACGGGGTTCCACAAAATTGTATATAAGACAGAAAATTAAAGACTTCCCTCTCTTTTTCCTTTCACCTCACTACGTGTGTGCGTGTGCTCCTTTTGTGCTCTCTAGCGACACAGGTATTTAACAAAAGAACACTCCCAAGCAAAAGCTAAAAGATTTTGACACGATACTCTTGCCCTTCCTGGGGAATGGAGTTTTAACTGGCTTCTGGCATAACCCCTCTAGAGGTTCATTTCCTAGATGGAACTAAAAATCCCATGATGCACCTTATCAACCCTAACAATAAAACTATTGTGCTTCAGCAAAGCCACTCCTTGGAGAAAAGTCCAAGGCTGGGGGTGGGAGTGGGGGCAGGGGGGAGAAAATATCACAAATTAAGCACATTACAGAAGGCATCACAGAAGTAAAAGCAAAATATTACACTGAAAATGCAGAGTTTTTAAGCTGCAAAAGGCAAGAACTCTATGAAAGAATATTACGTGTCAAGCCAGAATTAAACCTATTTCCTCTGCCCCATCATTAAGCATCTTGAAATACATAAGTAATTTAATATAGACACAAATCTTAACATAAGATTCAAGCTTACTCATTTAAATACACTTCTGGAAGGCAGGCAGGCAAAGGAGTGGCAGGGCAGCACCAAAATATTGAATGTAACCATGGTATATAAGACAGAAAGAATTTAGACAAGTAAAAGAATATTGGCATAAAATACTGCGGAACACAAAACGCTCTCAAAATAACACAGAACAGCTGGAATCAACTGCAGCAAGGCCACTGCTGAATATCTGCTGAAAGGGAACACCTGCAAGGTTACAAAAAGCACAAAACATGCAACTCCTTCGAAAACAGCTATAGAATTGTCAGTCATTTCTTTCCACAGTCATAACTTAGGATGAAAGCGTGTAAGACTTGCCCATATTTACTTGCTATATTTTACTTATGGATTGAAGATGCAATGTCAATGCTTCTAAAATGTCCATATTGCCGATATATAAAATCTATATAAAATAGATTTTCTTTCAACAAACCATACTCAAAGAGCAAGAACAGCTAAGATAGAATAGTAGGGTTTTTTAGAGGCTTATAACTTCAAAGCTCAAAAAAATCCAGTATTGGGGTTAGACCAGACAAAACAGAGAGGAATTTTAGGAAACAAGCTAATAACAATCTCAGTGGTTCAACTGAAATCTACTAATCTAAACATTTATTACTTAAAATCCAGTCTACTACTAAAAACAAACCTACATTTTCCCCCAGAGTTTGATCTTAAATACCCTAACTTATTGAAATTGCCACTGGAAATGCCAGGTTTCCCAGAACCTGCAGTAACAGGCTGGACTTGACTTTTCATTTTCCAAATCAAATTCATCTCAACTGAAAACAGAAATAGTCCTAAAGGCTGAGTGTAGCTGATAACTGCAAGAATAATTGAATGACTGGAAAAAAAAAGATAGCATGCCTCAGGAATGGCTTATTTCTAACTCAGTGAAATATTTTGTTCTTAAAGGAAGTGTTTTCAGAGGTTTTTCAAGCACAAATTAAACTGATTACATACTAAAATCAACAGCAATTAATTAAACCATAGACCTAGGTTCTCATTTTTTGACCACTGCAAGAGTCTATATGTTTATTAGCTATTATCTGGTAACTCATTCATCAAAGCCAGAGGGAACAGTTTGTTACCCAAATCCAGGCAGCTAAAGTTTCTTCATGTATATATAATAAATTTAAAAATGTCAAATTACCCATAACCTGGCAGATGTACAATGTCAACAATTTGTTTAAAATTACATTTCAATTGCAAACACTAAAGAAAAGTTCAGATCTACCAGGTAAACAAAACCTAGCACATATTTTCAAAAAATCATATGTTCCCAGAAGTACACAACACACACAAAGATATTCTTTGCTCTAATAGCTACTATTTCCAGGACATTGACTGTTAGAAAAGTAACCTTTAACAAGTCACTATCACCCATTCATCTTTAAAGTCAGACAAAACAAAAACTTACATGCACACAAGCTGTATTTCCATTACTAACTCGTTCACAATTAGGGGAAAAGTCACACCAGGCTGTGGAACACAGATCATGTCTCCCTCTTCACTAGCTCCATGAAAGGCAGAAAACAAGGATGCTCATGATGTGGTACAGAACCTAACACTGCTAAAGCTTGGGATTACAAACCACCCACCACTGGAAGAAACCTCTAATGGAGTAATTCATTAGCTTGTGGTTGGTGTCAAACAGTCAGGAATGCCTGACCCGAGCATATCTCAGGTCAGTCTCTTCTCTTAGAGCAATTGCGCTTCATACTAAAGCCCTGCAGCAGGAAGGGACAATCTGCATGTACAGGATACAAAGAGGCAAGACTGGAGGACCTCCAAGCCAGTACACTGTCCTCTGATGGGGAAGGCTCACCTTCAAGCTCCTTCTCACCTTTTTTTCCAGACTGCAGATGAGTATCCCAAACACAGTGCTATGGTATGTCTCTCCTTAGCACTCTGAATACTGGACTATTTACCACAATGGTCTAGTCTCAGATTCCAAGACCAATTTCACTCCCCTTCTTCACAGTGGGTTGCCCTCAATTACCCTCATGCTGCTAAACTACCAACTTATCTGTCTAACAGCAGCAAGCTATCTCTGCTAACCACTACAAACCCAGCCATGGCCCTGAAACAAGAAAAAAGCTCAGTATGTCAGAGGATTGAGCTACTGACATTACTGCACAGGACTGGAGAAGGAGGATATAGCCACTTCTGTAAGGACAGAAGTTTTTATTGAAGACATAGATGAGGGTATTGAGTCTTTCAATAGCAAATTTGCAGATGACACTAAGCTGGGAGCATGTGTCAATCTCTTGGAAGGTAGGAGGGCTCTGCAGAGAGACCTGGATCCATTGGATGGATGGGCAGAGTTCAAAAAGATGAAGTTTAATAAGTCCAATCCTACATTTTGGCCGCAATAACCCCCTGCAATGTTATAGGCTGGGGACAGTGAGACTGGACAGTGCCCAGGTGGAAAGGGAGCTGGGGGTACTGGTCAATAGCTGACTGACCATAAGCCAGCAGTGTGCCCTGGTGGCCAAGAAGGCCAATGGTTTCCTGGGCTGGATCAGAGATAGTGTGGCCAGCAGGACCAGGACCACAGTGCCCTGTACTTGGCACTGGTGAGGCCACACCTTGAGTACTGTGTCCAGCTCTAGGCTCCTCAGTTTTGGAAGGATGTTGAGACACTTGAGCATGTCCAGAGGAGGGCAACTAGGCTGGTGAAGGACTTGGCACACAAGCCCTATGAGGAACGACTGAGGGAGTCGGGGTTGTTTAGCCTGGAGAAGAGGAGACTCAGAGGTGACCTTATCACTCTCTACAACTTCCCGAAAGGTGGCTGTAGTCAGGTGGGGGTTGGTCTCTTTCTCCAGGCAATAGCTGGCAGAACAAGAGGACAGTCTTAAGCTGCACCAAGGAAAATATAGGCTGGATATTAGGAAAAAGTTTTTTATGGAAAGAATGATAAAGTACTGGAATGGTCTGCCTGGGGAGGTGGTGGAGTCACCATCCCTGGAGGTGTTTAAAAAAATATTGGATGTGGCGCTTGGTGCCATGGATTAGTTGAGCTGTTAAGGCATGGGTTGGACTCAATGATCTCGAAGGTCTCTTTCTGAGAGTCTGTGTGACAAGAAGCAACAGCAGCATCCTGACACTGACCAGCAGCATGAAAAAAGGTGCAGAATGTAACACGCAGCTCTTTGGGCCCTCCCCATCCCCTCCAGAGAATAGGTGGAAAGCCAGATGGAAGTGTTCTCTGGGTCACTTTCAACTGCAGCAACTTGCTGAATCACTAAAACACATACAAAAACCTGAGTGCACAAAAAAAAAACCCCAAAATGCACTAATTGAGATAAATAAGGATGATTAGGACACAAAAATGTTCTATTTTGGCAGCCAAGAAACCTTGCAAAAACCTGAAGTTTTTGTCTGCTGAAAGATAAAAGATGCAATGTACTTTATATGGTACAAAGAAACACTGATAGAGAAAATATTTCAGCAGAGACCCTGGTATTCAACAAGGCAATATTACACAAATATAAATATCCCTTGACAAATTGCACACTAGTGGTTTCTTTTTACCTTATGTCCTCAAAAGAATTTTAGCAGTACTAGCTGCAGGAAAAGAACAAATACAGAAAGACCGATGGAAGAAGGAAGCCAATCCATTTTACTTCAACTAAAAGGACAGCTGTAAATACACTTCTTCTACTGATCAATGAGAAAGTGCTTACAAAGTATGGAGTCTGAGAAATGGTATGCAAGGTACACAAGGCAGTATGGTACACTGAAAATTTTTTCATATGGTCTAATGTACCTTCTTCCTTGTACTGAAAAGAGCTCTAACTCAAATCACAGGATTCCACAGTTTCCCCAACTAAAATGATCTCCTTCAAGCAAAACAATAATACAGCATTTTAATTGAAAGTAAAATCATATGCCTACAATAACCTTTTCAGTCTGTCTGCAAGCATATAGATTTGACCAAATGAGGAGGAAAAAAGATGGCCTCTAATCTGAATTTTTTTTGTTTCTGTCATTGACTTAAAAGATATCATCATGAAAGTTTTGTTTTTTCAGTAAATTAACACAAGACAGAAAGTTAAATTTAAAAAGCTACACTCCAGAGGTTTCTCCTGAACATATAAAACCTAATAGACTGTTCTCTGAACACCACCATTCTCCTTCTCATTCCCCAAATCACAGATAAATACATTCCTAAATGAATTCATATCCTCTTTCTGCCATCCCCAAAGGTAAGAGAGTATCTGTGCAGCTCACAGAACTACAAAAACATAACAGCATCTTCCCTTCCTCCGTCTCTGAGGCTGCTTAATTTCCTTAATTTACAAGCTTTTCGGTGGACATACACTGAAAGCAGGCTGCATCAATCCGTCTGTCCATTATTAGATTGCTGCATATCAATCTGCCGCTTTATACCTCAAGCAATTCATTATCTCAACTCTGTTATTACAGGTCTGTACCCGCAGGGTAATTAGATAGCAGCATGGAGGGGTGGGAAAGGCAAGAGAGGTAGGGAGCAAAAGAAAAAAGAAAGGTGGGCACCTAATCTCTATGAAGCAAGGCAGTGTAAACTTCCTGCCTCTGGCAGATCACTACAACAGGCCCTACAGTCTGTGAAAATTCTGGCTTAATATATCAAGCACAGAAAAGCTATACTCTTTTCCAGAAGTTAACAAGTCCTAAGTATGCAAATCCATTTATATTCCTAAACTGTGAAAAAACCAGAAACTTTAAAAGCACAGTTACATGGTGAAATACATCAATTCAGAATGTGGGGAGAGATAAGACAGAATTGTGTTACAGGCTGTGGGATGCATCTGCAGAAGCACATGGCAGCACAAAGGAGCACATGGTGGCACAAAGAGGCTTGTCCCTGCTGGACCCTGAGGGGCAGAGGTGTCATGCAGCAGAGGTGTCACGAGCAGACTCTCATGCAGGAGAGGAGCCAGCTGGAAGCTGCCAGGTGGGTGAACAGTGCATGATCACCCCATAGAAGGACATTTAGAAAGCGTGTTGCTGACGTAGCAACATGGGATAGGTAATGTAGTGAGAATTACCATGTAAGGAAATACTGTGCCTTGAAAAACTGTATAAAAACAACTCGTTTCTTTTGAATAAACGATTCAGATTCCCTGCCAGTCTGGGTCTGTGCCCTAGTCACTCACAACAGAAGACTACCAAAACAAGTGGGGAAAAAAGGGTGAGGGGGCATTTACATGCAGTAAGTGTATTACCATTATCACTACAGACTCCTTCACACTACTATAAAGACAAAGATAAGAAAAGTTCAGACTCCCATTTATCTGAAATAGCAGCCTGCTCTATCCCTAGGTGCAAAATATCATATTGCAGGCTGTTTTTCTGAAACTCAGTTTTCATTCATCAACAAAGGGCAGGCTTCACTTTGGGGACATTGGCCTGCCAAAACTTTTAATAGCTTTGACATTTCCCAGATGCTTGCTTTCCCTACACCTCACTAAAATAATTTGCTGCCAAACACCTGCAAACACTTACATCCAAATCCCTGTTACAGGTCTGCTGTGTAAGAAATAACTAAGCAGCAACCAAACTAACTTTCAGGGAGGCTATCCAGTCACCTGGCTTGCTTCTCACCTTCCAGCCACAAAGATACTAAGACCAGGAGAAACAACACTACAAAAAATCCAAAACCCAACCAAACCAAACTTTAAAACAAACAAACAAAAAAAAGCTGAATCACTCACTCCCTGTCTCCCACCTCTCCTATCACACGTCTTCCTTCACAGCTGGAGAGTCTCCATACAGAAGTATTTTCCAAGAGAAGACTCTGCAGCAATAGCTCAGGTGTGTAGCAGATACATAGACTCTCATTATGATATAGTAACTTCTGGTTACTTTCAGTCCTGTATTTGAGCCCTCTGCGTGGAGGCACAGGAACTAAGGTTAACTTGACCTGCAAAAGTTCTTTTCTAGACCTAATTTCCTTGTTGCTGGTCAGGTTTAGCCTATAGATCCACACTAGTGCTAGAAATGTCTGACATTTCCAGATGGTAAACAACACGAATTGCTCTACAGTGCCATTTCATTCAAACAATAGGTTTTCACTCTTAAATCATCCACACGAGTACCTTACTTAACAAATAGATAAACACTTCCACTGTGATCTCCATAGCTTTGCTCAATGCCAGATGCCAAGGCCAGTGCCAGAATTAGGACAAAAACTGACCGATAAAATATTTTAAGTTGCACTTAAAGGGCAAAATTGTGGCAAATAAATAAAGCTGTATATGTCTGACAAGTTTTGCAAAGCTGATGCATAAGACTCATTCACCATTGATTACTATAAGAGAAATTGTATATTCTCAGTAAGTACTCAGTAAGGATCAGAAGATTCTTTCAACATGCAAATTAGTTAATCCTATTCTTCAACTGACAGCCAGAAAAACACCACTAGAAATTCTCACCAGGAATAAAACTGAACTGTAAGCCCTAAAATTAAATGCCTAACCAATTATTACATTTCTATAGTGTTCTTACTGACTTCTAAATCAATTTCCTTATATTGGTTTTCCTTCATTACACTTGTTCTGCAATTTCAGAACTGCTCACTATTTTAGTTACCATCTTTGTTTTGGTTAAGAAGTATATTTAGCAGACACATAGATAATTATACTAACAAGGTTTTACCCAACTAAGTGCCACCTATCTCTCAAAAATACCAACTCATTCTCTGTCATTATGGTCACTTCCAGAAAAGGAAAGTCAGATAAAAGAGATTAAGAGACTCTTCATCAGCTTTGTCTAATAGAAAAGAAATTGCTGCATTTTTCCAATATTCTGCATTATTATATCTCTATCTCAGTGGTATCTTCCAATCTTCTGCTAGCCATGCAGCTTACTGTCAAAGAGGCAGATAAGCCTGAGGAATAGACTCACATGCCACCCTGCAAGCAGCCCAGAGAGAAAAAGAAAAAGATCCCTGTTGTGGGTTCTGTGTTACAGATACAAATATTTTCTGAATGACCAGGAAATAAGAGCAGGCCAAAGAAGGTAATGCCAATGGTGACCATGCCCCAAAATATCACAGCTGTTTTAGTAAAAAAAAGTGTGACCTGCAGAAAGGTACTTTGTGGCCACTGCCCTCTCTAAATAATCATTCCCTGGGGCACATACATAATCTAAGCTGAAATAGAATGGTTTAACTTAACTCATAGAAAACTCTTGGCAATGCAGCACTGATTCATGCGTACTTTCAACAAATTACATGACCAATTAAACCTTCCAATAAACATTAGTTATTAGAAGTAATCAATTTAGTTACACAAAAAAAGAGCCCAATTTTAGCTATATAGGATGAAAATCTCACTACTTTCAGTACTTCAGAGGTTCTCTTTCACATCTTCAACCTCATCAAAAATCTTATTACTTTAAGCAAAAGACCTGCTTAGCCTAGACCAACTGCAGCAGTTTCTTTTTAAAAATTAAGCAAATTAAGTCATCTGTAATCAGTCAAAGTTGAGCAGCATACAGAAATTTCCTATAAAACACCACACAAATAGACCCTTGTAGCTCTCACTACTGTTTCATTTCATACCTAGTACAAAGTAAACACTGCAATTAAAAATGTAATGACTACCACCAGGTACTTCCCAACATTGAAAAAAAATGCTGTTAAACATATAAGCAGCATTCCAAAATAAAAAAAAAAAATCAAGTTACAGAAAATACTGTAGTTCTTACCTAATCCTAGGCTTGGAAATGTGACTCTTGGTTAAGGTACAACTCCGTACCATTCAGGAGACCACGGGACATCGAGGATCACAGCCTGTGCTATGGGCCAGCACCAATGCCAAAAAATTAAGACCTGGACGTTTGTCAGAAGGCACACAAAGATCCTGAATCTCGATCCTCAGTAAGGATCGTTTATCTAAAAAAGGCACCAGAAAGCTTCAAGCAGCTGTAAGTTTTAACTAGTGATGGCAAGACACTGCCAACAATTCAGAAGCGGGGCATCGCGAGAGATCTGGGTGAGTACCAAAGACATTTGTCACACACACCAACAGATGCGCTGCAGTGGTCCAGAGCAGCCTCAGCAAGGGCTGTCGGTGGACGGCGACCCTAGGAGCCAAGCGTGGGGGCGGCTCCCTGCTGGAAGACGCACCTCAGCCCCAGACCGGGGGTCCTCCTGCCTGACAAACCCATAGGTTAAAGTAACTTTCTAAGAGAGAAGCGAGTGCCTGGCCACTAAGTTGCCCAGCATGGAGAAAGCTAGCTTGACTACAGAGATACGGGAGCGCCTTCCCGGCCCCCCGTCCGGAGCCTGCCTGCGAGCGGCAGACCCTCAGCCCCGGCGCCACGCTGCCTTCCCTGCGGCGGCGCTCCACCGCCTCTGCCCTCCCGATAACATGAACTCGCCAACACTATCCCATCCCAGAGGACGGCGCTCCCGACCCCTCCGGACTGCCCCAGCCCCCGCCCGGCCCCACCGCCGGGAACTACGCCCTTCCTGCCCCAAAGCGATCCGGGCCGAGCGCGCCGAGCACAGGGGCCGCCGCCACTCCTCCATCCCCTCCGCGGGGCCCTGCGGCCCACCGAAGGGCCTCCCTCCCGTCCCCGCCGCCAGACCTCCTCCGCCCCGCTAGGAACAAAGCCCAGCTCCACCGCACCGGCCGGGTGCGCTATCATTCCCGTGCCTCACGGCGGTCGACAAAGTTTACCTCGTTCACTGAGCTCCGCGGCAGGACGGTGAGCGGGAGCAGGGATCCCCCGCCCCCAGCGCCGCACACACTTGTTTTTATTTCCTGCGCTCCCTCCCGCTGTGAGAAGCCTCCAGCCTCGATCAAGGCTAAGGAGGAGGCGGGGAAGAGGCGCGCAGCACTGCTCTCGGCTAGGGCGGGAGGGTGCGGGGCAGCTCTGCCGTGCCTCGCTCTGCCGTGCCTCGCTGTCCCTCACCCTGAGGCGGCGACACTGCTCCCCTCCTCGGACGTGCTACCTGGCGCCATCTCCCCGCGGCAGCCTGGCTGCCCCATTCGGAAGGCTTGGGAGCGGGGTGGGGGAGCTTCAGGCGAGGAGAGTGCCGCCCCCCCTAGGGCCCTGCACGGCTAGGCTTTCCTCCCTGTACCCCAGCAGCTTTGAGTTTAAGTGCAAGGCTAGGAGTTGTAGTTCCTGGAACAAGAGCGTTTACGCCTCTCCGGGACGGCTTGCTGTGGCTGCCGGCAGAGGAGTGAGCCCAACACCCACGAGCAGCTACATGCAGCGAGGCCAAAATCAATTGGGTGCCGAGAGGTCTGCACCTGTTAGTTTCTCAGCACGGCACCAGAGTTGCAAAGATGATCCCTAAAATCACAGCTTAGATGCTGCCTAAGGCACTAGATTCCCTGTGTACATATGTTCATGCAAGTACAGTGCTTTACTGCATTGATATTTATGCTATTTACACACAAAGAATTATCTCTCCCTTGAAGTAGCTCAAGAAAGGGCAGCTTCACGCCTGGAGCTCCTGCAGGACACACACACACACGGCACTATTCTCTGTACCTGCTGGTTCACAGCTGCTGCCACTTGCATAAGGAGTAACTTCCATGTCATAACACAGCCAAAGAGTGGAGCAGGGAGGAAATAGGGGTACTACTGTCCTTTTGCTCCACATTTCAGAAAGCAGAGGTTTCACCCCGATGCAAAAAAAAAGGGAGTTCATGTCCTTCCTTTGGTGTAGAATTTCATCCCCAGAGGCACCCTGAAATTTAGCTGAAACAATTATAACCTGAGGCCATTCCCTGCATATATATATATATATTTAATCAAATATTAACTGAAGCAAAAAGTAATTTAATTAATAGATTGAGTTTGCTAGCAGACACCACACTATCAGATGGTAACTGAGGTCTCTCTTGAGAGGTGAGTGCGTATTACTAGTGACAAAGGAAAGGATTTGAACATGCCTCTTATGACTAGGGCCCCATATAAACAGTGTCCATACTGATGTGACCTCACTGTAGCTTGTTCCAGAAACAAGCTCATAGAAGTAATAAGCAATAATAAACACCTTACTATATCACTCTTAGAGGCTCAATTTACAGCCAGCCTATTCTAGCACTAGGCACTTCCCCTGGCTGATTTAGGCAATACAACTACTAATACTTGCAATTCCATTGCATCAAGGACAAAGGACCACCAAGAAACAGAGATCTCTAGAGACCCCAGAAAAAGGGGTCTAGAAAGCTAAGTCTGTTTTTTGCAGTGCTTCATATTATGGGAATAGGCAAAGTGCCTGCAACACCAACAAAACAAAAGCAGAATTACAATCACCTTCTAGCTTTCAAGCAAAAGTTTCAAAACTTGACCTCCAAGGAAAAAAGGCAGAAATTACTATAGTTTTTAAAATTTAAACTATCATGACTTAGCACTCTGACACATGATTTTGAAATGTTTGCATGTCGGGGTGCTTTGACACCGCTGGCTCCTGGCCCTGCTGTCTTCCTTATTTCAATGTCCCATGTCCCAAAAAGATGAAACAAAGCTTCTTTCTGCTGTCTCAAGGTTTGTTTATTTTTTCTTATCAAAGTTTCAGAGGCACAGGCTGTGCTGTGGCCTCCAGGAACACAAGGGCAGAATGGCAATGGCTACCAGGAGCAGGTAGCTTTTATATCTATTATCAACCAGTTAGAAAACTTTACGTATCTTATTTCGTCCCCAAAACCAGTGAAAATCAACCTCATTGACATGTCTCCTCTACGCTAAATTCTCTCTCCCAATTAGCAAATCACAGGAACTCATGTCAGAGAAGAAAGGAAGAGAAGGAGAAGAAAGAAGAAGAAGGAACAGCCAACACCCTGAATTCTCCATGTTGTCCCCATATAAATACATAGGGTAAAACCTAAAACTACAAACTCATTTTCTGTGGTACACTAAACAAAAATATTTTAATTTCTCTGGTGTATTCAAGTTCTCCCAAAAGTGAAGGGAGCTTCTCCCACAAGCTTAGGTTGCAGGCTAAGCTATTTTGAGGAGTTCTGGGAATAAAACAAACACCAGAGGAGCAGAAGACGTTCCCAAGCTTCCCGGGACTCCAACACTTGCACTTAAGCAACACTTCACATATATACAGATACCAGCTTACAGATGCATATATTTTACATATGACACTAGCCAAAGGAAAAAAAGTATTTTTGCACAACACCTGCAATGTGAAGGCTCATTGCCGGGAAGTGCAGTGTGTTTAGTTAATACCACAACATTAGCCTAGCATAAATGGCTACATTTTATAGTATGTCTATGGTAAATAGTATCTTCTTATATGTTTACAGCTGTAATTATTACCTCTATATTGTGAGTTCCTCTCTTCATCACTTTTTGCTAGAAATGGGGAAGGATAAGAAAGGAGAAAATCTGTGTCTGTGTTTTAAAGAGGTTTCAGTGGCTTTGAACTTGCCTAGAGATGTAGTCACTGACCATGTTAAACATTTGTCTCAGACACGAACTTGCTGAGTCAAGGAATCTGCTGTGTGCTGTGCTAATCTGCTAATCAAAATAGTCTTGCCTTCTACTTTAATGACATCACAAATACTTTTAAATATTCCGAAAAATGGAGTAAGAGTGGTTATGATAGTGACTCGCACCCTTTACACACTGATTTGTCACTTGCCCTGATGTGCTTTATTCTTACTGGTTTCTACAGAAGCAACCAAATTTGAGTAATGTATCAGGCAAACAAATAGTTTTTATATTAGAAGGAAGAGAGTTTTCTTAGTCAGTTATCACTGTGTTGAAACTAACCATCTATTCTTATGAGCAACCAAGAACTTGGAGAGCAAGTTATGCAGAAATCAGGGCACAGAAAAATGGTTTCAGTCCTGTTGCTATTTTGCTTAGATAACAAAAACACAAACCAAAACAGTAGTCTTTCATTTGCATAAAATACATTCAATGATGGCATATGCTATGTTTATAACCACTCATAAGGCATATAAATATAGATCACATTTGCATCAAGAGTACTTGATAGATACCAAGTTTCCCTTGAGCAAGTCTCCTAAAACTCAGTAGACTCTTTCAAACCTGACCATTTAATATAAATTTGTAGTCTGACTTCAGTGTTAGAGATCATAAAATAACTTCAAGTAGCTCCAAATGTAACATAAACAGTAGCATAAGAATTTACAGTGTTTCATAAATGTCTCCCCAGCAGCTCTGTGTTCTGGCATGAACCACCACATTTTTATTTGCAACAAGAAAAAGCCGAAGTTCTGTGGTAACTGGTTATATTGTTTCTTTTCATTTTCAACTAAACAAATCCTTATAGCTGCAGTGCTATACAAGTAATAATCACCTCATTCATGCACTGTTGACAGAACTGGTGATCTGTAAGTTCCATTCCAACACACACCATTCTATGATTTATGAATTGCCCCTTCATATGTCAGCTTTGGGCACTGTCACCATTTCATGCATTTTCAAGCTACCACACCAACCGACCATATTTAACTCCATGCTCTGTGTTCTAGGAATGAACCCACCTGACCTATTTTCCATCACTGACTTACTGGTACAAATGATACATAGTATCTGTAGTGGTTAAAAAGCTAATGTTAAATTTGCTGACTTATCAAACACATCAGTGATTGTGTTACAAGTGCAGCAATGAAACATCATCTGAATTAACCTTCTGAAATGTTCAGTTGGTACAAAATCAAAATAAAAATACAAAATCTCTAAACTGTGAATAACTTCAGTTCACACAACATGTACAGTGTGCTACAGAAAAATTTATAAATTATCTTATGCTTACTGGTACTCTGATTCATTAATAAAAATGGACAAGAACAAAAATCTTTCACAGTATTTTCAACATTTTCTCCTTGTACTGATTTATCATGTTCCTAATAAATGACTACATTTTTGCAGCTTATCACTTTGCAAGGCAAGCCCTTGTAAATGCATGTCTACATCACCCACTACAAGATAGTATAGGCATGCTGAAAATAATTGTAAAAAGCAGAACTACGCAGTTTTGAGGTTAGCCCATTTATATTATTATGATACAATGAGCACTTTATTTGTGTTCATGTAATCCAATACTTGATACCCTGTGATATAACAAAAAATGCCTGGTACTTTACATATTCTAGTAAACATTTTGCTATTCTCCAGTTTCCTAGAACTGCTCCTCTTTTTTTTTATTCTTGCATTAAGAAGCTTTAACAAGAAACTAGTGAGAAACACTGCAACTGGCAAGTTTAAAAGTAAAATTGTGAAGGCTTCAGAAAAAGCCTCTAATAAACTGATGCTTTGTTTCACATATACTAGCACAACTGTAGTCCAGAAAAAAACACCAATTCCAGAAGTGCTTTCAAGACAAGTCTGGTAGCACTGAGTGAGAGAAGTCATGTGTTATTTGATACAGAGAAAACCAGTACAAAAGAGAACTAAATGAAAAAGTAAAAGAGTTGATGCTTTTTTTATTCTTCTAAAAACTCAAATCAGTTCTCTCATGGGACTCAAACAGAAGTTCCACACACAGGGATCAATTGCACTGTTCTTCAGTTCTTGAGATGGGAGGAAACTGAATCAAATGCCATGTATCATATACTTAGTGAAACATCACTGGAAATTTGGTGCAGGACACACAAAAGTTTCTGCAACTGGCTACACAAAGTTCAAAACACCACAGAGAATCTAGAGCATGATGTTGCAACATGCCTCCTCAAACCTCAGTGCATTGCTCCATATAGTCTAAGCATTGGTGACTGCTGGGTTTTCTTGATGGCACAGGAGCTATAAAATAATATATTTCTTTTCCTCCACCTCCGTTTTTCATACAGTGAAACAGGGCCCAACTCAAAACAATCTGTAGAGATAACAGCTGTGAGACAGAATCTGCTGTACATGTTGAGTGTCTATGAACAACGCTAAGCATGTGTTATTAAACACTAGTTATTAGTGGAGATGGGAGGATTTCCTTAAACTGAAGAGAAAGCAAGCTTTCTTCAAGCCTATGCAGAGCATCCTACCTCCTAGTTATGGTCCAGTAGTATCAGCTACCAATTATCAGTAAAGTCCTACAACACCTTGTGGATGATTTTACATGTCCATTTAGAACCTTCATGGACTGCAAGTTAGCTGCCACTGTTTCCTAGAATATGGAGCCAAACGACTCGGGTTCCAGCCATTAATTTGAAATTAAGATTCTTTAGATAAGAGTAGATAGAGCCACACTCTTTAAATACCTGTTGTGGTTTAAGAATGGTATTCCCCAATTTTGTATTCCCACCAAAACCCACCCACCGCTCACTCGCTCGCCCTTTCACTCCCCATCTCCATCTGGCAGCTGGAAAGGAGAATTGGAGGCACAAAAGGTAAATATCATGGGTTGAGATAAGAACAATTTACTGGAAACAGCAATGAAAAAAGAAAACAAACAGTAACAATCCCAATAATAAAAGTATAAAAAATAATGGTTCAGAGAATTCCTTCCCCCATTCTAGGCAATGATATGAGGTGGTATTGAATAATTTCATGGTCCTAGCCATGCCCTCTCCCGCCTATTGGAAATATTAACCCTGTCCTAGCTGGAACCAGGACGATATTATAAAAAGGAAAATTATTTAACCAAATACAATAATAATTATCCATTCTTAAGCATAGTATGCTATGTCTCTGTAATATGTAAAACCAATGGCTATGCCCCAAGGAGCCTAAATTTTTGTCCAGTGACTCGACTCCTGGCTGCTTTTTACAACCCTACATACCATCTTCAGTTTAAGGAAAATCTCTAAACTTTCATTATAATGTCAGCTGTACAAAAAGCTTTAAAGTCTTGAATGGCTCATCTATGACTCACATAAATTATAGGGCTGGTAGTTACTCTTCTTAGGGAATGTGACGTCTCCTTTTTAATTCATAATGACATGATTCAAAGAGTAGACCCCAAAGAGTAGAATCTAACCTACAAATGTACATTATGAAAGGGGGATGCAACAAGACAAAATTTTTTTATAAAACATCTTCCTGTGAGTTGAGACATGTCTGCCTGCAGGCTCCAGGTACCCAATTCTATTTCAAACTCCTGTATCCTTTCCCCTCCACTCCAGTTTATAAATGTAAATAGTCTTTGTGTCCCCAGTTTGAATCATATGGGGATAGTGGAAGATACAAATTTCGAGTTTGGTGTGAGTTTATGCTGTCCAAAAACATCAGAAGAGTTGCAGTAACAACTGCAGTCACATGAATTGGAAAACTACATTCAATTAGCTATCATAAAATAGAACAGAGGAACAACATTATTCTGAGTGAACATGAGACACAAATCAGCCTGTTATATTTTCCCAGAGCTTACATTCAATTCTGCAAGACAAACCAAAACTGTAACTGTTGAATGAGAAGGAAAAATTTCAGCATAGTAACAAAATAAGGCACATGGGAATAGCATTACCTACTTGTTCAATACCAAATCTCAGCATAGTATCCAGTCAAGAGAAATGTAGGATAAAACACAATTAAAGCCTTCATTGAAATCTGTTATAGGGATGGAAAATGTTTTAATAATTTCACTGCATCTTTGATGATCGTATTGTCTCATAGTTCTCACTGAAAACAGTAAAAAAACTCCACAACCTTCTTACAATTCGTCATTTCCCATAGAAGTTTCCGAAAAGTTGCTTTCTGTCTACCTATTAGATTATGTAAATCTTACACAAGTAGAGATACAGGTAAGTAATTTACGGTAAGTGGCAGGAAGCACTGGCATGAGCTCTTTCTAGGTTCACTCAGCCACCTGTGAAAGCCCTTAACTTCTTGAGCAGAGCTTAGGAAACACTAATTGGTGCTGTCCCACACTTTTGGCCCACTTATGCTGACACAGCTTCCTACCACAGACTTACTTTGCACTGGTCTACAGGATCTCTTTTGCCACTACAGCCATCTCACCTGTTCAAACATTATCAACCACACACACAGAGAATTACCCTTCTGCTGGGAGGCCTCCATCTCCACTGAGACCACTGAGACTTTGTCAGCAGTGCTCCATCAGTTTAAAAAAAGGCATTTTCCCTAAAAGCACTCCCAGTTGACATGGCTGTGCCAGTCCAACTTTACAACTTTAAAGACAACTTTGTAGAGCAAGAAAAAATTCTGAGATGAACTCCCCCTTTATCCATGATAATCTTCATTGTAATTCCCAGCAGAACTGGACCACAACAGATTATCAAATTTTAAACAGATCTACAAAGGCAGGATGGGGGAGGCTTGAAACCAAAAGAACATCAAAAAAGGAATATTTGAATGATGCATAGAAATCAGGCATTTAACTGAAGGGGTCTGTTAGCTAAGGTGTGCTCCTGGCAGCCAGCCGTATTAACCCTTTGCTTTATTTCTGTCTCCTATTGTCCTTTTATTAAATCCCTTATTAAACCTTTAAAATTTTATACCAGGAGTGAACCTCGTTTTTCCCAGCAGGTAGGAGACAGCAAGGCAAGGCCAGCTGGGCTGGAGCAACTCTTCCTTCTTGCCTTGGCTGGGCACTGCTGGTGGGCTCAGGACACACAAAGCAGGGTTGCTCCACTCCTCTTGACACAATGTCCTGGCCACAGTCAGGCACTCCCAGAATCCATCTTGAGGTAGTCCAAGATGGAACAAGAGAGGCAAAAAAAAAAGATGGGCAAGAGAGGAACAAAAGAATGGAAAAAAACCCAAAGCACAGCCTCTGCCTGGAGCAAAGAACACAAGGAAAAGAGGATCTGCTTTGGTGACTCTGACTTTTTACAGGAATTCTGGAAATCCCCCAAACCTGACACCCTGTCTTTAAAACAGATAGTAACAATTTTGGGCACAGAAAGATATGGACTACAATAATATTTTGGGTTACCCAGGACAGGGGGGGAGCCCCTCCTCCCCAGATTACATGCCGCATGGACCAGAAGGCAAAGACAATATGGCAAAGAAGCCCTGCTCGGCTTAACCTTCCCCCTAGAACAAAAAGCAGGACCCAGTTCTGGTGGCAGACAGGGTGTGCTGGCATTGCCTGAGGGCTCCAGCCCTGTGGTGTCAGCTCCCCTGCTTCCTTTCAATGACCGTGGTGGTGCATGTGTGTGTGAGGTCAGTGCACCTGCTCGCTGCCTCCTCATGCCACCTGCTGCACTCACCGGTGTCGGTGCTGCTGTCACAGGTCCCTGGCCCAAAGGGGAGGAAGGGGGAGAAGAAAGAGGACCCGTGGAGCACAGAGGAATGGTGGCCTCAGTCCCTGCCAGTCCCATCTTGGCACGGCAGGTGCAGAAAGGTATTCACTCTGGAATAGTTTTGGATTGCAAAATTCAGCTTCTCAGGTTTCTAATCAGAGAGCTGCCCAAAGCAACTTCATTGGAAGCCCAGAGAGAGACAAGAGAGGTCTCTGTGTGTGTGTTCACTGTGTTTTAAAGGGACCTGGACCCTCCCTTTTCCGTGAACTGGGGTAAAACACTAAAGTTCCATTTCTCAGGTCGTCGGCTCTTAAAGTGACAGTAACACTGAACGGTGCAGACAGACGTAGAGGAAATACAGAATACAATACATATTTTTTGGGTCACCTAGGACACTACCATGATGCATTCTAGGAGTAAGTTACAATATGAGCAGCAAATATGTCTTTAAGATATGTTAGCATCTCAGGACATCAAGAGGACTTTTCTTTCAAATTCAGCTAACTTGTCCAAGTGAATGTAACTAAGAAAACATAATTCCTGGCTCATCAACAGAGAGCCTCTTACTACAGGCTCAGCAACAGGACAACTGTTGACCTTTAGCAATTTATTTGCATTTCTGCCTGGGTATAATTGTATTTATATATACACACAGAGGCACACACTTATAATCCATATATCAGTTAACCAAATTACACAAAAAATATTGCCCAATGGAAATAAGATAAAAACAGATCATTTATTGTTTGCAAATGTTGCTTCAGAAACCTCAAGCGTGCACTTCATGCAACCTTAACTCTTCTGCCCAGAGGAATTCTACTAAGTACTTCTCTGTAATTTATAAGTATAGGAGCGGAGGGGGATCTCATGTCTGACATTTGGTAATGCATATATCTGAAACTAAATTCAAGTAAAGAAAGAGAATGCCTTTGCCCAAAGGAAGGCTACTTTCTTTTCCTTGATTTAGATCCCAGGGCCAAGTTTAATCAGCAGTGCAACTACAAGTGCTCTACTACTACTATTCTGCCCAGATACTCCCAATAGCAGAGATTACTGAACAGAGACTCATCCAATTCAATTTCATCTGTCCATGTTAAAGAAATAGATAAAAAAGAAATTATAAATAAACTGCATTTCAGTTTGTGTTCTCAGTGATCACTCAAACCAGACACATCTGGCAAGAGCTGTGTTAAAGTCGCTGCTTATTTTGCATAGTTGAGATAACTTGCACTTGCTTACAGCTAAGCCCTTGCTGAATTAGAAGGGGTGAGTTGTTGTATGTGTGTAACAGTTTACCACAATAACAGTGACTTTAGGTATAATTATATACATGTATTTATTCTTACATCCAACACATCTTGCTATTTTTTGGTGAGTTATGACTGAAAGTGATATCCAGTGAATCTGTACAACCCTTTGCATGTACATATAGCAATTATTCCTAGCATATTAGCCCATGCTCAGGTCTTGCAAGCACTGTCCTGTCAGCCACTGCCTTCTCCTTACAAAGAGTACTCTACATATTAATCTTGCCATTAAAATACTTTCCAAAATTTTGAAGATAGGACTTTTTGTCCTCTGTTCAGAACAACCTTGACAGAGAAATCAGGTAATCATGTAAATAACTTCTTTGTAACAACTGAGAAACTATTCAACTTTGCAGAGTGCTGTGCTTTGAAATTAAGGTTTACCCATGAAAAACTCTTTCATTTCTAGTGGACTTCCCTGTTATACTTTTTGTCCTTTCCACCACGAATACTACTGGGATTAATACTGGTACTTATTTCTTCTGTATCAACAATTTCCCCTTACTTTATAGCACCAGTTTATTATCTTAACCTTTGATCACCACATATATAGCTGCTATTAAAGCTTATGTATACAGTGCCTACTTTGCTTTATATTTGCTAGTGTCCACCCTTTTGTCAATTATGAATGTGCCCATTCTTTAATTTAACAACACAGTTCATCCTAAAGGGGATGTACTCCTAGCTTCTTGATCTATAAGGCCTGTAGCCCTCAGAACCTGCCTTTCTGCCACCAGAGTATTTGCACATAAACTCTAGGTACCATATAAAGCAGAACTACATCAGTTTCTACCAATTTTCTGCCCTATTACTTAGCTCAAGCCATGCTATTTCCGTTAATGCCTGTACCCGGACAGTCATGTTAAATCACCCTCCTTTGCTAAGTTTGTAATTTTCTTCTTTGTTCCATTTTGTACTAGTTTGAAAACAATCCAGTGTGAGATCACAAGCCAGAATTATAATTTAATAGAAAAATTAATATAAATGCAATAGAACAAGAACACTGACAGAGTCAGGAACCTGATACCCTGCCAGGCAGGGTGGTGGTAGCAGTCCAGATGAAGTGGTTCTGTTGCAGCAGTGATCCTGTAAAAGGCTCTGGTCTTCCTCTGAAGGTCCAGTGATAGCTCTTGTACTTTGGGAATCCAGTAGATAAGGGCTGAGTGTGGCGTTCCAAACCTCAGATTATATCCAGGTAGGAATGCTTGGTTCCTCCTCCTGGGTGTAGCATGTCACAATGGGATGGAGTCATTTTATGAGTCATGCAGTGAGGCTGGATGGCCCATAAACAGAAGATATCCCCTGAAGGGACTTATCAGGGATGTGTCATGGAAGAGATAAAGAACATTGCCCCACCTGGTTTTAACAGATAGTGATAGAATACATATTTTTGGTTACATCTTACATTGTAACCTAAGACACATTTTTAGAACTATCTCCAGATTATCAGTTTTCGTATTTAATTCAGATTTATTTAAATTCCTATTAAGTGTGAATTACTTTGATTTTAGCAAAAAGGCTAACTCCTATTTAGTTTGGGGGATTTTTTTTTGGTAGATAAATAATACCTAACAAAAAAATTTTGTCCATATTAGAAGGAAAGAATCTAGCAAAAGTAACTAACTAACAGTTACACTGTTAGTTCCAGAAATTAGAATTAGAAATAAGAACACTAGCATCTTTCTTCAGAGTAAGTCTTTACAGTGGTTTAAATAATTTACTCACATTTTGATGACATCTTGGACTTGAAGCATTTATGCCACCTCTCTTCAGACTTCAGCATTCACAATGCTGCAGGCAGACAGCTATAACAATGACATCAAGGTCTGGGCATCCCACAGATAATTTACACCTTCTTCTGCAGCTCAATAGACAGCTATTAAATGCAGGGAACTTACGCATAGTAAGACACACCACAGCATATCTTAAACCATCTCCTTCCATTCAACTCATTCTATAGCCTCACATATGTAATGCTTCCTTTCAGTGAAGTCACCAGGGAAAGACATATTCGAGACAAGTTCCAAATACTTCACTGTGCTGTTATACAGCAAAAAAGAAAAAAGAAGACTATATAAAAAAATAAGAAGACTTTATATACAAAAAAGAAGACAAACAGGAAAGAAAATAATTTAAAATCACACAGGAAGATAAAATATTGATCACTTCTCTTATTCTTTCTCACCAAGAAAACTCAGAGTTATAAATAACGAAATAAAGACAGGAGTAACAACTAGCAATAAAAAAAACCCAAACACCATACTACCAACATGGATTTAGCCACTGACATCTAGAGCACACAGTGAGCCCGAATAGCTGCGTCTGCTGATTACATGGGAAACCATTGGCGATGTGTCAGTGTCTGTAATATAAAGCACACAATCAACAGCATACTGTGTCAAAGCATTCACTTTCTGAATATAGTGAAAATGCAAGTAATTATGGCTGACACTTGAAAAAAGAATGTATTTAGTGACTGACTCTGGGGGCAGCATCTCTGGCCCTTCCCTTCTAGTAAGGCTATTCAGATGTTTCACCAAATCATCCTAATTTCTGAGGTTATACTGACCATTACAAGAGGAGTTTTCAGCTCCTGTGTGAAGCTTGCCAGTCAATAGCTTTCTTTTCCCCAAGGGATAAATGAGTCAAATGGCACCTGCCTCAAAGGTGATTCCTTTACTGTCTCTAATAATCAGCTAGAGCAGATAAAATCAAAATGAAATTACTTCAAATTTTATAGCAAGGTAAAAGACTGCAGTGGCAATTTTACCTGTAATCTGAATATTCTTTATAAAAATATTTAACAGTAGTAAAAGTTTAATGATCATGAAAGAGGATGTGTGCTAGTTTTGGCTGGGTATAGTTAACTTTCTTCACAGTGGCTGGTATTCTTGATTTGTGCTGAACACAGTGATGATAACAGAGATGTTTTTGTTGTTGCTTATGCAGACCCAAGGCCTTTTCTGCTTTTTGTTCTGCCACACTGGCAAGGAAGTTGGAGGTAGTTGGGAGGAAACACAGCCAGGACAGGTGACCCACACTGACCAAAGAGATATTCCAGACCATATGACACCATGCTCAGTCTATAAAGTGGGGGGAAGAAGGAGGAAGGGGGAGATATTTGGGCTGATGATGTTTGTCTTCTCAAGTAACTTATCCTTGGTGGGGCTCTGCTTTCCTGGGGATGGCTGAACATCTTCCTACCCATTTGCTTTGCTTGTGTGCACGGCTTTTGCTTTCCCTATTAAACTATCTTTATCTCAAACCATGAGTTTTCCAGCTTTTACTTTTCCCACTCTCTCCTCAGTCCAGCTGGTGGGGCAGTGAGTGAGTGGCTGCATGGGGCTTGGCTGCTGGCTGGGGTTAAACCATAACAATGCGTTCAATTTATATTTACTCCACTTAAAAACTACCTCTCAGTGACATCAGAACAGCCTGAGGTTTTTGAACATAGCTATTACAGAGCACCTTCATGCAAATTTGCTAGATTTTTCTGACTCAGCTTTGGTTGGTGCTGTTAATGTATTCCCAGAAGCCTCTCAGTAATAGCAGTAGAGTAATCACTATTAAACACTTTCTTGATTAATTCTTGACAAGTTGAAAATTCACAGCTCGGCGTAGTGTGAGGCAGCAGATCTAACCAGGAATTAGGCTGTGGTGGCCCTGCACAATGCATTTGTCTCTGTTACTTTTATTTTTATCTGGGTTTTATAACTATTACTTGTGAGTAATCGTTTTTTCTAGCACTTTTCAAACACTGCAACTTCAGTCCTGGATAGTTCATTCAGATTTCCTGAAAACAGGAGGTAGCTGAAGGATGCAAACTATGCTAATGCCTCCTGAGAGGGACCAATCTGATTTTTATTTATGCCTCAATATATGTTATACACGAGGTGAAGAATTCCTATAAAGGCTGTACACGTGCTGGCAGCCCTGTCCCTAGGGAGATTTCACCTGGCAGCCAAGTCCCTGGCAAGGGGAGAGAAACTTCCATGATTGGGCTGAAAGTGACCCCCCACTGGCCAGTGGGGCAGATGCCTAGATGCCCAGGGAAAATGCCCGGGAAAAAATGCCCGAAAAGTCAGGCTGCAGGAGGAGCCTTAACACAGTTAAGCAGTTAGCTGCGGCACAAATGTGGGCCATTTTCTTTGGGTTTCTTGGAGGGAGATGGGACTCGCCTGGAGAGACAGCTTCCTCCCACCCTCACCTTTTCCTCCCTGTCGTCCTGCTTCCCTGTCCGCACCTGTTCTGCCCTGCTTTGCCACTTCCCCTAGGCAGCTTGTCGCTGGGACAACCTGATGCTCTGCTGCTTCCCCAACGGAGCAGACACCACCTGCACCCAGCTGTAGCTGCAGCCGCAGCATTTCCCGCATTGCCCACTGCCCCTGCCCGCTGCAGTACCAGCCTGCAGTACCAGCCCACAGTGGCCAGCCTGCAGTGGCCAGCCCGCAGTACCAGCCCGCAGTGGGCAGCCTGCAGCCGCTGCCTGCAGCCAACCACTCACAAGAGCTGCCCAAGCTCGCTGCGGCTTGCTGCCAATGCCAGAGACCCTCTGCCACAGCTGCTTGGAAATCATGCCCGACTGCTCACGAGACCCGCGTGGGCTTGCCATGGCTCACAGCACACGTGCTCCATCTGCCAAGCTGACGACAACAGAGCGCTCGGGGTTCTTGCAGTACTGTTGTTCCTGTCTTCTGTTTCTGTCTCTTTCTCCCTCTCTGCTCCCTTTTCTACCCCCCTTCGGTAAGAACACTTACTCTTCTTTATCATTAAACAGTTCTCAGATATAATTTTGCCACATTTGCACTTCATTTTCATCTGAGAAATCTATCAAAAAGAATCCTCCCTGATTCCCCCTTTTACAGCGGGACAGGACACCTCCATCAGTACAATCCTGAGTGCACATCTTTGTTCATCCAGTCCACTCAAGAGACTGACTTCACGACCCTAAAGCTCAGGAAAACAGATCTAGTTAACTTTGCTGTTTATCTCTGTTTTAAATGCATGCACTTCTTCTCTTTCCTCCTTTCCCAAACCAAAGGGCATTCACTTAATTGACTCCTCACAGTCTAAATCACAGTAAAGAAACACAAGCTTCAGCATCTAGAGAACAAAAGAGAGAAATAGTGTTTGCCACAGCTGAATTCAAGCTTAACTTTGTCCTTAGACAGTAAGAGGGGCACGTATAAACAAAAGAGTTCTCCCTTTCACAAACCTGCCACATATTTGGCCTCTGCCTTCCCATTTCCTCTTGTCAGCTGCCCTGTAATAACCCCATTCCTAGTGAACAAGGGTTTATTCTCCCTCACTACCTCTCCCTCTGGAGGCATGATGAACTGGGTGAAAACCTGGGACAGTACCTTTAAGACAGCTGAAGTCCTCTAAGTGAATCCTGCATTAGTGAAAGTTTTCCCCTTCTCTTTTTCATCATATTCTAAGCAGAAGTTACCATTAAACAACAGCCCCTGAAAGAAATCTTCGCAACCAGCGTGTTGTGTGGACCAAGGATAGCATCAAATTACAAGTACTCTTGAGGGAAAAAGAAGCTTTTCTGTGTCTTACTCATTTCATTTCGATTACAAAAATACTGTAATATTTGAGACAAGATTCCATCAGCAATGAACTTGCAGTCTCTAATGCTTCGCTGCTCATTTTCTAGAGTCAGGGGAATCAAGGACCAGTCAAATTCACAAATAGATACAAAATGTAGAGATGTACAGAAACCAGCAGATGGAGACTAACTTGTTTAGGGTTAAGCAATGGTCATAGTAGCCCAAGGAGAGGGATTAGAAGGGGCCCTGGGATTATTCACAGTGTGCAATTCTTCAGACTGCAGAGCAGAAGCTTGGAAATGTCACCCTATGTGTAACAAAGTCAGGTTGTCAGATGATACAATTTATTTTATGGAAGTAACTTGCTTACAAGTTAAAAATTAGCAGGAATATCAGTCTGGAAAGAGTAGAAAAGCAGGCATGTGATACTGAGTATCTCTATGCTTGCACTCCATTAAGAGCTACTTCACCTGACTTCCAGCTGTGCCATTTTAAACAGCTCCAAGTTTGAAAAAATTAGTCAGACTCTTTGGCATGTAGCATTTAATCCAGAGAGATGTCTCTCTCTGGTGCAGACAGCTTTTATCACATGTAAAGAAAAGAACATTTGGTATAACCAAAAGTGGGGTATATTACAAAAAAAAAAATTATCCAAAAATTTCTGTTTCTGCAAACATTGATAAAATTTCTTTTCAGGTTGTGGTCTGATAGATTCCAGACCTTCTCTTTTAAGCAGTTCCATTTTCACCAGAGAAATCTTCAAGTTAAACAGATAGTTACTTTTCAGGTTACGGATTTATTCAGGCTAACTACAGATTACAGAGGAGTTATTTGCAGGCATAAGGAAAAAATATTTGCATCTGTTCTTGGTGGTGAGTTTGGGTTTGGGTTTTGGTTTTGCTTTCCTTTGGGTTCTTTGCATAAGCATCCTTAATATTGCCTTTTCTTGACTTACATAAGTATTATCTTAAATACAGGTGGTTTGTATAGGATTGTGTTACAGTTTTACTCTTCTATTTTGGTTACAATAAATAAAATAATAGCTGGTCACTCTGAAAAATAAGGATGAAGAGGAATGTAAAAGTATACACAGGGAAACAAGAGGCTTTGATACTTAATTAAGAAGAGTGTTATAAATGGTGGATTAATTCGTGCCCATATAATGTATCTATGTTATATTGTAAAAATCATGTCTGAATCAAATACGAGTAAAACCGAGAAACTGGGATGGAGAAAGATTTCACAAGCCTCGGCTGCAGCAGGGAGAGCCCAATTAACATATGAAGATGAGCTCCAGACGAAGGATACAGATGGTATCCAGAGGCATTTCGCACAACACCCAAGCAGTGATGCCCGGATGGAGAAGGATGATACCATGAGACTACCATGATTGAGGAGTTTCTGAGTTCCCACAAACGGTGATAAGCCATTCATCAGGACAGTTTGGTTTCCCAAAACTGGTGATAAGCTTTTCATCAGGACAGAGGAAGCTCTTTGTCCCGACCAAGATAGAGAAAAGGAACTTCATGAATACGTGAAGGAAAGAAAAGAAATTGGACATGAGTATGTAGGATGCCTGAGAACACAGACTCTAGCGAAAGACTGTATAAAAATCGGTTCATTCATGGTGGGGTTGTGAACGGGGGAGTTCCGAGGCAATAGAGGTCGGTGCTATATGTTCACCCTGCCCCGAGATCTGGGCTCAGCGCTGTTTTTCTCCGATCATGGTTTTTCGTGTTACCAAAATTCTGGTCGTGGAATAAACCTTTTATTGATTAATTTTTATTTGGCCTAATTTGTTTATATCAGAGAGTGAAAAGGACAGAGTAATAGTAAAAGATGATCAAGTCACAAAGTGTTCATGGTAGCGGCTATGAAACCTTGTAAACATGTACATGCTGGAATAAAATTAAAGCGAGAGGTTACTTGATTAGTCCTAAAATGAGGAGGAGGTAGCTTTTTGATATTTAAAAGAAAAAGTAAAAAATTTTAGCTTCTTCCTGAAACTTTTAAAATATTTCCCAGAAATGTGGCCTTGCCTCAGGAGTGCCAATGGAGGGAGAGGATTGCAGTGCCCTCTCCTGGTGGCAAGCGCCCACTCTCGGCAGGCTTGCGGCCGGGGACCACACTTAGGTCGCGTTTCTCCCCTGCCACAGCAGGTAGTACAGATGGTACACTAACGCTGCAAAAACCACGTGCTCTCTTCTAAACACGCATGTTGGACGGAGTTGCTAATAATTAATAACTAATTAGAACAATTAATCTTTTATATAACAAAATATAATTAACTGATTTATAACTACTATAGATTTTTTTTCTCTCCAGGTTTTGGTCAGTGCATCAGCACCTGACAGATGTTTATACAAAAGCTGATGCTGTTCTGAGCAACATAAAACACTGCCACAGCTTTGGTCAGCATGAAGGTGCTGGCTGCACAAACAGGACATACATAACAAGGAGCACTGGAGCATGCTGCTGCAGTGTCCAGAGAAATGGTTACATAAAGCTTCAATTTGAAGGACCAAGTACACATTCACACATTTCACTTTTTACAGACTTCATAATAAAAATCACTAAGCACAGGTGGGGATTCATGCAGAAAACAGAAAAGGCTTTTGGCTATCTGTGTCGGGATGTACTGTGCTAATTTCATTTGCACATTTCACTCGTCAGAGATGTAGGGAGGAAGATGAAACATTCAATCCCAAGGCCATCTATTTCAGTAAGTAGTTTTATCTGATGTGAACTTTGCTTGCCCACTTAATCCATTCGTTTCCCATGGAAATAGTCTATATCCTTCTTCTTCTTTATGTATTTTAATTATTCACATATGTAAAAATAACCACATTGCTTTTTTGCCTTCGCACAGCTGAGGCAAACATTACCATAAACTTCTGAATTTGCAAAAAGGTACACAATTGAACCTAAATCCTGTGATGTTCCCAAGTGCCCGAGACTATATGCCACATTTTGGCAAAATTATTTATACTAATTTTCTAGTGGGTCCCTACTCAAGACTTTTTCAATGAAGCAAAAAGAAAAATTCATAATACTTCACTTTGAAACAAGAAGACTGAGAAACATCTGCACTTACAGACAGACATTTAAACATCGGGAAAGCTCATGTCTGTGAAAAATTGTTCATTTCTCCCCTCAAAAACAATTAGCAGTGTTTTTTTTCCACAAGTATTCAGGATTAACACAACTGAATTCAAAGCAATACTTCCTCCTTCTCAACTGGAGGACAAGCCCATAGCATTCAGTGCTGCTAGATAAGAAATCAGAAGACAAACATATTTAGATTCTTTAATTCACATTGAATAAGAGTAACTCAGGTTTATAGTCTCAGTCATGGCAAGTGAAGTTTTATGAGATCATAATTACAAGTGTGAAGACTGGGAGAGCTTATTAACAGAATTAAGTTTCTTATAGAATTACATTTTTTTTTATCTCCCCTGCAAGGTGCTGTGCTCAGAGACCTTTCCTACATTTATATTTACACCCTCACAATTTGGCAAGCTCTCTAAAATGCTATTAGAGTTTTCTTTAGTGACATACAAAGCAAAACACAAACCAAACATTGTTATAGTCTTTACACATGTGAAGAATAAAAAGTATAAGTGTCAAGATAAATTGTTTTGACATAAGCAGTTTTTCTTCCCCACCAAGTAAGTTTGCTGACCTACAGTTCCGTCTCTGTCCTATAAGAATACCAAGTTATCTCTAAGAAAGCCACATCTTTTACAGTTAAAAAAAAAAATTAAAAAAAGCTATAATACAGTAAGTAGAAATAATTTTGCCAAATTTGAGCCAGCTAAAAGCTGGCCTTCAAGTTTAAACTGTCTAAGCTCCCTCTGTAGTCAGAAAACAGCAGTAGCCAATTATAAAATGGGTTGAATACATTATCATCCAGAATAAATAAGTACGAAGCCTAGATGCATAACTTATGGATAAACATCAATTTAAGTCAATACATATATATGACAGAAATTTATGCAGCTTGTGGTGAGTTATCTCTTCTTGGGTTTTTGTCTTTTGCTTGATCTCTCAGTCTCTTCCTCACCCCATCTTTAATTTCCTCAGCTATTTTTGTTTCACTTCTCTGCCGCTTTTTTTTGCAGCTCTTGCAGCTTTTCCAACTTTCAGTCATTCCTATTCAAGATCTCATTTGCTCTCTGCCTTCCTCTTTGAATCTCCACATACAAACATGCCTCCTACTTCTGAGTCCCCACTACTCTACCTTCTCTCTTCATTACTCTCCCCCAGTCACTAAAGGTTTAAAGTCAAGACAGTAATCAAGAAGCAGTTTTGTTACACACATGGGGGAGGAAGAAAACAGAGGGAACAGTAACATCTGCTGAAGATCAGTTCCTCCTTCTGTTAAGAGATCAGGACTGAGCTGGCTTGCACAGCTACCAATCAGTAGTTTAATCAGTAAAATATCTTGCTTGACAAAAGGGTGATTCTTAATCAAATCTAAGTATAATTTAAAAAGGTATGTGGCTTTGGATGTGTTAAGTTTGTTGTCTAGTGCCTGATGACAAAAGACCCTGAGTAAATATAAAACATCTGCTTCTCTGGCATCTTTAGATATATAAAACTTGTTTAGATAAATTTAGCATGGCTGGGTGGACCAGCAACCAAAATTGTGCCTTTCCAGGAGGGCATCAGATTCCACCAGATCTGTTTGTAGGCAGCTCAGGAAGTCAGAAGTAAAATACCCTTCTTGTAGTAAATCACAGAGTACAGTCACAACAACTGAAAAGGAAGGAAATTATTGACAGGGGGTTTTTACAAAAAATTCAAGTCTGCTGGAACAGGATGTAGTTTTAAAGAAAGAAAAAGTTATCATAAAAATTAGTTAGAAACAGAAAAACTTATTTACTACTTATGGTTTATTAATAAGGTTATTAATATATATTCATATTTATGAATATAAATATATATATATGGTTATTCATATATATTCATATTTATGTTTTTTTTCCTCCTTCACTCTCTAAATACAGGAAAAGGCAACCTTTTCAGAAATGATCCGTTTCAGTGAAACTTCTCATGATCCAAAATTAGTTTCACAAGAATGTCTTTTAATTTCCCATAGCAACTCACTTGTCCATCACAACCAGAAATCCTGTAACAACAGTGCATGCATTGCAAGGAATGGGAGAAAGGCTGAGTAGTAGGAAGAGGGCACCAATAGGACTCATTTTCCTTTGTTCTTCTCTGACCAAACTGTCATGGCCTTGTATTAGAATTAATGAAAACTACGGTGTTGGAGTCTAGGAAAAGCCTGGGAATTTTCCTGCTCCTCTGGGTGTTTGTTTTACCCTCAGAGCTCCTCAAAAGAGGCTTGGCCTGTGAACCAAGCTCGTGAGAGTATTTGCCTCCACTTCTGGGTGAGCTGAGAACACCAAAGAAATGAGGAGATGGTTGTTTAGTGTACCACAGAGTGTGTAGTTGTAGTTTTTAGGTTTTGCTATATATATTACATAGAACCAACATGGAGATTCTAGGGTGTCGGCTCCTTCTTCTTCATCTTCTTCTCTCTTCTCCTTCTCTTCCTTTTTCCCTCTGACATGAGTTCCTGTGACTTGTTAATTGGTAGACAGAATTCAGTGTAGAGGAGACATATCAATAAGGTTGATATTCACTGGTTTTGGGAACAAAATAAGATACGTAAAGTCTTCTAACTGGTTGATAATAGATATAAAAAGCTACCTGCTTTGGGTAGCCATTGCCATTCTGCCCTCATGTTCCTGGAGGTCACAGTACAGTCTGTGCCTCCGAAACTTTGATAAGAATGAAAAAGAAACAAGCTTTGAAACAGCAGAAAGAAGCCTCATCGCATCTTTTCGGGACATGGGACACTGAAATAAGGAACACAGCCGGGCCAGATGTCAGGGTCCAAAGAAGAACACCCCTGCTTGACACTACGGAAGATTTTCATATTTCTTTGCATGGCTATTTCCTGTCATCTAGTATTTCCATAGGGTTTGGTTAGAGCTGACTACATCCCCCAAATGCTGGGAAAATGGTAGAGTCTTCAGTGGCCCTATATATGCATAACTCTGCTGTTTGCTTTTCTTCTTTTAAAACTTTGTCTTAATTATGATGTCTTAATCATGAGCTGAAATGTTGGAAAACATATTCTTCTTAAGATTTACTTGCTTTCATTTGCTTGTTAGTAGCAGGTCTTTCTCAGAATAAATTTGCTCTTTTTTTACCTGGTGCTTTCTAGTACAACCAGATGGACGGTCATGGAATTGGCTCTTAACCCACCAACTCCCTGCTACATCTATCTGGAATCTAAGGGAGAAATGGGAACAAATACATAAAAAATATGATTTCTGCATCATATAGTAAGAGGCCACACCATATATAAAAGTGTCCCAGATGCAAGTGTGCGTGGCAATTCCAAACAGCTTCATGTGGCCATATTTGGTTGTGGGGTCTCTCACTTTGGCCCTAGTGCTGGAACTGTGCTGGGCAGAATTGCTGGCTACTGCAAATACCACACCTCTCCAGTTTCACAGGGAAAACAGCTTTTTCAGCCAATAACCCCTTCCCAGCAAATGGAAACTTTCGCTACCAGCAATGCATGTTGCAAATACATACTACAACTACTGAGGGATATCCAGATCCGTAACAGTGGTAACAATCAGAAGGGAAAGGACAAATTATAGGGGGACCTTTCCTAATGAAAGGTCTGGGGTTGATGTTTTGGGTCTAGCAACCCAAGCAGAGATGTGCAGCTCTGGGGACAAGTCAGGATATCCGCCCCTTGATCTTTGTACTTGCCTTCTAGATAGTTTTGACAGAGGCTAAAAAAAACCCCAAAACTGTAATGTCCTTGGAAATTATTTTTCTACCTTTGTAAACACCTATCCTTTCAGATGGTCACAACACTATGAGAATGTATGCAACACGCATTAAAGCAGGAAAAGTCAGAGGGGAAAAGCCATAGCATTTCTTTGCTGACATAGATAATTCATCTCCCTTCATAATAATCTCTAATTCATAGATTATTCACATCTTAGACAGTGTTCTAAGAATATGCAATAAAAACAGTAAACACTAAACTGCTGCACCATATTTGGTCTTCAGTCTGCCTGAAAGCAAGACATGATGTTACCTTCTGCAATTTTTGCAACTGACAGCACCATATAATTTTGAAAGCCTGAACTCTGCTCCTGGTTAATACAGCAAGTAAAGCAGTTAGCCTCATGTTGCTTATACAGAATGAAAACAAGTGCCTGTGAACTTACTTTTGGGTCCACTCTGCCGATTATGTTTGCAACCTATGATTTCTGCTATGTCCTGAGAGCTGTATGTATCCAACACTGTAATCATCAACTATTTCCTGCTCTTGCACATTATTGTGATGTCTCAGATGTCATCCACTTATCTCAGAAGAGGACTCTCTCTCTATAGCAAAGGTTCTAGTTCTCCCACACTCTGCATGGTATTCTGTGGAGTCTGCTCCACAGACTGTCAGCAGGATTTTAGAGAAGGAATGCCTTATGGCAAAATGCGATTCTCCACCCACCATTACCCAAGAATGCAGGTTCAGAGAATTTTCAAGGATCCATCAGCCAGCAGTCCATTCATGTCTGTCAAATCCCTGTGAACTAATGTGTATTCAAGTGTGTATCCCAGCTTCATATCACAAACTCCCAAGTTAAATCTTTCTTCTCAGTAAGCATGGACTGAAAATGCACTTTCCATATTTGTCCTGTCAGTGTTTCACAGGTTAAAGCCAGGCTTCAGTTTGCAGTCAGATCTGAGACACAAATGTGTTGAAGACAGTAATTCAATTAATTAGATCTTTAGCTTTAAAAAGTTACAGTGTAAATTATCAAAACACTGAAGATAGGACTGAAATGCAGCTGTAGTATTAACAAGGATACTTGTTATTTGTTTATTCCGTGCTTTTAATTTCTGTAACTAAGTGTAATACATAATATTCTACAGTATGTAGAAGCAACACAGGACATGAATATTTATAAGAAAACGGTAAAATTCACAGTATAGATAACAGCTACCCTTTCAAGTGCACTAATCTGTAGCAAGGTTTATCATTCTCATCCCTTTTTTCTCATTCCCACCATGTTTCAGGAAAAAAGTTAAGATTAAAATTTTAAATCTTGTGAGTAAAAGCCTTTGCAGCTAACTGAGCTGAAATTAGAGTTAAAACAATTTAAACTGAAAGTTCTCTGATGAGTTTCACACAATTAATTCTTCCATCTAATCCCCTCCAACATTGCTGAAACCTGTCCAGGTTTGTTGACTTTTTGAATAATGTTCCAATATTGTTATACTGACAGCTTCAGCATGGCTGCAGAACCCTTGAAGCAGCAAGCATTGCCAGAATGTCAGTCAGAGCTGCCTAAGGGTCACCTTGCACACTTCTACAAAAGCCTCTGCCCTTTGAGATGGGGGCAACGCACAATGAAACCAATCACTTGAATCTGGTCTATTAGTTCTACGTTTTAATGAACATTTAGCACCAATGTCCTTTGATGATGGATTGCAAGGGAGAAGTAAGACAAGTAAGGCAAATATCCTTCTGCTTTCAGTATTCTTCCATGTCTCTTTTTACGGATGTTCAGAGCATTCATTGATCCCAGCTGATACATTAAAACCATGCTCCTTTTCCTGTGAGATACATTACAACCATGTTTCTTTTCCTGTGGGGAAAACAGCAAAGTGTCATGGTTTGGTGACGGAGAGGACACCCCATCACTCTTGGAGGGTTGTGTTAGTGCTGCTCTTGTCTAGTATCTTACATCTTAAGTCTTGCTAGATGTGCAAATGCATTCCTAAATAGGAATTCTTTGCAAATAAGGGCTGAGGAAAGAAAAGCCATGCCCATACTGGTATAACATGATTCCACAGTGAAGAACACTAAAACTTTTGCCTTCAGATCACTGGCTTCAAAACACCACAACCTAGAAACCCAAAAATTCTGCAAGGTTTGTTCAGTTTGGGCCAACACATTCTCTTCTTTTCCCAGGTGGGTACATACTTCATGCAACTAAAGCTATCCAAAGTCATTGGGAAATAAGTTAGGACAGACTCAGGGAAAAATTACAGTTCAAATGTCACATAAGCAGGTAGCAGAATATACACTTTTGTGTCAAAGTAACTGCAAACCTCAGCTTCCTTCTACATAAGAAAGTTACAACCAGGGAACCTCAGGGCAACAGATTATCCACCAAACTTCCCTCTTCATGACTTCAGCCCCCCTCAAGTTCGTACTGCTGCTGGTGTCATGGTGCTGAAAGAGCCAAGTGAAGTACTATACTCTAAATAATTTTTGCCTGAATGTAGTTCTTCTTATAGCGCCCATCAAAAACACTCATGCACAAAGTAGCGCTTTCCCCTGCTCAAGTACAAAGGCAAGGAAAAACTACTTCAAATACCTTAAAGACAGGATGAAAATACAACCCTTTGTTTAACTGCCCATCAAAAGTACATCTATATGAAATACACGTCAAAATCCCCAGACTGAACTCACTCATCTTCTGTATAATATTTTTGTCTCTCACATGCATACCAGCGCAAACCCCACCACGTCTAGGTTCTGGTGCCACTGTATATATGCTTAAATTGATGCCCTTGGACCACTGCATTCAAGATCACAATATGATCAGCTTGTCATTGAAATGCAATACTGAGTATATGCATGCACTGAAAACCCATGAACTGATATTGTCATAAATCTACAGAGAACCTTCTTAAATTTTATGGGGAGCCTTCAAGGACAAAAACCCAAATGGTTTTAATTTTCCTCTAAGTGGTAGCCACAGTTAATACCAGATTTGGCAGGGAGCAGGCATTACATGCCCATCGGGCTTAAACAGACATGAAAAAGAGTTTATGTTTGACATTTGCTTTGAAAACATAGTGAAAAGCTTTTGCTCTTTCAAGGCCAAAACTTTCTGAGGGTCTATTACTTTAAAAAAGTATTTGTTGGCTCTGATTGCTTGGACAACTGACAAAAAAAAAGCATTAGGAGCAGGCTCTTCATTAGTGTTGACAAAGAACTGAGAGCAACAGAAACAAGATGCTGAGCAGAATATTCTCTCTTTGTTGCCCTGTTTTTTATAAGTGGCTTATGACATCAAGCTCTGATTCATCACCGGCAGCTTTTCATTAAAAGAAAGGAAACAACATGTAATATTTCCACATATTTCTGTGGTTCACTCCACTTGTTTTGTCCCTGAATGTCGCATACAACTATCTGCCTAGTGCCCTGGTGGAACAGCCAAACCATATGACAAGTATTGGTAACAGTAAAGAGATCCATAAGCAGCAGACCATTTTCCATCAGTTGTATTCCACATTCCTGCCAGACATGAAATAGTGGGCTAATGCCTCCACAGTGCTAAATACAATTGAGGTAGGTTAGAGCTGAGAATATAGAGAATATAGAGAATTGTTATAGATGACAATCTTCTCAGGGCAGAACACACCAAAGAGCCAAAGCCAGCTAGCTGTGAGAACTGGAATTATCACTTTAATATATTGATATTAGTTGTCCCACAGTCAGTCATGACCAACCTTCATCATGAAATCCATATGGGAACCAAAAAGATACATCCTGCTCTATATGTGACAGCTCCTGAAAAAATTACTGACTTCAGTATGTGTGTAAGGCAGACACCTAAGAGCATAATTGAACTCTTAAATATCATGACCTAAGGAAAGGAGTAGCTCTGTGGTATGCCCTAGATCCACCATCATAATGATAAAATACTTAATGCTGCATCATTTAAAATTAATACACCACCAGTTTGACCATGTGTTAAAATACATTCTGGGGTTCACAAGTAACTTGAGATATGAATAACAACCAGTGTAAATACATTCATACATGTACTCTCACATACAGATTATGTGCTGCATTTTGTGAAAACGTATGCATTAATTTCTTTCAAAACATAAACTCTTGCTAAAGAAACTGCTTATATTCATACACAGGCAGTAAAGGTACAACTAAAATTACTATTAGAACCTAAGTGTCCAAGAAGTAACAGAGAAATGACAGCTTTGGTGACTTGGAAAGAGATGTAGGACATAAGTACTTTTTCTTAAAGACCACAGGGCTCAAAAGGGGTTTAGAAAACAGAAAGTTATCTGAAAATCACTTTTACATAATCATGTCTCCTTATATCACTAGCTGGCTTAAGTTGAAATCCAGAAAAGTGGAGTCAAATAAGTGTTAACCCTTCCTCAGAAAGGGGATCCATGACCAGCTGTCAATGGGAAGATCTACAAACCAAATACAGCAGCATGACAAGTAAGTGGATTAACAGCAGCATTCTCAGGGAGCAAGTCATGCTCAAAGCTGGTCATCACACAGGATTTGGGAGTGAACTCTGCTTTCAAAAGCCAATTCAGACATGGCAGACAACCACATCCTGATCATCATGATTCAAGGTGGTCATCCTTGTCATAGCAAACTCCTGAGGTCTGAAGGAGTCCTTACAAGAAAATGTACTTTTTGGCTAAGAATAAGTAGAAATCTCAAAGACTTTGAGATAAACTTCACTTTACCCTATCACCCTAAAAACTTCTTTGCTTAGTTTTATGTATATGCTAGAAAATTAAACAGGCCAGGAATGAATGAGACTGCCTATTCACTTCAGTTAGCTAATTTTACTTAGCTTTGGCTTTATCCAATTTTTTCTCCCTAGATTTTAAACATCTCTGATAAATCGTAGTGGCACTTGACTCTCTAAAACATTTCATTTCTACATTATTTGGGATAACTGAAGAAAGGAAGATCCACAAGGAATATGTATTTTGCTTTAATTGCAAAGGACTTTTAAGAATTAAAAAAAAAAAAAAAGCCAGGAATCCTTTAGTGCAGAAAGCAATATTGACTGATAGTTAAAGTACAGATGAAGTGAACTAGTAAGGTCTGTTACGGGCAGTGCTAGCAAAATCATATGATCTATGTACACACATTAGGGGAAAAAGAAGGGCAGTGGGTAAGAAATCTGGTTTTGTGAGCCTATCTGAGAGGGCATGACAAAGCAAAAGGAAATGTCAAGAAGGTATTTCTTTGGAGGAAGAGAGAGCACAATGGTAAGTGTTGTTATGTCTGGGAGAAAGGAGAAATTTATCATGACCAGCACCATACACTAGGGGATTAAACACTCCTAAATTTAATTCATCTTAAATCTTCTTTAAAATTCATTTTCAGTTTCCAGAGATGTCAAGATCACATGAGCCTGTGTTTTACTGTATAAGAACAGGCTTAAGAAATTGTTTAATGTTCAAGTGTTTTGTTGAATTAAGAAGCCAGTGCTGCTGGATCTAAGTAAACATCCAACTATGGCAGATTCATGATTACCTTTTACATGAGTTGAGCTGAGTAGAGAAGGAAGGGCAATACTGTTAACATTTTATTTTTTAATGAAAGAAGCCAAGACTGCTCAGGCACCAGCATTACTCTATCAGCAGGAACTCTCTCTGCATTTGGAGAGTCAAGGGATTTGCATCAATCTTAAGGTCAGGAGGAAGGACTAGCTAAAATAAAGGAGAAAAGGAAAAGGACTCCCATTCCACATATCATACAACCTCATATGTTTTGAATAACAATTATGATAATTTATTGATTTGGATGATTAAACACTGAGTATGAGTGATCTATCTGCATTCTGAGCCATTGACTGAAAGAAACAGCTTTATAAAATGGTGGGGTGACCAAAACTAACCTCCTTGCTTTTAAGCAGATAGATTTGAAGCAGATTGTACATACTTAGTACATTACACATTCATTTTTCCCTCACTGTTCTCCAAGACTTTTATTCTATCAGTTTTCTGGATAACCAAAGACTGTCAAAAATTCAGGAAACATCCGCATTTAAAAAAAAAAAAAAATTGAGAGAACCAGCAATGAATCTCTTCTTTAGAGTAATACAATTTATTGTATGTTGCTGCGAGCGGTGGGGCAGTATGATGCTGTGGCTGTCCAGAGCTGTCTCCAGCTGGAGCCACTATGTCAGAGCCACACACACCAAATACACTCACATGCACACCTGATAGCTTCTTAGATGGACCAGCAGCAAAGAGGAGGGAAGGGTCCTTTTGTAGTATTCCATGCGGAGTTTATTGCAGCCGCACACGTGAACAAAACCAGCGAAAAGAACCCAGAACAATGAGGAGTCCAGGCTTAAGCACGAGGTAGGTAGGGAGGGAGAGAGAGAACATCAGGGACCAATAGTTTGGGGGCACAGCGTGGGACACAGGAGGGATATGGGAGCCAATGGGGAAATAGGGAAGGAGTGTCTGAGGAACAAAGGCCAATGGGTGAATAGAGCAGGAAGAACATTCTAGGTCCGAGGCATATAAGGAAGGAAAGAGGCAGGAAGCCAACAAGCCAACCAGGGAGGCAGAACGTAATGCAGCAAAGGACCTTGGGGAGAGGTCTTTTTGTCTCCCTGACCTAGGAGCAATTTTCAGGGACTGACCTCCCTGGGGTCTACAGCATCATCCTGACCAGGGGGCTTATCGGCCTCTACAACTGTACATAAATAAAGTCTGTGGGAAGAAAAAATTCTGAAGTTATAAAGTAACAGCAACGGTCAAAGTAAACTACAAACCNGTAATGCAGCAAAGGACCTTGGGGAGAGGTCTTTTTGTCTCCCTGACCTAGGAGCAATTTTCAGGGACTGACCTCCCTGGGGTCTACAGCATCATCCTGACCAGGGGGCTTATCGGCCTCTACAACTGTACATAAATAAAGTCTGTGGGAAGAAAAAATTCTGAAGTTATAAAGTAACAGCAACGGTCAAAGTAAACTACAAACCCTAAACCAAAACCATATTGTTTTCTATTGTAAGTTTCATAGGAAAGTTGTTCATCTTACCAAATGCCTCTTGAGAGCAGTAATCCAGCCTTTTGGGGAACGTTCTTTTTTCTACTGTTCACTCAATATTCTTAAGTGAAAGGAAAGTGTTTTAAATCCTTCTTTACTTATCAGTTCCTCTAAGTTGTTGGGGGTTTTTTTTCTTTCTTTTTTTTTTTTTTAAGTTGTGAGGCTGCATTTATTTTCCTAAAATAAAAAGTTTCTCTTCTGCTGAAAACCACTATAAAACTGGATTATAATGACTGAAAAGTATCCTGCCTTTTTTCCGCAAGACGTAACTGTCAGACAGAAAGCAGGATATTGGAGATGTATGTAATTCTTTCAAGTAACAGCCATCACATGTTTCATTGTACTTCACTTTTTTGAGAACGCTTGGAAATGTAACAGAAAGCAGCTAAAATTGCTTGAGGTTTTAAAAAGCTTTCCCCCCTCCTTGGTCATTAAAAATATGATAGACAACTTGCATTTAAGGAACCAGGCATTGTGCTGAAGACCTTGAAAAGCACTCCAGTTACATACCGGAGTATGTAATGTGTATTAGGCTAACTCCCATTTCCCCCAAGTTTCTCATGTACTAAACAACATTACAACAGGGACACCATTACATGAAATAACCTGACTGGTTAAATAATAATAATGAAGAGGGAATGTGAGATGTTACAAAGTGATTCGTGTCATTATGGAAACNCAAATACTTATTAATTGTATCCACTTTTTATAAGGAAAGCTGTGAGCTTGTGCGACCACGTAAAAACTTGTTACCGCTGCTACCTGCTTGCCAGGAGTGTAACGTGGCAACGTGTTTGGGACTTGTCCAGACCTAGTGGGGGCTTGTGGCCACTGCTGCCTGTTTACAAGACTGTGAGCTAGCCAACAAGTTCGAGCTCGTTTGGACTAGTACCCCAGCCCAGTAAGCATGACACAATCCAATGAGAAACTATAAAAGGAGCAGGGACCGAGGGTAGGACAGACGTGTTGGGGGAGCAAAGACTCCCTGCATCCCCTAGTAAGTGCTGCTTACTAGTCCCTTATCAACGAATTAATAAATTGCCTTATTGCTTGACTAACTCGATTGTGGTGAATAATTTATAACACGAAGCAAGATATACAGTCTAAGGCGTTTCCTATCTACATAAAATAATAAAACTTATGACACTTTCATCCAGAATGTATTCATTATATAAAGGAACACATTTAATAACAAAATGGTGATTGGCCCACAGGATTCATCAGCATCTTGAATAGGAAATTAATAATAATGGCCCCACTGGCTCAGTCCTTCACAGTTGTCATTTTGGCCTGCGATCTGCAAAGAGGAGTTAGCACTTGCAAAAAAAAAAAAAAAAAAATTAGGATCCTTGCTGGTTTATTCCGACTTTTCTGTTGCAAAACACCAAACAGTGAAATCATGCTAAAGATTTATGAATCTGTGGACATTTTGAACCAAAGCAACTATTTTCTTGTTATTCAATCCATAAACTCTCTAATTTTTTTTTCCTGGAAGAACTACTTTTCTTCCTATTCTTTCCTTATGTACAAATAAGTTATCAGTAGCAGAAGTCAGAATATTCTTGCAGGGTGATTATGGACTGCGTAATATTGGTGACTGCACTCTGATGTACAGTACTCACACTTGCACATTTTCATACAGAGATACTGAGTTATAATACAGAAGCCTACTGTACAAGGGAAAATACTACAGAGATACATTTGGACTCTCCTTTTTCCTTGCTTTGCACAAGTGATAACTCATTACTTAAAAAGTAATGCACTTCAGTGGAAAAACATTACAATGAAGATCAGAAAACCTAAGGTCTTTCATGCATTTGCTAAGCAACTCTTAAAAAGTTACTTTATTTACTTTGCTTTGCACTTCAGTTTTCACTCTGCTTTTTTGCTGATGTAAGACAGCAGGACTGATACACCTTTTTCTTCTTCTAGCAATACAAAGTGCAGGTGTTTATTATCATAAAATGTTATGAACTGTAAAAACACCAGACATTGAACTAAAATTATCAGAAGTCATATGCGAACAAGTTCTTATCTCCCACAGTCAACTTCCAAGGGGAAAAAAAGCCAAACCAAAAACATCACAGAAATGGCTGCTTGAGAAAGTCTGATCTCACTAAAGGTTGTTCAGGGAGTTTTACCTCCCTTATAAGATTATACCCAAAGAAATTACAATTTAAAGAGGTGGTTAAAAAGTAAAAGAGTTTTCAGGCAACATTGGGATATGCTGAGGAAGAATTAACTACAGAAACTGAGCCAGAGCTTGTCCTTGCATTCAGTCTCGACTCCCTTTCAGACTGAAAAGGGAATTCAATTGCCAGTGTCACAGCAGCCCCTCACAGAAAGCTGCTAAACTGCCCAAGGATGAGGCCTAACAAAATATCATAACTGCAAACCTGTGGCATTAGTGGCATTTTTAAGTTAATTTAATTCCATTGATTCTAAGAGAAAAATACTTGTCTAGTGTAATCATACTGGGAAAATCTACCATTCCCCTTGAAAACCTAAATCGAAACAACCTCCTAAGTCTTTAGAACACTTCCCTAGAGTCAAATTTATGCTATTTTCACTTCAACTATATGTTAAGAACTTTTGGCATATTCTGAGGCAGAATGTCTAATGTTAGAATGCTTTCAAACACCCAGTGATAGAAATTCAGGTGGTCCATTGTATAATTATATATCTTCCTGCTGGAAAAAGAAAGATCAAGAGCAATATAGAAAGCTCATTTTTAAGCTATTGCTTGTTGCCTCATTTTTTATGTTCCAGAGGTAAAATAAAGCCACTGATATTAATACATCCTGCCCACATGTTTTCTCTTCTATAATAATGACATAAATTGGAGTCTGTGCCAGCTTTTTAGACTATTCCACCATTTGAACTCATTTTATAACCAATATTTTGAGAATTACTAGCTCTACTTTTCCTATCACTAATGCTAATTTAAAACTGATGAAATGCAATTGGTTCTTTCAAAGAAGAAACTCTTGATTTGTAATAATATGTAATAAGAGAAGAATGCAGACCATCCATTTCACGTAAACTTTGTATGAGGGTGGTGAAGCTCTGCTTAACCCCAGCCAACCCCTGCTACATCCCTATAGACCAGTGGTAAGGAAACTACGGGATTTCGTTATCTTCTCGTTTGATGTTACTTTCATCCTGTCCTTTTAAATGTCACGTAAAAAGGACTTGTTCTCTTGGACTTGTCATTCAGTTTGTTCTCTTGCAACTAGGTTCAATGTTCAGGTTCACTTGACCCTTCAGAACGTCTTAAAAAGGAAAGGAAGAATCAAGAGCAAACATGAAGGTAAAGTCTAGCGTAAAAGGAGTAACATTAATACCTGGAGAGCCATCTGAGCAGCAGACTCTCAGTTAGCATCCCCAGGCATCCACAAAGAAAAGCAGCAAAGTACAGTGAGGCAAAGCCGTCATGGTGAACAGGTACCACAACAGTGTGAAACTGTTACCCATCCCTAACTAAGTTCTAGCAATATAAGTACTGGCATGGAGAAGAGAACAAGACCTTTGCTCCCAAAGTCACATAGAGTGGTACATTCTCTCAGTGTGTTTCAAGACCATCCAGCAAAATTGGGGCCCTGTTGTCAGCTGAGTCACTGCACATGACTAAGAGTAGTTTTCCCTCTAGTAAAGCGTGTTTCATTAAGATTCTAAAATCGGACTCACACTGCTGGAGCTAAGAGTTACTCAAAAGTTGATATTTAACAATCCCTCAAAAGAGTTTGTTGCAATAATCTTTCTTTCAAATGTAGCATCATGATTTTCAGATTTAATATTGTGCCTAAGGTCATAGGCTGATGCTTATCAAGACATCACTGGAGATCATTGTATATGCTTTCAAATGGAATGGTACTCGTTCTTCTAATTCTGAGGGATGGCAAAAATTCAGCCCTTTAAAGGACTCACTTGTCTACAGTGGCCATTCTATGCCTCAGAAGAAAGCAACTCTGTCAGAAAAACATATACTCAGCAATTTCCTTGGCAATTTTGTGTAATAAAACAGCTATTTAAAGCTACTTGGTTGAAATGTTAGACACAAGAGTGATGGAGATATTTTCACAGATAGAGTGCACACATGGTGTGGTCAAAGGAAACTTAAAACCAGTAAAGATTCTTTAGTGCATACCACATATCTGTGTGGTATATTGTCCATGAATTTCTGGGAAACTAACCCTAAAAGGATACAATAGAAATGGGATGTTTTCGGAAAGAATTTGAAACGAAAGAGGTTGCTTCCTTAAGTAAGCAAAAGGAAAGAAAGACTGCTAAGCTGAACCCAAGTCAGCAAAAACATTTAAACATGTGCTTAAAATTAAGACTGTTGTTGAATCAAGCTTTCAGAAGTAACCCAGAAGGAGATGCACAAATCTTCAAAGAACTTTGCTTAGCAAACCAAAACCAGAGATGATTGAATGAGCCTCTGGAATGAGTTGTGTGGCATGAGACTCTCAGCTCACAGTCTACAGATTTCTGGTAAGTTCCTATTTGCAATTGTGCCCTGAAGCTGCTATTTTGTCCGTTTCTTTGTTTTTCTCCATTGTCATAAAATCAAAAGGAACCCATCACTTAAAACTAGAACGAATTAATGTTGATCAGACTTTCACATCCATTAAAAGCTGGTATGTGTACTTCAGGACTGTCAACCCATTCTCATTTTTGGACAACACAAGAGAGACAGAGCCCCCCCAAAAGAGCTTTTGATTAATATTAAAAGGTAACCAGGAACATTTCCAAGACTAGGCAGGCGAACATATACTCTGGCATGTGCCAGCTGCGGTCAGTGCCAAAGGAAAGCAGCGCGCTGCTGTCCCAGCTCCGCGGGCTCAGCATCCGTCACCGGAGCAGCACAACCGCGAGCTTCCGCGTACGCGCCCCGGACCCGAGGGGAGCTTTGGTCTCCGCCGGGCTCAAACTGGGCGCCGGGAAGCCCCCAGTAGGGCTTATTGAGGCAGCTAAGACGCCGCTCCGCAAACCCGCGCTTTGGCTTTCCTCCCCACGGCGGACATCGGCGAGCGCTGCCGCTGTCACACACCAGCCCCGCCGCCCCGAGCGGTGAGCACAGGAGCGCAGCGGACGCGGGGCCCGGCAGGGAGTGGCCGCGGCCTCGGCAGTGCCAAAACCCGCCTTGCCGCCCACTCCGCGCCCGCGTACCTGAGTCATTGCCTCGGCCTCTTCTTGTGGCCCGCGACGACGGGACAGGGGCCGCAGCTTGCTCCCGCGGCACGCCAGGCTGGCCCTGCCGCCCATGAGGCGCTCCCGGCCGCTCCTCGCCTCCAGCGCGGCCCCGCAGCTCTGCCTCTGCCCGCTCCTCAGCCAATACCCGCAACTATTGAACTCTCCGCCCCTGCGCTGCCGGTGCTGGACTTCCCCGGGCCTTGTGAGTTCCCCTGGCCGTCAGCAGCTCGACTGCCCTGCAAACCCCTTCGCTTCGTCTTTTGTTACCGGGCTCTAGACCTGACCACAGCGTGCCCCCTCCGTGGCCAGGACCGCAGATCAGAGAGCCGGTGCGGAAAGCTCTGTCTCCAGTTGGAGAAATTTAGTCTTCCCTACCCTGGTGGGAGGGCTTTTGGATCACTGAGTGGTATGGTTTCAATAACAATGAAACGAGTAGCTTGCAAAACAGTCTGCTTCGGAGGGTGTGCTGCTTTTGTGCAGAAGAAAACCAAACTCCCCAGCAGTCTGTCACTAAAGCAAGCTGATAGTATCCGGGTAACTTGAGACCGAAAACAGGGTAAAGTTAACACAAATAATGACTTTGAAAAGTTTCAGAAGGGGACAACCTACAGGAATTTCCCGCTTCTTTGTGTAACTTGCCTGCCTGTGTACATTAATTGTTTCAATTTAGTTTTTAAGAGACTTCTTTTCCCTGCCTGTGAAAGGATGCATACTGCAAAGAGGCAGAAAGGATAATCATGTGATGGACGCACGACACTGCAAGCTTAGGGACAGAGACTGTTTCTTTTTTTGCCAAAAATGTTTGCTGCTCTGTGCAATGTAAGTTAGCAGAAATGTGCTATAATTTTATATGTGTTAATTCTTAGATCTCCAGCTTTAGGAAAGGCACAGCAACTTTACCCACACTGCTGAGAATTTGTAATCCCCACCAGAAACTAAGGCCATAACACTGGTTAACTCTTGCTACTATAATTAAGGGATTGTGGGAAAAACTTTTCAGCTGTCTTCTCTTTGGGTTACCGAGTTTCCTCCAGTGCAACAAAGGAAAATGTACAAACCAGTGCTTCCCTGCCTCTGATGCCTCCTGAGAAGACACATTTATTTGCCTGTCATGCTGTAGAATACGTCTGAACAGCAGAGAATTCATCATCTATTTCCAAACATTTGAATTTCAGTGTTCAAGCAGAGGCCTTTTTAAAATAGATTTAGAGAAACTGAATTAACCAGTTTTGTTTTTCCTCAAGTAACACAAGAAAAGAGAAATAATTTCTGAATATTTGCATGAGATAGCATCTAGCATGTTACGATTTAGGTCAAAAAATATCTTTTTTACACCAAGAAAAAAAAAGGAAAATTGAATAAATGGGGTTTAACACTACTATTATTTATTTGTACCATTTGGATGTCCTAACTCAGTACTTGGCTACCATTATGCCAGGCACTCAACTTCAAGACACTGAAGTTATTTTTCTTCATAAAATGAGTTGATCTTGTGTGTGAAGGAGTTCCGGTCTATACTGGGTAGCATACAAGGGATCATTTCTGTACTACCAATTAAATTTCACTGCATAAATCTTCCTGTGCTTTTCACCCTGCCCTTCATTGCCTGAATTCTGTGTCCAAAGAGTCTGAATGCACAAGTGAGTTATTTCTTTAGGGCGAGAAATAGATTAATGGAAAAAGGGTCCTTGTACAGGAAAAGCTAGTGTTAGATAGCTTGAAGTCCTGATGTTGTCATGTAAACCTTTCCTTGATAAATTACAAATTATGACTAATGAGCTGTATTTGAAATATCCCAAACTGACTGGAGTAATGATATGTAAATACATATATGAAGGTGACTTTTATGAGCTAGTCAAAAGCAACATTGCCAACTACACTGTATTGGCTCATCCACTTTAAGGAGAGTTAATCTGGTCCTTGTTGGCTGATGCACAAAGAAGGCAGGAGGAGGAGAGAACTTAAGTCAGTATTGTTACTTTGACACTATAGGATAGTTATTAACAAGTTTGAAATATCTGAAATGAAATAATATCAATGTGGAAATGTGAACACCTTCAGAAATACTTTTCACAATCCTACCTTAATGGGTTGGTCATTTCCATTGCTTTAGTGCTTTGACTCTACTTTTAATTACTGTCATCTTCTAAATATGATTTGGTATATAGGAAAGGGTTTGCAAAGCTTAACCAAACAAGTTAATTATTCATATGGCTCTGCTGCTTGTCCTGGTATTTAAAAAACAAACAACTAGTTTTTGTTTTCTCAAAACCAAGATAGAATTAAAAATTAAAAGAGGACAGAGGGTCATACTTCTGGTAAATAACTAAGGTTAGAGCTTTCTTTAATGTGTTACCCCTTTGTATATCAATTCTTCAAATGTAGATGGGCAGCTTGTCAGCTATGAAAGAATATCTGTTTTGTTCATAATTAGACAGGAATTTTATCTGTGAGTTCCCGAAGGTGGAGATCCCATCCTTGACAAGTCAAACATTCTCAACTTCCATTAATTGCTAATTCAGGGAAGTCATTATGACAAACCTGATCTAGTGCAGTACCTGTAATGAAAAGGGTATGTTTTTAAGAAACTGTTTTTATCTATAGGAGGGGCAGACAAGCATTGACCCATCACTATTTAAATAAGCTGGAATGGAAGAGTTTACTTAAATATTCAGTCCCGTCCCCCCCACCCCATTTGCATTTAGTAAAGATAGGCTAAGGTCTTGTCGTAAGCAAAACCAGAGGTTGGGGAGGACCAAGGAGCGTGGGGAAAGAAGTAACAAAAAGATGCATAGATGTGTAATTATTTGACATTACGACATAAATCACTTCTAGAGGCGAATGACCTGTCTTGGTTTAACACAATTTCACAGGTCGACAATCTAAAATTAGTTACCTCCTTCTTCTAGTTTTAACCATTCCCCTTCCACCAGTAAGGAGAAATAAACATGAGTAGATAAAAGTGAAGAAATAATGGTTTACTAATGTTATAAATTCATATTAGAATATTTGCTTTTTGGAATTATGATATAGCTTTTATTTCTGTTATTAACCTAACTTAGATATAGTAGTGAACTAGCTGATATAGTTATGCTTGTGGTAATTGAACTTCCTGCTTGGTTGGATAACATCTGTTATAGGTGAAAAACGCTAAGTCTAATCAAGCCAATTAATTGCCAACCAGAATTTATTCATTCGTTGATAAGAGATGAGCAAGCAGCTCATGTGGGGAAGTTGAGTTCCCTGAAACATGTGCCCAGCGCTGCTTGCTCATCTCTTATCAACAAATGAATAAATTCTGATTGGCAATTATTTGGCTTGATTAGACTTAGCCTTTTTCATTTATAACAATTTGGTAACCTTTCCGATGTGATGAAATTCCATATCTCGGAGGAGAACAATCGATCTCAGGGAGGGTGCCCCCACTTTTAGTGGCCCTGGGTGACTGTTGGACTCTGCTGGGATAGGAAATTCATTAAAAGATAAGGTACGAGCAAGAAATTGAGCTCAGCTCCTGGAAGAAAACCGCAGTAAATTAACCGTAATAGCTTGTGCACGAAGATCCAGGCAAGAGCAGCAGACCTCCGTGAGTATTGCTTGGTTGGGTGGTGTGTGTGAATGGTGTATGTCTGAGACGCAACACAGTTATGAAGTGAGTGTGGAGTTCTAGCCTGGGTTCCAACTTTCTTGTGAGAGAAGTGGCAGGCAAAGGAACAAAGCAAGTGAGATGGGGACTTTTGAATAAAATTGGTGGCTGGAAGCACTTGTTGGAGGGGCTTGGAAATAAAGCTGGGGACCGGAGGCATTTGCTGAGGGGATCTTATTTAAAGTCCAGGGGCTGGAGACACCAAAGGACAGGGGAAGTCCTGAGGACTGGGGAGGCCTGGGGGACCCTAGAAGGGGTCCTGGGTTCTGAACTCATGGAGGGGTTCAGGAGACTAAAGTAAAAGGGAGCAGGGACCCACAGAGATGTCTGGAATAATCTAGGGTGGTCTCCTAGAGTTAAGGGTCAAATATTGAGATGGGCCAGGAGAAAAGCAGAACCCTAGGCTCACGGGACTGGGGAAGTCTAGGGAGTAAGGTGAAAGGACTAGGACGGTCTGGGACAGGGAGCACCTTACCAGAATTACCTCAGGACAGTTCCCTGGGGTTGATGATTACACACTGGAATGGTTGGGAGTCCCTGAAGATAAGGAGTAAAGAAAAAATGATCCATTATTGAGTGGTAGAAGGGACTAAGGAACCAATTAGATCAGACTATCTGTACTGGCCCATGTTTGGCACTTTTGATGATTGGATATGTCAAGCTCTGGACATTTATGTTAATAACAAAGATCCTTTCAACCAGGAAGAGAGTGATTATGCAGCCCTATGGCTAGAATCCTCAAAACCCTCTCCTCTCTTCCCCCTGAAAGCCAAAAAAGAAAAGGGTGAGAAAGAGTGGGAACCATTGGACCTTCTTCCACCTCTGTACAGGCCAAACAACCAGGCTCATGTAATACCTCCTCTGAATCCCACAGCCCTGCCAGACTCAGCCCCAACTCAGAGGACCTGGAGTAAGACCAGAAAGGAACCTAAAGAGGAATCCTCTGAAAGCAACAATGACAGTAAATCAGGACCAAAAGTATATCCATTATGGAAAGTACTGCTAGGAGGCAATGCAGGAGGGATAGAATTTGTTTCAGTACCCCTTAACATTGGGGATATAAGAGCACTTAAAAAGGAAACGGGAAAAATATTAGATGACCCTTGGGAGTGTCTGAGAAGCTGGAGCAATTTTTAGGACCCAATACTTATACATGGGAAGAAATCCAGTCTATTTTTGGTATCCTTTTCACCCTGGAAGAAAAACTAATGATTCGACAAGCACGAATGAGAATTTGGAAAAGGCAGAATCAAGGTGGTCCTGCAGGGGAACAGAAGTGGCCACATGAAAATCTGAATTGGAACCATCATGAGGCTCAGGGCAGGCAAAACCTGAGTGACCTCCGAAACATGAGTCAAAGGAGTCCCAATGAGTCAAAATATCAATAAAGCATTTAGGGAACATCAGGGAAAAGATGATCCCCCACTGACTGGTTAGAATGGTTAAGAAAAAGTCCCCAAATGTACTCAGGAAGAGACACTAATAACAAAGTGGGAGAAGCATTACTTAAAACTCAATTTGTAGCCCAATCCTAGGGAGACATACGTAAGAAATTAGAGAAATTAGAGGAATGGCAAAATAAAGGCTTGCAAGAACTTCTGTGAGAAGCCCAGAAAGTTTATGTTCAGAGGGATGAAGACAGACAAAAAGAAAAGGCTAAATTTTTTGTGGCGGCTGTTCAGGAAAAGCAGAAAGGTAACTTGGTGTCAGTCAAAAGACCAACACAACCTCTTCCTGAGACCAAACAAAACACCAGAGAAATGGGAACAAAGCCCACTTGCTTTTACTGTATTAAGACCGGCCATATAAAAAGAAATTGCCAAAAACTACAACAAGACAGGCAGATGTTTCAGGAGGATGCATAGGGGTGTCAGGGTCTCTACAAATTGGGGACTAAATCATCAGGAGAGCCCTTGATAAAGTTAAAAATAGATCCCTAAGAGAAGAAGTGGAATATTTTTGTCAATACAGGAGCTGAAAAATCCACCATGAAGTTGTTACCAAAAGGGTGTGAAATCAGTAAGAACTTTTCTCTTGCTGTGGGAGCAAAGGGAGAACCTTTTATAGTGCCCATAATCAAAAATGTAGAAATAGAATCAGAGAATCAAATATGTGTAAATGTTTTATTATTAGTACCCAAAGCAGAAAACAATTTGCTGAGGAGAGGCATGATCGTAGCTTTAGGCTTAAACATAGAAACAAAAAATGGGGTACTTCAAATACAGCTCTGCACTTTGACAGCCATGGATGAAGCTGAAATAGGCCCAAAAGTGTGGTACACAAAAGGAGAAATTGGCAAGTTGGAAGCAGAACCTATTAAAATACAAATTACTAACGCTGAGATCCCAGTGAGGGTACAACAATATCCCTTGTCATTGGAGGAGAGGAAAGGACTTAAACCAGTCATTGATGATCTTTTAAAGCAGGGTACCCTTGAACCTTGTACGTCCCCTCACAACACCCCCATCTTGGCGATTAGAAAATCAGATGGGTCATATTGCCTGGTTCAAGATTTAAGAGTAGTAAATAGGAGAACCATTATTCAATTTCCTGTAGTTGCCAATCCCTATACTTTGCTAAGTCAAATATCCCCACAATATACATGGTACAGTGTAGAGGATTTAAAAGATGCATTTTGGGCATGCCTCCTAGGTGAAGGGAGCAGGGATTATTTTGTCTTTGAATGGGAAGATTCTGAAACAGGGACGAAGCAACAATTAGGTTGGATGGTCTTACCCCAGGGGTTTATCAAATCTACAAATTTATTTGGACAAGCATTAGAAAAGCTGTTGCAATCTTTTAAAACTCCAGAAAGGATAAAGCTTCTACAATACGTAGGTGATTTGTTTATAACTGGGGACACACAAGAACAAACTAGTAAGGGTATAATTGAATTATTGAATTTTTTGGGAAAGAGGGAATTAAAGGTATCAAAATCCAAATTGCAATTTGTGGAACCCGAAGTAAAGTGTTTGGGGCATTGGATAAGTAAGGGTAAAAAGAATTTAGATCCAGACAGAGTGTCCGGAATATTATCTCTTTCTCCCACGAGAGCTAAAAGGGAGGTATGACAGATATTAGGATTATTGGGATATTGTAGACAATGGGTTGAGGGGTTTAGTGAAAAGGTTAAGTTTCTGTATGAAAAATTAACAACAAAGATTGTAACATGGGATATAGGTGATGAGGAAAAACTTGAGAAAGTAAAGGAGGCATTAATAAGGCCCCCTGTATTAAGCCTCCCGGATCTGAATAAGCCTTTTTGGTTGTTTGTAGATGTTTCCAATCAAACTGTATATGGAGTATTAACACAAGATGGTGGGGATTAAAAAACCAATAGGATATTTCTCAAAATTACTAGACGCCGTTAGCCATGGGTGGCCCACTTGTTTGCAGGCTTTGGTGGCTACTGCCCTTCTAATCAAAGAAGCAAGAAAGGTCACTTTTGGAGGAGCCTTAATAGTATATACTCTTCATTATGTGAGAAGCATTATAAGCCAGAAAGCTGAAAAGTGGCTCAGAGACAGCCACATTTTAAAATATGAAGCAATTTTAGTAAACTCCCCAGATTTAGAATTACAAGTCATTGTTGCAAAAAGTCCTGCTCAAATTTTATATGGAGAACCTACTGAAAGCTTAGGACACAATTGCATTGAAGTGATTGAATTGCAAACACAGATTAGACCAGATCTTGAAAAAGCAGAATTGGAAGGAGGGGAATGGTTGTTTGTGGATGGATCACGGAGAGTTGTAGAAGGAAAGAGAAAATGGGGAAATGCTATAATTGATGGGAAGGAGATGAGAGTGTTAGAATCAGGCTCACTGAGTGCTGCTTGGTTGGCTCAAGCATATGAATTGTATGCCCTATACAGAGCCCTAGAGAGACTAAAAGGTATAAAGGGAACAATTTATATGGACTCAAAGTACGCATTTGGAGTGGTACACACATTGGGAAAAATTTGGAAAGAACGAGGAATGATAAATACCCAGGGAAAAGGACTGATACATCAGGAGCTAATATTAAAAATACTACAAGCCCTGAGAGGTCCTGCCAAAGTAGCTGTCATTCATATCAAAGGTCATCAACAGGGAACAAGCTATTATATTAGAGGGAATAACTTAGCAGATGGAGAAGCCAAGGAGGCAAGAATAAATCAATCTTCAACCTCAATCTTAATTTTAAACCAAGGGGAAGGAGAACAAAAAATATCGGATACCAAATTGTATCCCCCTAAGGAAATAAAAGCTGTACAAGACATAGGGGCAGTTTTTAAACAAGGGAAATGGATCTTGCAAGACCAGAGGGAGGTGCTGCCAAAGAATTATGCTAGACGAATCACAGATCAGCTGCACAAATGTACTCATTGGGGTGATGCCTTAAATGGCTACCTAGAAACAGAGACTAGACAGGAATAAAGGAGGAATAAAATTTATTTGAAAGGCCTTCAGATGTACACTTTTGGGCTCCAGAGAGTCCCGCCTCAGTGGATCCCAAAATGGACAACAGGTTACGAGTTCTTCACACTTTTATATCAGCATAAATTCACCAACTAGCCAATTATGTAATTTCCCAAAGCCTACTCCCCTCTCCCCAAGATGATGGTTTGCAGTTCTTAGTCTGGGTGTCCTTGGAGAGCAAGCTAAAGGGGTTTTTTTATTTCTATCTTAGCATAAGAGAACAGCACTTAACAAGCTACAGGAAACTTCACAGTTATATGAGCAGTACAGGATTTGAAAAATATAAAAGTTAAAACTTAAGGCATCAGGGGTACTAAAGCCCTCAGTGAACATTTTTTTAAGTATTTTGGGTGCATTTGAATTTATGAAATTGCTAAACAGGCTACACAGGGTTATTTAACAAGTCAAAAAGTAAACAAGAAAGCAATGCATCAAACTCCAGCTGGGGGACAAAGGACAGCCTATAGACCTTTTGAGAGAATCCAAATTGATTTTACTGAATTACCTAAACTGGATCAATAAAAATATCTTTTGGTTATAGTAGATCAATTAACTCACTGGATAGAGGCATTTCCAGTGGCTCAGGCCACAGTGCAGACAGTCACCAAAACCCTGCTAGAACAGGTCATCCCATGATTTGGGATAATATGAGTGATTGATTCAGATCAAGACACCCATTTTACTTCAAAGATCATAAAAACCTTGACAGAGGCTTTGGGGATTACCTGGGACTACCATATGCCTTGGCACCCACAAAGTTCAGGGAGAGTTGAATGAAGGAATCAAACAATAAAACATAAATTAACAAAACTGATGATTGAGACAAGATTATCCTGGATTAAATGTTTATTTCCCCATATGAGATGCTCTATGGTATGCCGTACTCCCAGGAGATGCCCATAACTGATGCATTAATAGAGGATGTTACAATACGACACTGTATTGTTACTATAGAGAAGAATTTAAAAGAATTACGAGAAAAGGGCATGCTAGCACAAACTACCCCCTTGGATTTTGCAATCCACAAAATAAACCTGGGAGACAAGGTACTAATAAAAATGTGGAGAGAGGAAAGCTTAATTCCCAAATGGGAAGGACCTTATCTCGTTTAGTTAATCACAGAGCCCACTATACGAACTGCTGAGAAAGGATGGACACACGCCTCTCAAGTCAAAGGACCAATACAACCCTCCCCAAACCTATATGGAAAATTGCTTCCACCCTGAGGACCTACGAGTGAAACTCCAGAAACAACCTTGATGAAGCTGGCTCACGCCACAGCCACCAGCTAAATATCTTTTAAGACATTCCTGGAAAATAATTTGTCAAACTCCTAACTGTAATTTTGAACCTTGGGTGTGCTTCCGTTGTATTAAGTGTGAGAATTTGTGGTATAGACATTGCACATGGACTAGGAGACCGAGGAACCCCCTCTGTTGTGAATGTGGGGAAACAGAAAGAGAGCAGATCAGACAAGCACTTGAGATTGCAGTCCAGATGGGGTATCTTTTACTAGAAAGTGAAGAATGGTGGAGAATTTTTCATTTCAGGATAAACAACTTTTTCCAACAACCGGTAAACATTGAAAGAATAGAGTGTGATTTAAACAACTGGGTATCTGAACATTTTGATATTAAGGCTAAAAATTGAGGCAAGGTTAAAACCCGGTGGGAAAGGCAGCAACAAAAAAAAAGAGTAAAAAAGCACATTATAAATTACAATGGGCAAGACCAGATTGATCTCTATTCTTGCTACTGAGAAGATGCTGGTAGCAACCCAGTAGGGTGGGGAGGTAGAGGAATAGATCATACTGGATCTCTTGAATGGTGGAAATTAATGTGCTTAATACCTCTACAAGCTAATGGAGACTCCAAATGCTACCAGCCTGTACGTGCTGGTCACCACACCGAATATGCATTTACAGCCGTCACTCACATGAATTCCGTATGCTATGATCGGTATCAGTTGGCATCATGTGACATAGCTGGACAATCATTTTGGGTAGCCCGAAATCTTGCACCAAGAGGAATATGGCTGGTTTTGCCTTGTTCCAAAGGAGAAGAATATATTTGCTTTACTTAAGAAGGTATGTGGGGCCTTACATACAAAGGGGGTTACAGGACCAATTTTAAGAACAATTAATAAAGAATGTTCCAAAATGATTAAAAGAAACATCAGAAAAAAATAACAAACTCCAGAATATTCACAATTTGTATTCTAACATAGGGGAACACCATCCAGAAATAGAATTGCCCACCCTGGGGAAAAATGTATTTGTAGATCTAGCAGAAAGGATTGCAAGGGAATTAAACGTGTCCAATTGTTGGATTTGTGGAGGAGCATTCATGGCTGAAGAGTGGCCATGGAAAGGTGAAGGGTTGGATATCACTTAGATACTTAAATGGAATAGAACAAAAATTGCTGAACAAGGATATAGGCCAGAAGGGTGGATTTTGATTAACACAGTTGTGGGCCAGAAATGTATTACCAGAGAAGGGAAATCAAGAAATTTTAAAAGGGTAGGTAAAACCCCATGCAGAAGGCTATATACTACAAATTTGAGCACTACCTGGTGTTGGTCGCAAAGCTCAAATGGATATTGGAGCTTGCAAGACAACACTAACTGTACCTTTAATGAAATTGAGAAATTATTTTGGTGTAACAAGAGTAATGTTAACCCTTTTGAAGGAATAGAAGATATTAAAAAGACTCTGGGGAAAGCCCTCAAAACACTGTAGGGGATTGGAAAGCTCCAGATGGAATGTTTTGGATTTGCGAAGAAAGAGCATATAGTCAATTACCCTCAAATTGGAAAGGCAGGTGTACTGTAGGAACTATTCAACCCAGATTCTTTCTCCTACTAAGAAAAGAAGGAAACACCCTTAGGAGGCTGTTGTATGAGAAGCTAGAAGTATGTTCAAAGAGAGATCTCATTGGGGGAACTCAAAAATGGGAGGAGGATGAGTGGGCCCCAAAGTGGATAATAGAGGTTTATGGACCTGCGAGTTGGGCACAGGATGGCAGTTGAGGATATAGAACTCCCATTTATTTGCTTAACCAAATTATCAGGCTTCAAGCAGTAGTAGAAGTAATAACCAATAAAACGGCCCAAGGCTTAGAATTATTAGCTAAACAAATGTCCCAAACAAGAGCAGCAGTATAGCAAAACCACGTAGCATTAGATTATTTGTTAGCTGAAGAAGGTGGAGTTTGTGGGAAGTTTAACATGTCAGAATGTTGTTTACATCTTGATGATAACAGAGAAGTTGTTACTCAGCGGAAGATATCAAATGACCAGTACACGTCCCAGTTCAGAAATGGAATTCTATCTTTCAAGGATCTTGGTGGAATCAATTGTTTGATGGAGTTTGGTGGAAAAAACTTGACTTTATACTGTTGTGTTCTTTATTAGGGCTATTGTTTGTACCCTGTCTGATTCCATGTTTTATCAGGTTAATTCATTCAGTAGTTCAAGGTATGCAAATTTCAGCCATGCCTATTGATCCAAAACTGGTCGCTTCAGGAGAAACTCACAAACTAATGATATTAACTAACAATAAAAACAAACAGAACCCCAAACAAAAGGCACTATCTCAGTTTGAAAGACAAACACAAATCAGTGAGATAAAGAAGAAGATGGGGAATTGTGAGATGTCATATAGTGATTCGTGTCATTGTGGGAACATACCATGGGATCAGTAAACAAGAATGGGCTTGAAATAAGGCATGGAAATAAGACAGAATACAGGGATTTTTATTATGAATTGTTAGCCTTTTAGGTAAACAATAAAGCAAGCTTTATTTTGCAATAAAATAGGGATTGTTTTAGCCATAATGCAAGGCATACTTGCACAAGAAATGTAAGAAATGTAACCAACTTACTTGCACAAGAAATGTAACTAGCTTGCTTGCATGAGGTATACAACTAGCTTCGGTAACAAATTGTGTACCCATGAAACTTAAAAATAAGAACAAAAACGCTGGTAGGTTAGCTGGCGTAGGAAGTGTAGCTTGTTTTAGCAATGAAATACTTACACAAGATAGTTAGGGTGTACATGTAAAGAGCCACTGAAAAGGGACCTTCCAGCGGATGATCACTAGAGGGGGTTCCGCGACCACCAAAACACTTCAGCACAGGCGCAGAACAGCTCCACGACCACTGAAACACACCAGGCACAGGCACAGGCCCTGTCACATAAAGAAATAGAAACTGTACAGCATAACCAGGAATTGAAACTTCACATCACATCGAAGAATAGAAACTGGGAGGGAGCTTCTCCCTGGAACTTTGTAAATACTCAGAAGAGACTGGGAGCTGGCACACATGTTTCAGGGAACCCAACTTCTCCATGCACCCAGTGCTGCTTGCTCATCTCTTATCAGCGAATAAATAAATTCTGATTGGCAATTATTTGGCTTGATTATACCTAGCCTTTTTCATTTATAACACATCCAATGAACATATGATGGAGACCCCTGCTACTGACTTGCCAGCTATCAGCACTGACCATCTGCAGAAAGCATGGACCAAAGCCCCAGCTGGAGGTGATAATAAAAACTGATTAAAAACACAGCCAAGGAATACGCATGCTCTGAAAAAGCAGACCTGAGGAGGAGCTATGCCAAACAGTTCCTGGAACATGTAAACTACTTTGAGGAAAAGTTTGAATATGCATAATTGTTTATGAATGTGCAATAGGCTGATGCAATAAGAGAGGTATGTAAAGGGTGTCTCCACAATAGCAAGTGTGCTCTTGGCTGAATGCCAAGCACTTAGAGCTGTTAAACTTTTGTTTTATTGTCTTTGTTCCCATATTGTCCTTTAATAAATTTTTAAATTTTACCAGGAGAGTGAACCTCGTTTTTCACACTAAGAAGCTAAACAGCAACAGGCAAAAAATAACAGTAAATAATCACTAGATACAAAATTGGTTAATCTCAGAAAGTCTCCAGGATCAAAGAGAAACCAAATGGACAAGTAGATGCCCACCACGGGCAACCATGTGTGGGAAGACAAAGGGAAAATGGCTGACAAACCCTCCCCCCAAGACGGTGCTTTCTGCAGATAACCAAGTGTTCCAGGAGACAGAAGGGAAATGGTAGACAAACCCTGCTCGGCCCCGCCTTCCCCCTAGAACAACAACAACATAAAAGGTAGGTAGGAGCTTACAAAGCCTTTTTAGTGGCAGATAGGAATTGCCAGAGTCTGTGGGGTCAGTGTTGCCACTCGCTACCACTTCCTGACACCCACTGGACTCTGCCAGTGTTGGCGGAGCTGCTGCCTTGTGTCCCTGGTTCAGTGGAAGGAGCAGGAGGGGGAACCTGAGCACCAAGACACTGCAGCCTGGATCCCCCGACTTACTTAGTCTTCACATTGCCGGCAGGCGTTGCAAAATTCACTCTGAAACAGTTTCTGATTGCAAAATGCAGCTTCTCAAGTTGCTACTGTTGCAAGCCCATGTGAAAAAGGAGCTTCATTCTGTTGGTAAAATTTAAAAAGTCTAATAAGGGGTTTAATAAAAGGACAATAGGAGACAGAAATAAAGCAAAGGGTTAATATGGCCGGGTGCTTGGCAGGCTGCCAGGAGCACATCTTGACACAAAATCCAGTTTCTTAAATGCAACCGCCTTTAGAATATTCATGTAATGTCTTGCATGATTCAAACATTCCTTTTTTGGTACTTTTTGGGTTTCAAGTCCCCCCCATCCTGTCACTATTTCCTTCTTGCAGGTCTGTTTAAAATTTGATAATCCATTGTGGTCCAGTTCTGCTGACCAAATCCTGTGGTTATCCTGTGTTCCACTTCCTGATCAATAGATTCTTCCTTCCAGAGTCTGAGGCCTGTAATTATCTTCATCCAGAGAATTCAGGAATGTAGGGAATTTGCTTGCTTATCTTTGCTATTCTCTGAGTTACTTTCATTAACAAAAAGGGGTATTCTACATATCATGCTATAATCCTAAGAAATCACACTACTATTTCTAAGAAACTATATCTATGCAACTAAGTTTTCTAACATTACACATATGACATTCATTTTAATATTTGCGGAAAGCCAATAATACAATATGCACTTATAACACTTAGAAACCCACTGGAAACAACCGCCTCTGGAGGTCAGGGAAGAGCAAAAAAATTGAAGCAGAACCTCTGCCTTGAGCAAAAGCCACAAGGCAAAAAAGGTCTGCTTAGGCAGCTCCAACTTTTTAAAGGGACACTGGCAATCCCCTGGCCCTTGCAGCTCTGTTTCCAGCTGTGGTTCTGATTCTTAAAGAGACACTAGCAATTTGGGGCACATATATGTGGAATGCAGTAATATTTTGGGTTACCCAGAACATGACCACAAACAGAGGCAAAGGTATACTAGCATCAAGCCTGCCATTAGCTTTCCAGATATACCAGTGTGAAGTCATTATTGAAATTATAGCCAATTATTTGGTGGAAGAGAAATTAGTCAGGCAAGAAGGACATTTTCCTTGTGGTGATATTATTTTTACTGAGCAGAAGAAAAATAATTTTGATTTCATGACACTGCATCTGTATTTGAACATCTGCAGACAGAGATGCACAGAAGTTATTTGATATCCTTTCAAAGCTCCAGGAATTTTTAGCATTTTTGCAGAGTAACAGGACCAGCCCCTAAATTTTGCACATATTGTCCAGGTTCTATTTGTTCACCTTCTGTTCTTCAAATACTTCGTTTGGTCTGTTTGAAAGTTTTGGTTTTCCAGTATATGACTGCCAAAAGATTCCCATTAGCCTTAGCAGTGTATGTTAACAGGCTATTTTTTATTATTCAGGTTATCTGGACATAATAAAAACTATGTTTTTAGAAGAAAAATGACAGTCAGTTCTACTTGGACTGACAAAATTAAGTCCTAAATTAATAGATCAATCTATACTAGTGTTCTGGTTTTGTTTGGGATAGAGTTGGTTTTCTTCTCAGTAGCTGTTACAGTGCTGTGTTTTGAATTTAGTATGAGAATAATGTTGATAACTCACTGCTGTGTTAGTCATTGTTCAGTAGTGCTTGCCCTGAGCCGAGGACTTTGCAGTGTCTCATGCTCTGTCAGTGAGTAGGCGCACAAGTAGCTGTGAGGTAGCACAACAACGACAGCTGACTCAGAATGGCCAAAGGGATATGTCAGACCATAGAATGTCATGCTCAGTGTATAAACTGGGGGGAGTTGGCCAGTATGGGTTGATTGCTGCTTGAGGACTGACTGGGTATCAGTCAGCATGTGGTGAGCAATAGTATGGTGCATTGGTGCACTCCTGCTTGGAGTAGGTTTTAGTTTTACTCCTCTCTTATTATTATGTCCCTTTTCATTACAACTAATACTAGTAGCAGTAGTAGTACATTTTACTTTTGTTCAATTATTTAATCCTTCTTCACTCAATACACAAGTTTTACCTTTTTCTGTTTTGTTTTTTTTTTTTTTCTTTCTCCCCCATCCTTCTGGGGCAGCGAAGAGAGAATGATTGCTGGCTGGGTGTCTTGGGGTGATTCATGATGATAGTCTATTCCATGATCCTCTGCCTTATGCCCAAAAATGGTTGCTGTATCTTTAAGGTGTGGCCAGGGCAGAGAGGAACTTTGGGCGCCTTGGCAGGCTTTTTCCAAGCCTCACTTCCAAGGCATACAGGGTGCCATGCAGTCTGCTTTTGCATGGCTTTTTTTAGCCCAGGCAAGAAATGTTTTCTCTTCTCTGGCCTTGGAGAAGCTGCAACAGCAATCCTTCAGCAACCTTTTGAGGTGAACTGGGCAGTTTGTCAGTCCAAGACCAGAGAAGTGGGGGCTGCAGGAGAGGAGTGCCTAAGGATCAGCAGGAGAGGCGCCATTCCATTTTGGCCCCAAATCTTGGGAAAGCCAAGCCAGGGAAAGAAAGCACACCAAGAGGCTTCAGCCCAGCTGCTTCATCTGCTGTGGAGAGGAGGTCAACACCAGAGAGTCACCAGATTTTCATCTGTTGCCCAAACTGCTGCATGAAGCTCCTGTTTGGGTTTGTTTTTTTCTCCCTGGGAGAGACCTCAAAGCCATCTTGTAATGTCGCAAGCCAGTGTTTTCCCTACCATTTTGGGATTTTGTTCTGGTGTGTGGTTGGGGGGGGGGGCGGGCGTATGGGCTGACAGTT
>VZRF01006955.1:147488-172465 GCA_013396875.1 Vireo altiloquus
AATTCCGCCCCTCCCCCAGGTCCCAATAAAACCCCAGACCCTCTGCCTCCCTTTGCCCTAGCTGCTGGATATCTGGATAACAGCATGTGAATAAAGATCTTCCGTGCTCTCCTTGCGGAGGCCTCTTCACATCCCCTTTGTTGCTGCGTCATTGCAGACAGCAAAAGATGCCTGAGCTAGCCTGAAGGCTCCCTGGCCGGTGAGAGCCCTGTGACCATGCCTTCAGAAGGAAAGCATGGAGCATGTGGGCCGACCTGGGCTGGGCAGAGACACTCTCTGGCACTGGTTGCTCACTGTGGCTAGCAAAAGTAGCCAGCAAATGCAAGAAGTATCCATTTCCTGTTGGTGGAAAGGGATTGTAGAACCCTTTTGGAGGAGACGACACATTCCAGAGTGTCTTTTCCGAAATTTGTCCCTAAACTGAGACACTGGGGTTAAACCACAAGAGTCAGTTTTTAACTGAATTAGAGCTCAATTAACAATATTTTGTGACAGTAATAACACATTGCATTTCATGCATAGTGCTTTAAATAGCACAATTTAAAAGCCAAGTAAAACCAAGAAGGAATGTGCTCTTCATAACATTTCACGTTTTTCAGTCTGCACAAACAGTACTGCTTTTGGTAAGGAGTTTAGAGGTAACATCCAGTTCTAAAGACCAAAGAAACTAAAGTACTTCCTTTCACCTTCCAGGGGAGGTGAAATAGTACCTCAGCTGTACAGTGCAGTACCTAGACCCTCTGACACTGGTGTGATACACTGATGTCAGTCACAAGCTCTGAGTCTGATACCTATGCAAAAGCAGCACTGCTGTTAACAAATTCTACAAAACATTTTTTTTTCCTGAGGAGGAATATGAGCATGCATATGAGCATGCAGGGTTGAGGGAAGAAAAGGTTTATCAGGTTTAATATTTCCAGAGTGAATTCCAGGCTCAGTATAATAACCAATAAATACTAAAATCACAGAATCACAGAGTGATTGAGATTGAACGGAACCTCTGGAGGCCATCTGGTCCAACTTCTTCCACCAAGCAGGACCGCCTAGTACTATCTATAGTACTATCTATATCCTAGTACAATCTATATCTCAATGGTAGATCTTTAGAGATCTCTTTGCCTTTGCTTGAATAAAGAAGATCTTTGCCTTCTGATGATTATGAGAATGGAGTTTCTTTTGTTGTAATGGCCCTAACCAGAGGGCCATAATGCAACAAGTAGGCAGCTCTGGAAAGAGGCTGGGTCTGTTGTCTCTGCAGTCACCCTTCAGATGAGATCCTTCCTGAGCCTTTCTTCTCCAGACTTCATAGTCCCAGCTCTCTCAGCCTTTCATCATAGGGAGTATGCTTTAGTCCCTTAAATGTCTTAGATGCCCTTTACTGAACCCTTTCGAGTAGCTCCACAGTTCCACTGTAGCAGGTAGCCCAGAACTCGATCAAGCATTTCAGGCATGGCTTCACCAGTGCTGGACAGAGGAGAAGGAGCATGTATCTCAGCCTTCTGACAATACTTTGCTTAATGCAAACCAGAATACTGGCAGCCTTCTTTACCACAAGGTGCACATCATTGGTTCACATGCAACTTGGTGTCCATCAGGACTCGCAAGTCCTTTTCTGACAAGTTGCTTTCTCAGCTTTCGGCTCTGGCTGTAAAAAAGCTTCACAGCCAGAGCTGTGAGAGTTGAGCTGTGAGAGTCAGAGAAGCATACCCTTCTCATGGCTAGAGGATGGGAAACTGAAAAAAGCTTTTGTAAACAACTGGAAATCGTTCTGGGAAACTTCTGTCTCACTGAAGTGTTTTTTACCTTTGTTATCCTAACAGGTTTCTGTGTAACTGAACAATGGTGCGAGAGAGGTGTTCATATTAGGGCCAATGTCTGTGTCCCATGTGTCTTGCTTCTAGCAATCTGGGTTATAAAAATGGAGAATTTCTCTTAATAAATGGCTTTATTCTCTGAAAAATCCATGCCGCATTTTTGCCATTTCTCGGCCTCAATAGTGACAGCCCCCAGCACAAAGTGATGTGCGGAATTGTTCCTCACCATGTGCAAGACTTTGCACTTCTCTTTTCTGAACTTCACAAGATTTCTGTCTGCCCATTTCTTCAGCCTGTCAAGCTTGTGCTGGATGGCAGCATGCCTCTCTGGCCCAATAGCCATTCCTCCCAACTTTGTGTCATCAGTAAAATCACTCTGCTGTTGGAGTCCAGGAAAAGCCTGGGAACTTCTCCTGCTCCTCTGGGTGCTTGTTTCATTCCCAGAACTCCTCAAAATAGCTTAGCCTGCTACCTAAGCTAGTGGGAGAGGTTCTCTTCACTTTCGGGAGAACTTGAATGCACCAGAGAAATGAAAAGATTTTTGTTTAGTGTACCACAGAGTGTGCAGTTGTAGTTTTTAGGTTTTGCTATATATATTTATATGGGGATAACATGGAGATTGTAGGGTGTCGACTTCTCCTTCTTCTTCTCCTTTCTTCTCATTCTCTTCCTTTTTTCTCTGACGTGAGTTCCTGTGGTTTGCTAATTGGTAGATAGAATTTAGTGTAAAGGAGACATGTCAATAAGGTTGATATCCACTGGTTTTGGGAACAAAATAAGATACGTAAAACTTTTTAACTGGTTGATAATAGATATAAAAGCTACCTGCTTTGGGTAGCCATTGCCATTCTGCCCCCGTGTTCCTGGAGGCCACAGCACAGCCTGTGCCTCTGAAACTTTGATAAGAAAAAATAAACAAGCCTTGAAACAGCAGAAAGAAGCTTCATTTCATCTTTTTGGGACATGGGACATTGAAATAAGGAAGACAGCCGGGCCAGGAGCCAGCGGGGTCCAAGCTCCCCGACACTCTGTCCCATTGTGAAGATCACTATCAAAGATGTTAAACAGGATTCACCTGGTATTGACTTTTGGTATTGACACTGCTATTTTCCAGCCTCCAACTAGACTTTGCATTGTTTGTCACCACCCTCAGGGCCTGGCCATTCAGCCAGTTTTCAATCCACCTTCCCATCCAGCCCCTACAGCACCTGCCTGAGGGTCTATGAGGCTGTTACATGAGACGGAGTCAGAGACCTTACTGAGGCCTGGCAGAGCAGTAGCTACTGCTCTCCCCTTGTTTATCAGACGCATCAGTTCATTGTAGAATGTTATCAGTTCGGGAAAACATGACTTCCCTGTAGTGAAACATGCTGACTACTGCTGAGGAGATTCTTGTCCTTCGTGTGCCTTAAAACGGTTGCCAGGATGAAAACATTTTCCAGTATCACTTTCCTTAGGATCAAAGTGAGGCTAACTGGCCTGTTGTTCCCCGACTCCTCCTTCTTTCCTGTCTTGAAGATAGGCATGATATTTTCTCTCCTAAAGTCTTTGGGCACTTCTCTCAGATTCTGTAATCAAGAGAAGATAATTGAGAGTACCTTGTAATGATGTCTGCCAGCTACATTAGTACTTGTGGATGTATTCCATCAGGACCCGTTTTCTTATTGCAACAGAAGTTACTATACATTACACTCATTGTCTGTGGTACTAGCAACACTTTATACCAATAGAAGTAAAGAGTTCTGAAATGGTGGGGCTGATATCCGAGCTATCCTAAACAATTCTAAATCTAAATACAGTGTGAGACAGGTGAAATAAAATAAACCTGAATCTCATCTTGATACATATGGGTGAAGTACATATTTGCGCAATTTTTGGCTTGGGCGTTTTTGCAGGAGCAGGACATCACAGCAGGACCAATATGATCAAATGAAGCCATTTATTATACAGACCTCTGTATTCTTATACCCTACAAGCTCTATCCTCACGCATTACAGGCTGCTTTACAATTGGTCAGTCCCTAGAAGCATGCATCTTTCTACTGGCAGTGATTGGCTAACATTTTCTGTTCATACAGCAATTTTTGCAAGTCTCTGCACCAAACTTTCCCATCCATTTTTGCATTTGAGGAGTTTGGGGAGTTGTTTCCCTTATCGCTCCCTCCTTCTTCCCATCCTTGGTGAATGGCCTAATCTCCTTCCCATCCTTGGTGAGCTGCTTAATCTGCTGAATATGCTGCGTTTACACGTAGGTTGGGTTGCATTTCCCCAGGCACACTGTGCAGGCTGGATTGTTCACATGTCCCAGCTCCTGTAAGAAATTCTCCTCTACAGGCAGGGTTAATTTATTCATAGTAGCCAGTAGGGGACTATGTTTTAGATATGTGCTGAAAGCAGAGTTGATAATGTAGAGATATTTTTGTCATTGCTGAGCAGTACTTGCACAGCATTAAGGCATTTTCTACCTCAGCAGTGAGTGGGCTGGGAAAGAACCAGAAGGTGGAGGACACAGCTGAGATAGCTGACCTCAATTGACCAAAGGGATATTTAATGCTATATGACGTCATGCTCAGTATATAAAGCTGAGGGAAGAAGAAGGCAGAATGGTCATCATGATGGTGTTTGTCTTCCTAAGCAACCATTAGGTGTGATGGAGCCCAGCTGTCCTGGAGATAGCTGAACACCTGCCTGCCTGTGTGTAGCAGTGAATGAATTCCTTGTCTTGCTTTGCTTGTGCACATGGCTTCTGCTTTTCCCATTAGACTGTCTTTCTCTCAATCCACACCCATGAGTTTTCTCACTTTTACTCCTCCAATTTTCTCCCCCATTCCATTTGTGAGGGAGTGAGCAAGTGGCTGTGTGCTGCTTAGTTGAAGGCCAGGCTAAACCACGACATTAGAGCCAGAAATGGAAAGTTCCTGAAAAAAAGCATGGCCTTTACACTGTCAAATTCCTCTAATTCTTCTGTTTCTCTAATAAGTACCATTATTATTGAGATACTTTTAAAAACTGTTCTGAACTTTGTTTCAAGAAAACCTGTGTGAAAATAATTCCCATCAAGACCTAAGAACTGAATCTCCATGACCCACTTATCCTAGATGTGTAACTACCCTGGCTCACAATCTGAGACTAGCATATACAAATAAACTAACTCATGTGGATTGTTTTGGAGAAAGGACTGAACAAAATTCATATATCAAAAACTGAATAAAGTTCACATATCAAAAATGCCAGTCTGGCCATTCTCTTATCTCTATCCACCACCTCTCTTAACCTCTCCTTTTGATACCCTCACAGTAAAGCCTACCCAAACAAATTTCCCCTCAAAGAGGCCAATGATAAAAGGCTTCAGAAAAGACATCATTTAGCTCTGTCATTCAGGTGCAGGAACACCCAATTTCCTGCTCTGCCATCCAATTATGGGGAAAACATTGCTCTTTCACCCCAAGCCAAAAATGTGGGAGGTCGAGAAAGGACAAACAGATGTGGCAGACTAACCAGCTTCACTATGTCTGAAAAACCTAATGAAAAAACATGTTTTATAATCCTAGTATATGTCCCTGAAAAGATTAGAAAGAAAATGGGGTTAGGCTAAACCATTGAAATTGCTCATATATAGTTGTGTCCTTAAATCTCCCACCACAAATAAAACCTCACTCTGAAAGTAAATAAGCTAAGAGCATCATCTTTTGCCAAATGCCACCACAGTAGAAAGAGAAAGGCAAACCTCTGCATAAATGCAGATCTGAATGAGAATTGTTCAGGTTGTGTGCTGGTTCTTAAATCAGCTTAGCTATTGATGAAAAATAGGAACATGTACTTAAAACTCACTTTGTTAGAGTGATGAAGATACTAGCCTAAACTCTGGTAGCACCTTGTAAAGAAAAAGAAGTTAAAAAACCCCTCCAGACATGCTATATAACTGAGCTGGGTTTCCAAACACACAGCCATGCAAAATGCCTGCAAAATTCCACATTTTTTTGGAATGCTCTCTGGGGCCAATTTAATATTTTCCAGACCCATTCCCCTCCCATCTCTGCTTCCTAAAAAATAGCAGCGAAACACCAGGAAATGGTCCTCAGCTGCAGTAATGTTTTCATTTGTCCAGTGTCTGAGCCTTTGAACTGTTCCACATCCCCTCTACCCCAGCCTTTTGATGCTTTGGTCATTCCAGGAGCAGGCAGGTGACTTGAGCTTGACCTCTGCCAGACTTTTGTTACTCACAACCAAACTTGTCTCTAAAGGGTGCCTTCAGAAAAAAATCAGAACAACAACATATGCGAAGAGTAGTTCTGCAGAACTGAGGACAGTTAAACAAGCTGCTCCCTCCAAGCATCCAATAAACTTTCCCCTTGCAAGGCTGTCTCCCCACTCTTAAACATAATTTCAAAACCACTCTTTCTTCTAAGCTTGTAATCAAAAACACCCTTTCCAAACACATTTGCTTACTTTTATCAAATGAAAATGAAAATCTGTTTTGATATGTTTATCCTGTTATTTTTAAAGAAAATATATTTGTTTCTACTCAAAGCTGTTCAGCTTTTATGGTCTCCCATAGGTTGTTAAACAGTTAATAAGATATGCAGATACAGCTATTCATACAGGTAATTGCATCTTGAAAATGTATGAGCATAAATGTATAAGAGGAAGATAGATAGAAAAGTGAGATTTCAAAATAAAACAAAAGTAGTTTTTGGAGGTTTATGGCAGTTTGGTGTCTGAAGTATATTAACTACACTGTAGGCCTCAAACTGCAAATGCTTACACATGTGCATAATGATCCTCTTGGAAGTAGGTTCTAGTGTGAGCCATCTGGTAATTTAATTTTTGTGTGTATTCAGGTGTTTTTCGCTAAGCTGACAGGAGGCTCCTTGATGTGGACAGCAGAAAAGCCACAAAAAAAGTGGTGTGATTATCTGTGAGGGCTGCAACCTTAACCTTTGAAAGTCACTACTTCAGCTACCCTAAAGTATAGCAAATGTCACTTTGTGTTACTCTCCTCTTCCACCAATCCCTTTTCCAGAATGACAATTAAAGAGGCTGGGAGAGTCCCTGCCTTCACATTTTGCCATATTCAGATGAATCCCAGCCTGATGTCAAGTTTTCACATCTGTATTTCACTTCCTTGGAAAAAGACATGGAGAAAAGACAGTCTGATCTCTGCCAAACCAAAGGGTGCACACTCATCACCTTGGTCAGCTAGTTTTGGGGCCTTGAGCCACACAACACTATCTGTGCAAAATAACTACTTTTTATGTGAATGCATGTATGCTGGTTCAAGTGATAGAACTGCCCCCTCCAATTTTACACTTGTCTTTTCCATCTTTGTAACTTTGCATCTAAGTCTGTTCAACTCATGAAAACCAATGTGATTGTACTGTCTGCTCCTATATTCCGTATGCTCCTGAATTGTCCTAGATTGCTTGCTTGTTAAATGCAAGGTCAAAAAACTTCAACCGCGGACACAAAACCTCAAAATTACTTGACAAAAGGAGAGACTATAGCTGGCTAGATTAAAGATACATATGCTGAACTGAAAGAAGACCATATATTTTAGCTGCTTCAATTTTAATAAAATCCTAGTGAAGGTAATATGTTAAAAAAAGATCTTCAGAAAAATTAAGAAAATAAACGAGGATATGCTTTGAAGCCATATAAACAAGCTCCCCACACTCATTCTCCCATGATCCTAGTACTGCAAAAGTCTCAGAACTGATTTGACTGTGTAACTGCACCCTGGAACATTTACACACCATTACTTGGGCAGCCACGTCAACATTTCTTTAGTCACTTTATTTCCAACTATCCCATTGCAGTTTCTAGCACATATTTAAATTTCCACTTGATAGAAATGAGGTCATTATTTCCTCTGCCTGGACACTGACAAATAGTAAAATGTTTAGGCCTTTTGTACATGTTAAAAATATAAGAATAACCAATCACGTGATGTGAAGAATCAGTTCCCTATCTCATACAGGCTATTGATAATTTCTAAATTCACCTGACATCCAAAAAAAACCCTACCACGCTCAACAATCTGCATTAAAACTCACATGGTTTTATATATACATCTTAGGGATGAGTCTCAAAATACAGGGTTTTTTTCAGCAGAAAGAAACACTGTATTTTCATTTTGGTCTTTTAATATCCAAAAGTATGGTAAAGTCAATGAAAGTGAAAAGCCTCTCCAAAACGAAAAGGCTAAAATGCTGAACTAAAAAGTTTGAAGTCAAACTGTAGTTATCAAATCAAAAATCCAAAGAAAATTACCTAATTTTATTAAACATTTAAACAAATGTAACAATGTGTCCTCACACAGCAGAACTTTGTCGAAGTTTTAATTTCTAACATTGTATAGAATATTTTGTGTTAAAGTTTTCAGGGTAAAAAGGCTGACTAAAAATAATTCATTTTAGGGAAGCTAAATTTTAGCCAAAATAATTGAGGTTTTGAAAGATTTAAAGTTTCATTTCACTCAGCTGGTTTAAGAAATGGAGATTAATTTTGTTGAATGACGTTGCAATCTGAGAAGAAATAGTTGCAAGTGTTCATACAAATTCTTTAATGCATCTAATTTTACATTCAAGCTTCACATTAGGGAGTTACATCCTACATCCCTTGTTACTCCAAAAGCTCACTGAAATTTTCCTGCAATGCTGAATGTCCAGATTCTCAAAATATTTAGGTCACAGAGAGTGCAAACGCTGAGCAGCATATGGAAATAAGTTTGTGTTCGGCTGTCATCAAAGATAGATTGGGGTCAACTACTCAAGATTTATGTTTATTTCGATGGCTAATACAGATAATGTCTTTTTCTGCACGCCTGTACTTAAATAAAGTAAAAAGAATTAAAGAAGGGAATAAAGCCTCTGCATTAAATAGCCTTGCTGCATCTCTTCTCAAAGTATCATCTGGAAATGTCTTTGAAAACTAGGATAGCAACTATAGTAAACAAAAAGATTAATTGAGAAATATTAAAAAAAAGTATTTGAGTATTTAGTTTCCTTTTCAAGAGTTGACCAGTTTTATTAGTAGCCATAAGCAGGCACTTGTAAAAATTGCACTGCTAAGGAAGGCCTGACCTTCTGAAAATTTGACCACTTGTTAAGATGTCTAGTTTTAATTATGCCCACTGTGCAGTCTCTTTTCCTTTTTTGTAAGTTGGCATAACACTGCAGTATCTTTCACACAGTCTATTCAGTTAAGTTGAATTAATCAGTGTTTCTGCAACACTCTGAAAATTCCAAATGAAAAAACAGTCTGTAAAAATAAGGATTAGTTATTCTTGTAAGTCCATTAAGATGCACCCTTTTTGGATCTGAAAGTAGTTTTTAAATCTGTGTGGCTCAAGTGAGATGGAGAGTGGATGAGCGGAAGGAGGTTCAAAGGGTTTCTTGATAGTTTCTTATTTCTCAAGACCTCCGTCCTCCATTAATGTGTGTAAACATTAGTGTATATACTTATGAACTAAGTAACTTCTGCGAACACATCAAACAGAAGAGGATGCTAGCTAGTACACTATTCAGTAGTGTAAAGAGGATTCTAGTTTGCATGGTTACACACCTTAGGAGGCTGAGAAGCACTGCTGCTTCTATTTTTTATATCTGCAATTTCCATTTGGCTGGGGAAGAAACATGCATTTTTAAGCACATACACACCTGATGACAAAGAAGCATAATGCATTTTGCATATTCCTAGTGCATGACAACAAGGAATAAATGGGTTTAAACAGTAGCAGTATAATTGATGTCAATTAAGAAAAATTTTCTACTGATAAGATATCCTAGACTGGACTAGATTGGCAATCAAAGGGTGTCTAGAGTCTACTGAAAGTCTTTAGAAGCTTTTCATGTCAACATCTGCCAGTAGCAGGACACAGGTATTTCTGCTTGGAGACAGATGGTGACAGAGAGGAGCTCAGTCTTTACCACATTATTTCATACTGCAGGTTGCACAAAACATTCTTTCAGGGAGTACTAGAAAAATACAATATACAGAGTATTCCCTCCCCACAGAATTATCCTTGTCTTTGTAAGGAGAGCATAATCCAGTGTTCCTACTTTGGGTCTGGACATAAAAAGACAATTTTGTTCTCCATAAAATACAAGCTTGAGACATGCCATTAGACTATGAACCTTTCTAAAGTCATCATAAGACAGGGTGGGCATCATTCATTATGTAGAAGCTGTTTATGGTGTAGTTCAGCTAAGCATTCCACTTAACCCTCAACCCAAGCTACTCAACCAAAAAGCAGAAGGTGAATGTTCTGTAGACAAAATATTCACATGCTTCTATTAGAGCATGTAAGCCTGAATTTTACCCCACTGGAAAAGTAATATATTAACCATGATTTTTTATCTCAGCACCTCTCCTACAATCTAATCTGAATAGCCTTTAACATCCAATGTACTCCTCTCTCTTGGTGGCTTTAGAACCAGAAAAGAGAGTTTTGACTCATCAGTACAAAAGGTCTGTAGATAAACTAGAATTGAACAATACATTGGGCATTTTGGGGCAACTATGTAAAGAATGATACAGCACCTTGGGATGGGAGAGGCAACCAGGAAGAGAACAACCCAAAGGAAGAGACTATGACTTGCATGATCTTCTCTCTCCTTCCTATCTTCTTCTTAGACATATGTTGGGTGTGTGCTAAAGAAGCAGGGGAAAGACATCTGACTACCTGTGAAAAGCCACCATCACATCTGTACAACAATAAACGTTTTCTTGGAGGCCATGTAATAGCAATTTTGGCTGTTGTCTGTACCATAATGTGTAATAATAAACCCTCTCCTGCTGTGTCTTCAGATGAGGATAAATTAGTTCCAGTGCTAAAGATAAAAAGCAGCCTGGAGAGATTAAAAAAAACCTACCTGCCAACACTTGAGATGCACCTATATAAGATGTGACACCTTCTGGTTAATAAAAATAACTGTGTCACCAGGTCTTCTGTTGGAATGCAGCTCAGGGGGCCACAGGAGCAATCTCATTTTTCAGATGCATATCCATGCAATATCTATGTTCCAATACTGTCATCAACAAAATTTACCCACAGACCTTTTGTTTTTCACAAAGAACTAAGATTCATGGTGATGTGCTCTAGACCACACACATGCACTACCACCAGGGAATCAGAATGAGCAAAAACTAGTGATAAAAAATCCGTGGGGTGAAACAACGCAATTAATTCAGAGAGGAAAATAGATTAAATTAGAACAATTCACAAAAGAATTATGCACTTTTGCAGGAATGCCTTGAAGCCGAATAAAAGAACCAGAATTTTGCTGGATTCTTCAGGCAAAACTAAAGCAGTCACTTTTGCCTTTTCAGTACACAGAAGCACAGCTATCCCAAATGCCTAAATCTTAACCATAGAAAGTTTTAATAATAAATAACATACTGGTGTTTATCTGTATAAATGCTCTTCAGTGTCACATCTCAAAGAAAGCAAGTAAAAAGTATGTACTATAATAGAAACTGTGTATAAGAGCAATGGCCATTAAACTATTTGAAAATTCATTGTTGATTTTCAAATGACTTGTAGAAATGGAGTTAAGACCAGGACAGGCTCTTAAGTTTATAAGCAGCTGTTCTTAATTTGCAAGAAACTGTAAAGGCTTTTTAATGTCCCAAGTAAAATAAGAAGTAGTGCAGGTTTAAGTACTCAGAGCAATGTCTGTTCTTGCCTTTCTCCTCACATTTGAATATTATTTTTTCTAAGTGGAACCATCAACCTTTTCTATCCTAAGTGGTAAATTCCATAAGATTCTTTGTCAGCAGGAACAAGATCACTAAGCTATGCCAGACTGCCACTTGAATGTGAGACCATTCAGGTGAACATCCTGGGCATCCTCTTCAGTCCAAGCTTGGATTAGATGTGGAAGTTAGAGGAAAAAAAGGAAGGGGGGGAGAAGATGTATTTCCACTGCTTTAGTGTAGATAAATTAAAGATGGAAAAATACAGCATCCTATGGCTTCAATGGAAGTCAAGGGACTATGGTCATAGGAAATGGATTAAAGGCTTTCTTCCTCTATATTTCTTCAGTAAGGAGAAAAGCTTCAAAGTTCCCTCAGGAAATACCATATCAGAATTTGGCACAGCAAACAAAACCCTGTCATGTTGGGAAAACATACTTCTGTAAATCTGGAAGCTTTTTTTGGATGCTTTTTTGTTTTTATTTTTGGGGTGGGGAGCAGGGAGGCAGGACAAGCCTGAATTTAAAAAGAGATTCCCTTTGAATCCTTGTAAATGAGAAAACTACTAGGCACACACAACTGGTCTCAGCCAGCTGACCCAGCCTGTTCCTCAAAAAGATCAGCACTTCCATCCTACTAGGTATCATCTGAAAATTATCTGCCAGTGCACTTAATCCCCTCCTCCAGATCATTGATAAAGATACTAAAACAAAAACTTTTAAATCTAACAGCAAAAAAAGCTGTTAGACTAACATTCGTAATAACAATTTAAAGTCCAAATTTGGAACATATTGAGAATTTATTCACCACAGACGTGTTCAAAGAAACAACCATTTTCAGGCATACATACACTAGAACATCCAAGATTTTGTATAGGCACTCCCAAAAATCCACTCAATTTATTGCATCATGGTATAGGTGTTTTGTTCCTCTTAATTACTATCAGAATATCTTTTCCAGCTTTGTTTAATGGATAACCCAAGTTTTATAATATTTACTGTCCTGGTTAAGTAAGATATAACTTGCTGTCAATATTAAACAAGACTGGCTCCAATACCAAGCCCTGTGGAACACCACCTGTGACCGGCTGTCAGCTGAATGTAACTCCATTCACCACCACTCCTTAGGCTCAGCCATTCATCCAGATTTTACACAGAAAAATCATATCTAAAAATTAGATATTTTTGTTACCTTCATTACTTGTATGAATCAACCAGTTTCTTGTTTTCAGTAAATTATTTGAGGTTTTAATCTTTATTAATAATATATCCCAGCTTAATGATTTATTACTGGCAGAAAAGTGCACCTATATGTGAGCTTTTAGCCCTCTAGACATTGAGATAGGTTAAAGTGTTTGTCTGTTTTTTCATCAATGACAAGTGCCAAGCAAAGTAAGTTATGCCAGCTCAGCCAAACAGCAGTGCTTTGGTTCAACAATCATGTGTACATCTCAGGCTTATGTAGACTATAGAAGGCAATATGAGCTTGACCTGGACAATGAAGGCTGCCAGAAAATGCATCTTAGAGTTTCTTATGCAAAGAACAAACAAATTGCTTCTAAAATGTTCAAAACCATCAGCTGGCCTGGGAGGCAGCCAAGTAAGAAAACGGCTGTAAGTTCCAGTTTTATTTCCACTCATGGCTAATGTAGCAGGGCAAGGGCTATTACTTGATGAACCAGATCAGTCAAGACAGGTTTCTAACAGGAAGTATATGCAAACACTTACATTAGTAGGGTGTATATAAGAATTCTGCCAGGCAGGTGTAAAGGTCCTGAAAACCAGAACACAATACATCTGTGCTGGAGTCTCCGATAAGCTACTTATTCTGTGAAGGTGTGAGCTATTCCTTTTCTACCAGAAGAAGGGAAATTGTAAGGGGCACATCCATTCCTTCTTTTCAAATATTTGTGTTTCTATTTTGGTGTGTGTATGTGTGTGTTACCTGTACTACACATCTGTGCTTATGAAGATTGATTGTAGAAACTGTCATCATCCTCATACTAACATAATCCTTAGGCCCCACTGTGGAGCCGGGCTGTAGCCTCATTTTCCACATCATTTCACAAGGTGGACAGGACAGTTCCTGCATCTTACAGTACACAATCATAATATATTCTAATATTCTGATTTACTTTAAAAATGCATCTGTTTAATTGCAGTACCAAATTAAAAATTACTTTAAAATATTTTATGTATTTGTGTGTGCACAAAGGTTTAGAATCTAATGTTTATGGAAAAGGATTGTAATTTCCTTATATATAGATAAATAGCGTTGTACAATGATCTTTTACTAGAACCCTCAATTTTTTTAAAGATCTAAGGAGAAAAGCAAAGAGATACTTTTACAAATTAGTGCAATTTATGTATTTGCATTAGAGTCTTTGGATATAATACTGATTCTGAGCATCTGTGAAGCTAATTATTTCCACTAGTTTAGTGCATACTGCATTGTTGTTGATGGCAGCAGAATCTCACCCTTACATTCTTATGTTCAATATTCTGAACGTTTATGTTGACTTGTTTATTTGCTGAATTTATCTAATTAGTTGCTAATTATAGCCTTTTGATACAGAGTATCTCCTTGTATCACTGAAGGCCTGTGCATCAAGCTGTACCTTCTCAGTAATTTGGTTTTCTGTCTAGAATTATTTGGCTTCTTTTACTTAAACAAATAGACAAATACTGAAAAAATGCCTAAAAATTACAGCTGAAAGTCATCCAGGTGTCTACAGTAATAAGTAATTTCAGAGAGGATTGTGTAAGTCCCATATAATCTGAATCTACTTTATAAACCAAATTAAAGTTTTTAAAATTCTAAATTCTACACTATATTGCAATCTGACATTTAATATGAAGCCATAAATAGCTAATGTCAGGACTTGATGGGTGTTTCAACACTTTTGTCTTTTAAGAACAATAAGACCACCCATCCAGACAGCAATTAAGCACTTGAAAGAATAGTTGCAGTTTCTTTAGTACAAATAAATAGGGAGAACATTAAACCTAATTCAGAAAAGGATGATTAAATGACTAAAAGCAGGCCTAAGCTTCTAGGCAATAAAACTGAATGGGCTTAGGACCAGAAGCCTTATCCAAAAAAATGGGTGATAAAACCACCACTGATTGGATTAAAAATAGGATCATGTTTCCAATCTTGCACAATTTAATTACTTCTACTAATGCCAGCGATAAAACAAAAATCCGATCAGAACTCTTAATTTCCTTCTTACATGTTAATTAGTAACCAAGTCCACTTTCAGTGACATATTTCAGGGTATTTATCTTATTTTAATTTTTCTCGTGCTGTAAACTGGCCAGTTTTTTGGAAACCTGTAATATATGTCTCGTAGAGGTTAGGATTTAGCCAACATGTATGTAGTCAGATGAATCTAAACTTTTGCATCCTGTTTCCTATGTTTCTTAACAAACAATGGCCTACAGAAAACAGGGTAAAACCAGGAATAGTGCTATCTCTCTCATACTGGAAGAAAACATGCTTCAGTGGCCATGTATCCTTGCCTGCCTTGCGTGTTTTCAGAATCACCTTGTCCACAGCTGGGAAACTAGAGCTGAGGAGAACTGTATTACAATTGCTGTTGTACAAGAGGTGTGATGCAAGCAGAATTTTTTTTAACTTCTTCAAAGCACAGGGCTGACTTTTAAAACCCACCACCATCCCTAGGTGTTACAAATTCCCCTCTGAGTCCTCAGTATCCTAGCATATCAAGAACATGTTTTATATAGAGTAGGAATACAAGAGAGAGAGAAAATTTCTACTATATTATTTCCTGATAGAACAAGTGTATTTCGCCTCTGCTAATTTTATCCAGTGCTATGTAGCTTGGAAAAAAGTATTTCAGCTCTAGGGTGATTTGGCATAAAGTGAAATATTTCTTCTTAGCAACTGTTTGATTTTATGCTTTATCAGTGTTAAACTGCGTTACTTCATGGCAATCCATTGACAGACAGAATTGTGCTTCACCTGGCCATGGAATAATGTTGTCCAGTAAAAATCTCCTATGAGCTGCAAGAATTCAGCAGTAGGTCTATTCCCATCCAGTCAGTTTTATTGCTTGGATTTTTCTAAAACTGAAGGCCATATCTAACTTGTCAGTCTTGTCCAAAATTTGGCACTGACAATTTTGTGGTTGGAAATGCACACTACAAAGCAAACTAAGATATCAAGTTCACAAGTATGTCTTTAAACCAGTAAACTATTATTTTTTTCCTATGTTTTTCTAGTTTATGGTATAGCAACACTAATAAACTTCTTATAATAGAAATGTGTACTCAAACTTCTATACTTTAATCTATTTTTCATTAACAATAGTTTCAAGACATTTTTTCCACAAGTGTTTAATACTGCTCTACCTCTGATCCAGATGAAGTCAATTGGAGTTATTACTCCTGATTAGCACAAAAGCAGAGTTATGCCAACAATCAATGCATTTGACCACTCATCTGTTACGAAAACAAACTACTAAATTTTAAGATTCAGTGTCTAAAGATTAGAAAGAGTTGAAAACATCGAATTATAAATATGGGCCAGTTTGCTTCAAGCATTTCATCTGGTTTTATTTTCTTCTTGCAGTACCAGCTAAAACCAGTCTTTTCTCTTTCCAAGCTACTGCTTGGAAGGAAAATTAGTACAGTCAGACAAAAATCCCTAGACATTTAAGTGAGCTACAGACAGCCACAACAAGAGAACAAGGGCTGTAACAGCCAGGATTTCATAAATGCCTCAAAATTTGGTTGAGACTGTGACCCTCTGTATTAAGACACGTTATAACATAACATGTAGGATTTTACCAAACCAGCATGAAAGCCTACTTTTCCAGCACTTTTTAGTGGTCCCATGAGGCAGCACGACACTTATCTGCCTTAAATACTTCTCAAGTCTCAAAGTATCTCTTTCGAATACCACTAATGTGTGGAGGCTGGTGGGCCTATGAACCAAGAGGCCATGAGAGCCCTCTGGAGGGAAGGACCCTAAGAGACACTCCCCAGGTTAGAGTGACAGAAAGAGGCATCTCCCAGGGACCTTTGTTCTGTTATGTTAATATACTCCAGTTCTGCTTCCCCAGTTGGCCCATTGGCCTGTTGGCCTCCCTGCCCCCTTCCTCCCCTATACGTCCCTGCTTCAGAATGTTCTCCCTGCTTCCCCATTGGCCTTTGTTCCCTAGCCACTCTCTCCATGTTTCCTACTGGCCCCCGTACCTTAGCCCTGCCTCTGTTCTGCCCCCACAACCTCTGATGGTTGGTCCCTGATGCTCTCCCCACCCCTACCTCACCCCGTACTTAAACCTGGACTCTCCCCTGATGCTCGTTTTTCATCCCTGGACCCCTTCATGTGTGTGGCTGCACTAAACCTCTCCGTGGAACTTCATATGAAGACCCTTCCTGCCTCTTTGCCATCGACTCATATTTGGAGCTATCTGGGGGGTGTGTGTGTGTGTGGCACTGACCAAGCGGCTTCAGTCAGGGATGCTTCGGGAAGGTTGCAGTATCATACCACCACCCACTGCGACATTATTGCACCATTCACTTTCCACTTTCCAGACAAAGAATACAGCACATGATTCACAGTAAAAAATTGAACTGTCTGTGAGCACAAGTAAAAAAGTCATTTAGTCCTCTTGGCACCATCAGTGCTTGGTTTCCCTATGTTCTAAGCTGGTTTACTTTGCTTATGTTTATTTAATAAACATATAGGCAGAGCTATCAAGAAAGTGGGAGAAATTCAAACATCAAAGCAAGACAGTAAATCAGAAGCAGTGCTACAGTTTTTAAAGGGAATTTAACAGCTTTCATATGTATTTTAGCCATTCAGCAGGCCTAGGATACAAGCCTAGATATCTAGGGAAAGGCTTTGGTATGCTATATAGATGCACAGATTTCAGAAAACTTGCTTTGAACCAAATTACGATCTGCAACTTTTTACAAAGGTTTCTCAGTTTGCTCCAATTGTTGAGCGACTGATTCTCATTATTTGATGGATCATTAAATAAAATCATCTTTACAATGTATAATGACTATTTCAGGTTAGAAGATGTCATTTCTTATTAGTCATCAACGATAAATATTCATTTGGAGCGAAGGTTGTATGCCATATCATTACTAGAATTCATTTCTGTCCACTTAGAGAGAAATGAACTGGGACAATAAATCTTTTGACCAGTGTTACAGCTTGTTGTGGTTACAGGAGGAAGAGTGCCAATATGAGTGTAGTCAAACTATGTATTCTGCACTCATCTACATTATTCCTGATGAACTATTAATGGTGGGTTGTTTGCAACAGCTGCCCAGTGCAAACCCCACCCCTCAGGTGGGCTGGGTGTTAAACGAGAAAAGGAAAGAGAGGCAACCCTGTGAGGCAGGGTAATGTTTCTTTTTCTTCCCACCATTGACTCAGCCTTGATAACTCTCTCCAGGGAAGCTGAAGAACAGTCCCACCCATCCTGAGGGAGTCATCTCTGCTAAGAGGCCATAATGAACTGAATAGGCACCAGCAGGATAGACAGCTGCAATGACCATCGGGGACCCCAAAAATATCCTATGACTCATAGGACTACACAATCCCATCGTGAACGTCTCCACCCTGGGGGAGGTACTGAACATTCCTGTCTGTATATCTGGGCACTCTGGGGCTTGGGAATGACTACCACTAATGGACAACCAGAGGAGGACAAGACCTTCCACTACTAGACATCCAGAGGAGGACCAGACCTTCCACAGGACCACTGCTTTCAACAACACTGCGCCCATCACTTCAAGAGCACTCCAATCACCACTTAATTGGACTGTGACCACCATCGTGACCAATAGGGGCCAGGTTGTACTCTAACTTTGTGGTTTTAAGCCAATCTCTCTGTATCGTTGCACTGTTGTAATCTTTCTATTAAATTGTAACTCCAACTTGAAATCTCTCGCAAGGTATTTGTGTGGAGTAAATTTCTCCCACTGTTTATAAATTCCACAGGAGTCAGTCAGATCTGGAGACTAATGAGATGGCTGAATGCTCAGCAGAACAACCTAAGATATGAAAGAGTTAGGTTCAGATCAATTCCTTGACCTTTTTTGTGTATCTCATGACTAAGAAGGACAAGCAACTTGCCATTAAAAAATGTTTCATAAAGCAGGACAAGGCACAGTGTCTCATCCTATACTGTACACAGTTTAGAGTGAATTTCCCCAAATTGGGCCAAGAGACACTTCTGAAACAGAGTCAGAGAAGCAGGTATTTGCTTTATTTGGTGCCGTGCATGGGGGATCGCTCCTCCAAACACACACACAGCAGTCCATACAGTCCAGTATTATTGGTAAAATTTATGAATATTCATCACATTCCTTGGGATAGGAGTGGTTATACAAATTACTTCTCAGAAGTCATTAATATCATTAGCATAAGTGCCACACATGCGCAGTGTATCCTGGTGGTCGCAATGAGGAAGGCTCCTCTTCTTCCTCGGGGGTCTTTCTGCAACTGCACTGTCTGGCAGACAAAAGGAAAAAACTGGTGGACACACCTTCCTGGGAATGTAGGAGCTTACAAAGCAGTTCAAGTGGCCGATAGGAATTGCCAGCGTGTTTGGGAGCACTGCCACCACCCTTCATTTCCTCCTGCCACCCACAAGACTGCACCGGTGCTGGTGCTGATGTCTCGGGTCCCTTCTCTGATGGGGAGAGGGAAGAAAACAGACTCTCCCCACGGACATGCAGTAGCCTGGCCCTGGACAGGCTCTGGTTTCACACTGCAGACAGGTGTGGCAGATTTCACTCTGAAACACTTTTTGATTGTGAATGGAAGTTTCTTGAGTTGCTACTGGGGCTACTACAAAAGAACACGCAGGTGACCCTCCACCCCTGCTGTCTCATCTCTCACAGCAAGACTGCCATGGAAAGGCAAAAGCCAAGACAGCTTTGCTTGGGCAACTCTAACTTTTTAACAGGACCCCAGCCACTCCTTGGTCCCATTTCCGATCATGGCTCCAGGTCTTAAAGAGGCAGTAACAATTTTGGGCACAGATAGACATGGAATACAGTAATATTTTGATGTGGGTGTGCAGAATGTCACCAGGAAAGATGGCATTTGTTGGCGTGGGGCTCTGGGGGACATGGGCGTACCTCAGGTCTAGCAGTAGGTAAAACAAAAGAGCAGGAGACAAATAAAGAGGAGAAGGTGAGGCAAAAGTAGGACAGTTAACAGGAGATTAAGCAAAGAAGTTGTAATCAGTAGCTGCTGGAGACGCTAAAGACGTAATCCTAGAAGTTGAAGTTTGTGGTTGTTGAACTGCTAGCTTTGGAACAGTATATAAGATGTGCTTTGTACAATAAAAAGTGGCTTTGCATGTACCCAGTGGAGTCCATGTTTCAGTCATCGACATTTTGAGTTACCCAGGACAGCTGTTCTCATATGCATACAAGACATGCATATAGGGTATGCATGTCATATATAATTTCTCATACTAGATGTATTTTCATCAGTACGTAACACTGGAGAAGCTGACATGATGTGCTTATTCTATTGCTTGAGTTCCTACCACAGGTTTTAGAACAGGCTGCAGCCTGGTGACTTAACTGATACTTACACAGAAAGCCAGACTAAATCATAGGATGTTGCTCAAACAGACAGCCTCTCCTCAAAAACTCCACAACAGGCATCTTCATGTGTAGAGTTTTTGGCTTTGTGGATTTGCTTTTCACAGGAAATAAGTTTTATTTTATTATAAAATTAAGTAGATCAGTAGTCTACTGCTAAACAATGAATCCAAAGTAGTTCCAGAGTGCCCAGATTTACTGAGCAATGAGTGTTGTAAACAATGATAGCAGTGTGGGGGTAGGTAAACCCACTGTGGCCCTGCTGTGGAGGAAGGCCTGCTGAGAGATAAGAAGGATTGCTCAACTGCCCTGCCAGACCCCTAGATAAGAAAGCCACTTTCTTGCTACGTCAAGGAAAAAGAGACCCACAGTTTCCTGGGAGATCTTATGTAGATCTGTTGTAACCCACTGGTTTGTACCCCCTCACACCCACCCTATATATATCTCTCTATAAGAACCCCTGTATTCTCCCCAGACCCCAGGGAAGTTCTGTCCCTGGCTCCCTTCGCTGGGTACTTGATAATAAAGCTACCTCCTGCGGAATTGCCAAACGGAGCCGTCGTTTCTCTCTTCCCCGAGCCGGCCTGGGGCAGCCTCGCAGGGGCAAGAGCTGAAATCACTCTGAGCTGAAATCACTAAGAGCTGACAGCCTGCTGAGGCAGGCATCCTGCAGAGATGCCCTGGCAGCCAAGGTAAAGTCACTGACCTCCTGGAAGGCCTTCTCCAATGAGATTCCCTCTCTGGGATGGTCCTGGCTTCCTGGGCCTGAGCTACAGACCCCAGACCGGCTGCTAGACAGTAGTATCTCAATATATAACGCAAGACAGATTTTCAGATCCTTTGGGAAAAGCCAGTGTACCACTGTTTCCAGACAAATCAATGTAAGAGTTTTTTCACCTGGACAACTGTAGTGAAGGAATTTACATAGAAATGTTGTTTAGCACTGTAATTTAAATATTAACTGATCTTGGTAAGTAACAGGATCCTCTTACGACAATTAGAGGGCAAAACCTCACATGTTCTCCCCAGAATACTTTAATTTTAACTCAGTTTGCCTCAAATCTTGACATTTTATATTATTTGTTATTAGCTTTGCCAAATAAATTATCAGTGGCATCTCACTTGTAGAAAAAATAGAAAAGCATTTTTGTTAATGTCAGTCACTCTTTGTTGAGAAACCTAACCATATGACAAAGAGGTTTTGCTCTTCCCATTCACCTGTGACCATCCTCCTCTGTGGGTCTGATATCGGTGGTAGCTCACAGTCTCTCTCTGAAAAGATGGACAGCATCTTCACAAGAGAAATCTCATCTCTGTCTGCTCAAGTAATCACTCACAACACAATGAATCATCTCTTAGAGCAGACTAGACTAAGCAGAAATACCATGTATGACTTAGCAAGGCCCAGCTGCATATATTAACTGTACAGAAATTCAATTCTCACATGCTCCTGACCCCAAAGATTCTATAGCTGAGCACAAGAAGAAAAAGGATTTTATAAAGACAAAAATTAAGTTTCTCAAAGGAGTAAATTCTATTTATTTGGATTAAACTTTCTGAAAGAGCACTGTGAAGATATTTGGCAGTAAAAACCGAAGAACTCTGCCAAATACATGAAGCGTGACTGAAAAGTAAAAGCCTACAGAAAGCAACACAAATCAGAATATGAAGGGAAGAGTACAGAGAAAAGATTAGGGCTCAAGAAGAAAGCTAAGGAGGGGGGAAGTGGATTTGTTAGATGAAGTATTACATTTCTACTGTTTTGACAACACCACTTTGTAGAAAGAAAGTGATATTTAACCACATCAGAAACAAGAAAGGATATAATGGTGACATACAATAGAGAAATAGGTCACTTGTGGACAAGCAAGAACTGAGCAGAAACGTAGTTCTGGGATACACAGAAATTACTGTGCTGTCCCTGGGTCCTTTGTGAGCATTGTAATATCGTCTCCAACACAGGCAAGAGGTTTTACTAAGCAGCCAGAGCAGGCCCTGGGCCCCTCTGCTTGCAAACACAGTTTGGCAGTATTGACACCACCACAATTAATACTTTCCCCTGCCTATTTTTTACTTACTGGATAGTGTTGGAGGCTAGGATTTTTCCTTTTTTTTTTTCTTTCTCTCAGGGAATTTTCTCCCACTTGTTGCCTAAGAGATGGTAACAAGGATACTTAAAAGAGACAAAAAAAGTGGCAAAGATGGGGGGAAGGAGTGCAGCTGATTGCAGCCTCTTAGCTGGGGGGTTTTCTCTTGGGAAGTGCAGATACTGCGAGATTTTGCCTGGGCGGTCAGGAGCTGGGCTCAGCTCCGCCCTCTCCCTCTCAGGCCTGTTGGAGTGACCAGAGTTAAGTCTGTTTGTACTGCTGTGGCTGCAGGAAGAATTCGCTGCCACAGTGGAGTTCTACTCTGCACTGCTTTTCTCCTTACCATGGGTGAGCCTCTGTTTGTAAGAGCGGCTGTTGAACTGGGACCTTATCAACACCCATCCTCACTGGGAAGGAGCCTCACCATCTACTTGGATGCTCCAGGGGACAACCTGGGACCCCTCCTCCCTCTGGAAGGAACGTGTCCTGGTTGCTTTTGGGAGCTCAGCTGCCACTGCACAGCCCTGCTGCTTTCAGTGGCTGCTTCGGGCTTTTTGCTGTAGCTTAGCTCAACACCCAGCTCCCGCCGGGATCCCCCGCTGCTTCTGCTTCTGCCACCACTTGGGGCTTGGTGCTACGCTTTGATTCACAGGGGCGTGCTCGCCTGTGCTGTTCCATGCTGCTCTGAGGCTCCTGCTACAGTCTATTGCACCACCAGGAGGGGCACTGGGATCAGCTGCCGACCATGAGTTTGCAAAGGAAGACCCTGTTCTATCTCTGCCACTGGCTGAGCTGCCAATTCCCACATGGAGAAGCAACTGAGCTCGCGCCACAGCGCCCCCTGCGGCCGCGGGGGAATCATCGCACCCACCCTGCCCGGAGCCAACAGCGCCCCCTGCCGGCTGTGGCCATAACTGCAGCAGAGGGGAAAGGGCCTGAGGGCCAGAGAAGGCTGCGCTTGGGTTTGGGTTTGGTTTGTTGTGCTGCCGTTGTTGGTGTTTGCCTTGTTATACATATACATATGTCTTGATTTGAAAGACAGATGTCTGCTAAGGAGGGCAGGAACCTCCCTTGGAATAGAAGATGTAACCCCCTTCCCTCCAAATTGTTATAATTTTGAAATCAAGGGGCTTTCAGGCAAAGATATGAGGAGTAGGAATAACAGTTCTTTACTAACAGATACATATAACAAGGCAAACAGAGAGCAGTAACTGTGGCAGTGATAGCAAACAGAGCAGAGCCAGAGCAGCCTCCCCCGGTGAGCAGGGCGGGTGCGATGTTCCCCCGCGGCTGCAGGGGGCGCTGCGGAGCGAGCTCGGCACCACGCGGTGATGGCGGAGGGGAAGTCANTCAGCGCACACGAGCCAGGTTGTGTCTGCTTCCCGTCCCGAGTTCCAATCTTGCGCGGCCTCTCTGCCCAATGAGAAACTCCAGGCAACGAGGGCACTCCTCCCCCTGTGACCAGGTCCCTTTGTTTTCTCTTAAGTGCCCAGCAATTTGTTCCTTAGCAACACAACATGGGGAAAAATTCCTTTAGGGAAAAAGAAAGAATGGGGGAACTTCTAAAAGCCCAACACATGTGAAAGGACAGAAGGGTGCTGTGAGTAGCCTGCAGTTCTTTCCTCACTCCACGGGGAAAGGGAATTGGGGGGTTCCGGGGGAGCAGGATTGGATGTAGGGGTCCCCCTCCCAGCCTGGCCAGGGCTGGAGGGAGTAGCTACACTGGTCCCTCTGTGTAACACAGTTTGTCCAGGGTCTGCATTAGGAGAAGGTGTGTCGTGGTTTAGGGCAGAGGTGGGATGGGGGGAGGGAGAGGAGGAGGGCGTTTTCGCGCGGTTCTTTTCTTCAACTGCTTTTACAATTACATGGAATATAGGAAAGAAATGAGTGACAGACAGATCTCCCGAAGATCTTCCTTTATAGGAAACTATAAAGCCTTTTCCCTACTAGATCCCAAAAGGAATTAGAAAGTATGGAATCTGTGGTTAGTTCAGGGGAGTTCCGAGCTAGCCTATTGTTAAAATGTTTCAGTTTTCTTAGAAAGATTTCCCTTCGATAATTTAAAATCAGTGTCAAAGAGGGTGTTTGAGAGAAGGGGGTATAAGTCTCTCTCAGGAAGGGGTGCCTTGGGTTTCGTTAGCTTGGTCCCCATCCTTTTAAAATTCCTGCACCTCACTCAGTAGAAAAAAAGAGAAAAAAAAGCAAAAAGGACCCGGAAAGTTATCAGCGCGCAGAAATCTCTGAATTTTGTAACTTACCAGCCTTTCCAGGCAAGGCGGAGTCCGGTGACGTTCAAAATAATATAAATAAAATGGGCCAGATAAAATATTAATCAATAATTCATTTATTTCGCCACCAGAATTTCAGTAATGCGAAAAAACCACGATTGGAAAAAGACTGCGTCGAGCCCAGGTCTAGGAGCAGGGTGAAGCAGCAGTCCAACCTCTATCGCATCGGAACTACCACGTTCACAACATCGCCACGAACCACCCTATTTTTATACACCTTTCCGCTAGAGTTCGAGTTTTCAAGCTTCTTGCATTATTCATTTCAGTTTCCTTTCTTTCTTCTGCGTATTCATGAAGTCTCTCTTCTCCAGCCTGGTTGGGACAAAGCATTTCCTTCGTCTTGATGAAAATCCCATTATTGACTTCGGGAAGCCAAACTGTCCTGATGAAAAGCCCATCAATAATTTCGGGAAGCCAAATAGTCCATCACCAGTTTTACGGGAACCCCGGAACTTCTCAGCCGTGATGATAAGATAGTGCCACCTCCCTTGAT
>VZRF01006957.1:1661-81832 GCA_013396875.1 Vireo altiloquus
GGGCGGCGCGCGGCCGCATCCTGCGCGGGGCTCGGCTCTGCTGCATCCTGCGCCGCTCATCCCCCCTGCTCCTCCTCGGAGTGCGGAAGGACGTGACGGGTTAATCTTCACCGATCGCATCGCCCAAACTGCCCGCGATTTCTGCTCTTCGCCCTCCGCTCGGAAGTTAGTGAAGCGACGGAGCATGGGCTGGAGTTAAAAAGAAACAATCAAACCCCTTGGGTTTGTTTTTTTAATTTTTTTCGGGTATGTTTTTAGTGGGGAGGGGGGAGGGTTGTTTTGTTTTTGGCAAAGTATTTTAAGGTTTTCAAAGCTTTACTATTAAAAACTGAAAAACTTGTTTCCCCATGGTCTTCCTTCAGCATTGTTTACAGAATGTTGACGTCTGTAGATTAGTGTTAGTAGGGTACAAAGTACATCAGCCAGGTAAATGACCCAGGTATAACAGGCACCATAAACCCAACTCTCTACATTCCTTTTCGTTAAAAGGAGCCCAGCAATTCCGATTTTTTGCCATCTTTGAACTAAGTTCTTTTAATAGGCATGGGCACATCCAATATTTCCTTAGCCTTTTTTCTCCAGCACAGACATGTGGAAATCACTGCCATTATAGGAACCAGAATAAATAACGCTTTTTCACCCATAGAATCTCCTCAGCCACATTTGTAAGAAAAGATCAATTTTTTTTCCTCTTTGTTCTCCTTGTGAGAAGTATCACAGGGAAAGAGCAAGGGGTCAGTTTGTACAACTTAAAATACATTTTAATAGCAGAGTCAGAGCTTAATCCAGTATATAAAATGTCCTTCCAGGACTGCAGTGATTGGGGGTTTTTTTAACACATACAAAGCTGTGAAAAGAAGGCAAACTATTAATAATTGGGGAAAAAAATCCAAAAAAAACCTAACAATAGCAGGAGTATATCGTTTTTCCTTGCTTTTCTTAGCAAGCAAGCTGTAGGTGGCTGTATCTTAGTAGTTTATAAAAAATACAGGGACATAAATCCTTTGGACTGAACATGTAAATTAATTTCACAAGCAAAACAAAATGCCAGTTTAATAAAGAGAAAGTGAGAAATTTTCTTTACATCATACCTAGTTCACAGAACTGATCAAATATGCAGTGCCCAGGAACAAGCCAGGTTGTAGCCCACTCTCCATTTTCATGATTACATGAATAATTACAATTATTAATGGCATAGTTGTAAAATACTTCTGTATGCTGATGGCCCCTGGCATTGGTGTTCATTAGGCAGAAAGGTAAAGACTGTTAACAAGTGATTCAGCACTGGTGAAACTATTTTGAATATGGTGTTTAGAAATTAGTGTGTGTGCAGAGTGGGTGTCTGGAACTGCCTCAGACCAGCCTGTGTAGCTGCCCCTGGATCTTCAGCTCCACAGCACAAGCGAACGTTTGCCATCCACTGCAGAGCCTGCACTTTCTCCGTGGCTGCACAGAATTCCTGTGGGTTGGTATGCTGTGCTGCAGTCACTGCCTTAATTGATCACATAGCTCAAAATAATTAAACTAAGCACAGCCTAAGACTTTGTCTGAGGGAAAAAAAGTGTTGTTTCTATAGATTTTCTTTCTTTGCTGACTGCCATTAACAATGCACTTTATTTGTTTCACTGTCCAGCAATTCTTGGTATCTTGAACAGATACAAATGACTTATGGTGTTACAATGTAGGTAGAGTTGTTAAAATACAATTTGTATACCTGGCTTTGCCATTCAGAAATGCTTTGTCACTCATAAAACAGAAAATAGAAAATGTATCTCTGCATTTTTCCTATAGCTTGTATGTATGATTTTTATCTCCTATAAATTTGAGCAGTGCTTCAGAAGTAAAACTAACTGGTAGGACCCAATCCACATTTTCCTGACATTAACTCCAGTGACTTTAAAGACATTCAACAGGCAAATACCATGGGCTTTTTTCTTTTGTTACAACCCAGAGAATTAAGAAAAATGGATGCATACTGCAAATTAGTGAAATATATGTCTGCATCTTAATAGTGGTATTTTTTCTAAATTTTGTGGAACTGTGCATTTTTAAATCATATGTTAATGTTTCAGTAGAATTTTATTAAACATATACAGGCAAAAAAATGTATTGATTCGTATGGTTGGTCTGTGTTTAAACCATCTGCAATATTTCATTAAAAGGCTGAACATAATTAATTTCAGCTTATTTGTTTTTTGGTGGTAACCCTGGACCTGTATTTTTCAGGACCTGAAAACATCATGCTTTCTTATATTTTCAATCACTCTCTGATGGTGTAAACATGTTGACAAAAAAAGATTTAGAAGCAATCTCAGCTTCAAGTTTTGCAAATTGATAACTGAACAAAATGGTTAATCATCACAAATTCTCTCATCTTTTACAGTAATCCCTGATACTGTAAGCTGTCAAAGAGTAATTCAGAACAGAATCTTAGACTAATTTCCATATGAGAAGAGTAGGTACCATAGGCATAAATAATACTGTTAGAGAGAATTACTGAATTCTTTATAGAGAAGCATGTTCCTAATTTGACTGCAAATATTCTCAGCTAGGGAAGAGCTTCCTTTCTAGGTGATTTCTCTAATTTAAAGATTTTTTTTCTTCTCAGACACATTTGCCTGTGAGAGACTCGGTGTATGTACTCCCTATTTTTTTGTCCTTTTTTCTTTTCCCCTAGGAAGAAGAAATAATCTTATGAAAAAGAACATAAGAAAATGGCTTCAGACAAAGCTGAACCAGTATTTACTTTTGTGTGTGAGTATTTTCAACTTGCTAGAATAGAGGAATTAAATGAAGATTCTTGATATTCTTTTTATTAAACAGTCTGGCAACTCCCTTGCTCCCCTAACCCTCATTTTCCAGTCTACCAACGAGAGATAGATTATATGTTTACTCTACTGTGATGTACTGAGGGTCAAAAACATGTTTTGGCTGTTCAAAGGAGCACGTTTGAGACCCTTGCATTGAAAAAGAAAATACCATAACACAAAATATTAAAAAATTGAATTTCTGACAACTTTTCAAGGGATATCTTTCCAAGATATTTTCAGGCATGTTATTTTGTCCCGGAATCATGCATGTTCCTTTTTGCATACGGTTCTTAAAAATTTGCTGTTGTTTTTAAAGGAAATTATCTAGTTATCAACTTTGCTTCCATATCAATTTGTCAACTCATAATCTTGTGTGTCTGGCTGAGCAGTCAAAAGATCTCAAATTGGGCAAGATCTCATCAGCACATAATTATTTGAATGTTAGTCTGGAAACTGCCAAAGTTTAATACATCAAAGACTTCAAGAAGGAAACAAAATATTTTCTAGCTCCCTTCAAATAGTTATTTCATGATTTTTTCCCCCCAAAGCTTGTATGGAAAAGAATTACAAGGCACAAGATTTTCAAAAACATAAATGGAAGTAGGTTATTTATCTATCCCTGGACATAGAAGTGTTGAAGTTAAATGTAATGTCTCCTCCACATATGTAGATAATAACTAAGATATAGTGTGTTGCCATTCAAGTTTGTTTGTCTTCATAAATAATTTTACTCATGCTTGCTAATTATGAAGAATTTGTCTGTTGACACACTTTTGAAGAGCTCAAAATGTTGTGAAGTTAAAGAATTTTTAATACTGTCAATTTGAAAGGCCAAATAAAAGCATTTGTTTCTACCCACTCAAGACCCTATGTAGAGTTTCTGGCTTTACAAAGTGTAAAGCTCATTGTACTGATTTGTCATTAATATTGATTCAATAAGAATAACTGAAATAGCTCATGAATAAAGTCGAAGTAAGAGAATCCATGACCCTAGGATAAATATAGAGTTTTTCTTTTCCCATCCACCTCAATTCCTAAAGACATTAATTTAAAGATCCTTTTTAAAGACTTTTGAAAATAATTGCCCAATCTTAATTTATTACAGAGCCAGAATCTTGCAAAACCTCCAATTCTGGTATTATCACTGTAGAAACAAGTATTTAAAGCTTGTAGGTGCAAAAAAGGTTAAGAATTGTACTGTAAAACTAAAGTATAATGTGGAAAAAAAAAAACAAACCAGAGACAATGGACGCTATTAATGTTATTGCAAAGATTGCAGTTTACTCCTGCAAAAAGCATTAGCTTTTTGAGCAGATAGCAGGTAACCTATACAGATCATAGATTATGTTACATGAGCAGGCTCTCATTTCAGCACCTGTGCATCTCCTATGATGACAGGGCAAGACTTAAACCAGCTAAGGTAAATATTAATCCCGTTTGACCTTGCGATACTCCTAAATGATATTTTGCATTGCTTGCTGTTCAAATGCACATGCTGACACTGCATTTTTCTAGACTCCTCATGATGAAAGTTAGCTTTTCAGGATTCTTTCTCTGCAATGACTAATTGCAGATGGTGGTCTAGAACAGCAGTGTTTGCTTAGAAACTCTGTTTTCAAGCAGTCTTTTTAAAACAGACAGAAGGAGATTAAAAAAACAACAGACAAACAAATCAAAACCCCCAGAAGCCTAAAAGTATACATGCATGTAAAACCAAACACTGAATTCAAAATAATAGGACAAGAAAAAGGTGTTTGCAGGTATATGTGGTTCTGGGTTTTGTAGTGTTACATTGACTTGTGGAGAAATCATTGATCTTGCTTATGGACATGATTTTTTTTTTTGTTGATTGTTTAAGCCTTGTTGAATGGGTTAGACAGCTAAGGGGTTTTTTTTTGTCTGTGTCCAGGTAAATGAAGAAAAATAAGTTAGAAAATCAAGGAACAGGTTAACTACTGTTATCACCTGGAAACATGATGAAAATCCTGTACTTGATTGCCTTCAAGCCCTATGTAGTAAACATAATTATTAATTTTTATTACTAATAACACATTTTACAAGAATAAAAAAAATCACAAAATACCCTTTAATAATGTTCAGAATTTAATCAACTTTCAGGGTAATTTTCAATTTAAGTTCGTGCAACTGCAACCATTATTCTTGCTGTTCATTTTACATATGAATCATAAGCTGTAAAATCATAAACAGTCCCTATTGTTACAAAACCCTGTGCTTGCTTGTGCGTATCTTTCAATACATAGCAAAGCCTTAGACTTTGACACTGTTCCTTCATCACACAGCACCACCCATCAACTAACATTACTCATGTTAGTGAAAATGAATCAACATTAAATAACGCCAAGCAACAGAGCTGCAGAGTAGGGTACTACAGATCATGCCACAACTCTGGGCTGAGTTAGCACTGGAGGCACTTGCCCTGATATGTTGCACAAGTAAGAGTTTTATAGTGTAAAGGCAGGTCTAAGGAGTTGGCATGAAGAGGTAGCTGAACGGCACGAGACAGTCTCCATTCACGAAACTTCAGAGCTCCTTTTCTAGGGAGGCTCAGCGTGGGTCACGCTGGAGAGCTCTTAGCAGAGGAGATGCTTTCCTGACCAAGGCAGCAGACCCGACAGGGCCTTGCTGGATGCCGTGGGTGACACATGGCCTGTGCAGATGCAGTCCCCAAGACGCCTGTCAGCACGGCACAGAGGTTACCCCCGTGGGTATTTGGTGTGGCTTCTCACCCACGCTGTTTTCTTTGCACAGCAACAGTTCCGCTGGTACTGCAGCCGTGGAGCAAGGTCCTTTGTGCTGGGGAGAAAATCTAATCTGGTTGAAAGAACAAACAGAAACAAGACTGATATATATTATTGCAGTTAATTAGCAAGCAAATTCAAGAAGTCTGTGTGCAAGTATGCACTTTGGAAGGTTTTAGCTGGAAGAAAGAAATCTCAGAGTTTTCTGTGATAAAATGCCGAAGAGTTATTTACTGTAGGTGGTGTGGAAGACCTCTGCACTGTTTTTAGCTATACTGCTTGGACTTCAACAATGTTTTTAATTAAAAAGCCTGTTCTTAGGGTCTTGTGACTAAGAGAAAATATACCCTTTCCTTTAGAAACTACATTTCTAAACAGTTTGCAGAATAGAGTTCAAAGAGTGAAACCTAAATGTTTTTGAAATAGCAGATATCACATTCATGCCTGGGTACCCGTTATTTGTAGTCCTGTATTTGTGTGAATTCCAACATGAAATAGAAAGAGAAGGGTTATCAAAGACATTTAGGAGCACAACAAACCACAACTTTCAAGACAGGGTTATGGGAGAAAGGACATTTTCTTAACCCTCTTTATTCCTACATCAGAGAGGTCCACTAATGTAACACTTTTGTTGTGATTTTGTATGCAGCTTTTTCAGCCAATGCAGCATGGTATACCGAATTTGGCTGACTCTTGAATTCCAAGAGATTAGACTCAGCCAAAAAAGAACAGAACAGAATTAGCTGCCTTGCATGATCTATGCCAAAGAAACAGACATCAGCTTGAAAAATGCCAGTCTGATAATCGTCATGGAAAACCAGATACAGAAAAGCAATATGGTTAAAATTTTTTAGGACTGTTTAGCAAGACTTTGGTGGCAGTCACATTGTCAGTGAAGGTGCTGTGGATATAGTGGAAAATGAGTTTATGAAAACATTGCAACAGTTTGAATTGCATTGTCTGCTTTGTGACAGTTCTAAGCGAATATTATTCTCCTTACCATCAGTTGTGCCATAGCCTTCTAGAGCACTGTACTCTTAGAGGAGAAAATATGAGAATTTTATTTTCTCTGACCATAATATCAAAAACTTAGACGAGAGAAAGTAGTCTTTTGGCACTCATGATCTCTCTTCCTTCATTATGATATTTTTTACAATTTCCATCTCAGATGAGCTTTTGCACAGACTTCTCTGCTTAATGAAAATTATTCATTAAAATATTACTCTTTTAAATTGAAGTTATGGAAGACTTGTACAGTTAAGAAATTAATTTCACTCCTTTTTGGCAATCATTTGATTTTACTGTCCTTCATTTTGGACCTTGGCCATAGGCACTCCAAAGACATGCATCTTACCTTTGACATTGGAAAGCTGTTCTCAAAACTAATTTTTTCAACCTCCCAGTTCAAAGGGGAAAAAGAAAAGGTATAGTGGAATCCAGCAAATAGACAACTGAAAAACAGTTCTGAAATGTAGGACTAGCTTACAGTTGTTGAAGGAAAATGCCAAAATAAAGAGTTGAAGGACTAGTGATAAATCCTAGAAGGGTAGAACTAAGATTTGAAAAGAATTCATAATTAGACCTCTTAATTAGGAGAGATTATTAATATCTTATAAAATCCACTGTGTATTCTTAGATGATTTAGCATTTCAACATAAACAAAAGAAAAGAAACAGTAATTGTCCTATACTTCTGAAATCCTTTTGTTAACGGGCACATGGCAGAAAAAGAGTGGAAAATCACGTTATCTAAAAGCTGCCAATGAAATCAAGAGATCTGCTCTCACTTAAAAGAGTAAAAGGGTTTTAATTTTGAGTGACAATTGATGTTTTCTGCTGTGCAAATGTTGCTGCATTATCCCTGAGCCAAGAAATAAGAGTAATGATTAATTTTGTGTAACTATTAAACTATACTTCAGAGGGGACCAAAAAGGAAAGAGCGGAAAAACCCTGGGGCAAATCAAACCAGAATGTGGCACACTGAGGTCTGAGGTCAATAGTCAGTGTGGGGTTTTTTGTTACTAAGTTACCTGGGATTTGATTGGTTTGATCCTCCTTTGTCATGTAATAGAATATCAGAACTTTATTAGAAGGAATTTGCCGCTTGATTTTATTGCCACATATTCTCATTTAACAAATCCATGAGGTTGAATTCTGAGTTTCTCTACATGACCTAGTTAGCTGCAGGGTGGATGTTCTTTATTCAGTCAGAGTGTACCACTAAGGTTGCAAGTGCTGCTTCATGATGCTCAGTAAAACATCCTGCTCCTGGAAGGTGCTGAGTGAGACTGTCACACATGGAGCATATTCATTTCTCCTTTTCTTTGGTGCAGTAAAGGATGTTTAGAATTCTACTGGAATTAATCCAACATGATTAGACCTAGAGTGGCTAAATCTTCCATGTGTTAAAGTAAAAGAAAATTAGTGTGTTGTTATAGAACATGTTTGTGCCCAGAAACCATGCAAATTGTCACAAGGACTGATTTACAAGTCTCTTATGAGAAAAGCTGTAGCAAGGCACTTAACACTGTCTTGCCAATATCATGCAGACCTGACAGCACAGTTTCTTTTGCATAGTTTGTGCATGCAAGATCATGCTCCACTGTACAGGCTTTAAGACTTTATGGATTCTTATATCTGTAGTGTAAATTTACATATGTGATAGAAAATAAATCAAGATTAATAAAATATATGAAAACGTTTTGCTAGTAATGGAAAAGCTTACATGAAAAATCAAATAATAATGAATTGAGTTGAAGTTTTACCTGCAAACTTATCCTTACTGACAAAAATAGTGCGCATTGTAGATCAAGAAAGTATAGTACATGGTATTTAGTGTAACTGATGAAGCAGCAAAGGATATAATCATAGCGCAATAAATAACCCTCTAGTATAAAGCCTGCTATGACTCTTTCTATTGTTAGGCTAAATATGGACCTCTAATGCTTTTTAGCAACAAGTCCATATATATATGGACTATCTGTAAAAGAGCACTTTTTTATTTTTGGTTCTGAAAACCTTGAAAGGTTATAATCGTTGTTTAAAATAACTAACTCTCAATGCTTCTTTTGTGTTCATCAATTCCTCTTCTCTAAAAAACCTCATAAACACAATGGGCCCAATGCCAAAACAAAAATTAAATGCTCATGTGATACCCAAGGGAAGATATACTTTAACTATGAAGTATTCTAACAAGAAGCCTCGTAAACCCTACATGAAAGTGAATGATCTAGAGTTTGTGGCATTAATGTTTGTTGCTTTGACAGTGCTGTCTATCAAAATAACTACAATTTTCAAAGAAAGACTTCTTAATTTTGACTATATTGGTTTTATGTTGGAAAGGACCTATAAATAATAAGTTCACTAAGTTTTGGGAGTAACTTGAGGTCGATCTAGTTTGTTCCACAGCAGTCAGTTAATCCCTTCAAAGATTCATCTATTCGTCAGTTCATTATTTTCTCTAAGCGTAGATGGAATATATTAAAACTATGTGGAAGCATTTAAAAAGAAAAAAGGTTATAAAAGAGCAGTACCCTGCATGTCAGCCCTTTAGAGAACTGAAAAAACCAGATGCTTTGTTGTATTGTTTTCCCAAAATGCTTCTACTGTCCTTTCCCCTTTTCCTCATCAACTGTATTTATCTCTTTCTTACACCCATTTAAGAAACTGTATTTAAAAAGCAAGTCAGGTTACATTTGTCAGGTATAGCTGCACTCATATTACTCTGATATTCTCTAGCTCCTCTTTGCTTTTGTTACTTTTTGTTGATTTATAAGAGCTGGCTGTAATTTGGTAGCGTGCATTTTAAAAAAAAGTGGCAGTTTAACATCAAAAGACACAGAAGCAGTAAAGGTCTCAGACTTTGCACAAAGTTTCCACATACACAATATACCATTGTTTGTACTGCATATGCATAACAATTGTTTGAAAGTATTCAGCCTTGCTTGCCAATAACTTCTCAGTCATGTATATGGGCCTCGACCTTTTACATTTCGAGTTTTTTATTTGGTCTGCTTTTGAAGATAGAGGCAAAATGCATCATGGATTTCAGTGAGATCTGGATTTCACTTGCAGTGAGTAAGAAACATAACAGCACCAAACAGAATATCTGCAATATTCAACAGAATGGCATTAAATCTCAGAATACTGTGCCAGATCTCTTGGCATCATTTTCTTATATTTGCAGCTAAGAGAAAAAAAAATAAAAGTAATTCAGAAGCTTAAAAATTTCTCTCCAAAGTATACAAGAAAATTCTTTGATTTTTTGCATTCTGCAGGTATCAAGACATATCTTGCTCAGTCAAGGAGCATGCAGGAGAATACATGGAAAATACATTTGGTTGTAAACAAGTGAAACCATTTGAGGCCATGTTTAGATACTCAGCATCTCAGTGTGTTCTACAAAGAGAGGTAGGAAAGAATTTTGTCTTCATTTTCACTGGAAGGCCTGAGGCATTTGAATTCAGTACTTTTCTGTAGAAGTGTCTGCTTCAAATTTATAGCTGAGAATCTTTTGTAGGTCCCTGAAGTTACAGTTGGCTGTGGATTGAAGATCTCTACTAGCTCGGGTTGTTGCCCAAAAAAAACCTCTATGATATTGCAGTCCTGAAAGCCATTGTTCCTTTTTGTATGCTTTCCTCAACTGTTCTTGAATAGTCAACAAGGCTTGCCTAACAGTATCATAATTTCTATAGGAGCCACCCCATTAAGAAAAACTAGAACTGTGGAATAATACTTTTTCCAGCAGTATCCAAAGCACTCTTCTATTAGGAACTGCACCAGGATTAACACTGCAGTCTGGGAGAATTTTACTCCTGCTTACAGTGAAACCAGGATTTTGCCAAGTTTAATGTAACGTAATCCAGGCCAGGATTTATGGACACCCTGAATGCTGATACCAGGCAGCGCCAAGCTGTATTTAATCAGATAGGGAGTGGGAACTCAGAGCACGCTATATGTGGTGAGTAGCTGCAATACATAGTGGCTTTTAATATCTTTATAAACATTTTCCACCATAATTTTAGACAAAGACAAAACACTGCACCCCCAACTTTATTAATATCATTAGTTTGTTTTGGTTTTGTTAAATAAACTGTATCGTCTACAGGTATTTTTTCAATAACCTCTCAGCTTCACAGATCAGCACTCCAATCCCTCACCTCCTCTGTTCAGATCTCTTTCTTTGCCACTGCAAATACTTAGTTAACACCACCTGACTGCCAAGAAGTTAGAAGATCGACATTGTTACATCCAGAATACAATACGGTTGTCATAGTTATGAGTTCTCACAACCTAGGTTTTCCAGCAGTCCATATCTGATATTGGCTTGTTCCACAACCTTCGACAAATTGCTTAACTTTACAGATTCACAGCTTACATATCTGAAAAGCAGATCTAGTAATAATTACCTACTTTTCGCAAGTGTTGAGGGGTTTAATTAATCAGTGTTTGTTAAGCACTTAAAATCCCTTGGATGAAAGGCACTAAATTAAAAAAAAAACGTTTCAACACAGAATTTTAAATGCTAGAATTATTATGGTTATAATTCATCTGATCTTAAATATTATAGTTCCTGTAAATTCACTTGATTTGATTGTGTGATTGCTGAAGCGTCTCTCTCCTCAAATAATACCCAGTCTTGAATTCAAAGAAAATTTGATGGATGGACAATCTGATATCTCTGGACAGCAGTAACCTGGTGATACTGTAAAACTAGTTGTTACACAACAGGATCAAATTTGCCAAGCTACAGCTTCTATCCCTTTTGATTCTCCTAGCTTTTTTCTGCTACATATAAATGCTCTATTATACTGTATCTTCTCTTTTAGTTGATGCTTATGTTTCCCTCTGACTGAAAAATCTTTGATAAACTGGCAACTGAGTGACTCTGGGAACTCAGTAATAACCAGCTTTCCAGATTTCCATTAATTTCTAGAGTTCTTCACACAACAATTTCATAGCTTTCAAAATTTTTCTGTTGTGTATAATAAAAATGGATGCAAATGGACTCAGCAAGCCACAAGATCCTCTTCCTTCTCACAGGTAAGTATTTCTCTACCTAAACTTCTGGGCATTTTTATCTATAGCTATGAATAAATGTGAATGAAATAAATAAAGAGACACTTGATTATTCACCTTGAAGAGAAAAGCAGTGGCTTTTAATGAAGTTTTTAACCTATTGGTCTGCCAAAATGACTAGTGTTTTCTCTATTCCCTTGCTTGTACATTAAATAAAAATACCATGAATGACCATTTTGCTACATTTTGATCCACTCAAGTATCATATATAGGAATATCAGACTGTGATCACAGGAATAACATGTAAAAATCTATGTGTTCCCCTGTCACAGGGATACATATAAAATTTTTGGGAGTCTATAGTTATGAGTCAGTAGCCTTTCTATGTGCCATACCTCTGTAGTTTCACATCCTTTAGAATTCCTGTGATTCCCAGGGAATAATGGCATCTTTCCAGAATTTCTTTCACATAAGCCTTTCTTGTGTGTCCCCATACTTTTTTCCTTTGTTTATTTCTTGCATTTTTATAGTATCACAGAATCATAGAATATGCTGAGTTGGAAGGGACCCATCAGGATCACGGAGTCCAACTCTTGGCCCTGCACAGGACACCCCAAGTCACACCATGTGCCAGAGCATTGTCCAAAGGCTTCTTGTGCTCTGTTGGGCTGCTGCTGTGATGCTGCCCTGAGGAGCCTGTTCCAGTGCCCAAAAGCCCCTTGGGTGAAGAACCTTTTCCTGATATCCAACATAAACCTCCCCAACAACTTCAGTCCAATCCCTCCAGTCCTGTCACTGAGCACCACAGAGAAGAGATCAGTGCCTGCCCCTAATCTTCCCCTCAAAAGGATGACTGACATGAGGTCTCCTCTCACTCTCATCTTCTCTTTCAAACTGTCTGGGGCAATATTTAAAAACACTGTCTCCTTGCTTTCTTCCTCTGGGACCTTTATCTTTATTCTCACCTGAACAATGGGTAAGCTGCATTTTATTCAGGATTTCTTATTCTGAATTAGTTAGAACACTGCAGCCTGATTTTTTTCACACCTAAAAATAAGTGTCTTTCCCATTTAATAAGACAAATATATTCTTTACTTTGTCCTGTTTTTAAGGCAGTGGTAAAGACATTGGTTACAAAAAACCCCAAAGACTTATAAGAATTAGAAAGAAGCAATATCATAGCCATATACAGTACATATAAATTACATGATATAAAAAACAGAGATGGACAGACTTTCTGTGGTGTCAGCCTTAGGGATTTTGCCAGTGAAGCTTCAAATGCGAAGAGATGAATCTTCACTTTATCTTCACAAGCTATGCTGTAATGTCGCAGATCTAACCATGAAGATGTTTATTCTGAGATTTAAACTACATTTTCTCACACTTCAATCTTATGCCATCCTTGCTAGCTGTGTCTGTAAACAACTGTTCTTCCTTCATGGGATTTATAATCTTGCAATGTAGTTTGAATTTAGCTAGAAGACATTTTAAATGAAAATGATCAAGACTAGTTTTACCTTTGTTGTACTAGGTGGGTGTTAGTGTCCAGTACTCATTCAGAAATTCCACATGTTCTAATACCAAATTTACTTATCTTAAGATATTTGACATTACAAGGGCTTTTGATTCAGCACAGGAATACAGTGGTGTACTGTATGCAACACAAAGATAATAAAGCAATTGCAGTACACTGTTGAATAACAACAAAAATCTGATTCCCATTCCAGGTGTCTCTATGCTTACCATAACTGGAGTGTTTGGTTGAAGCCAGCTCATACCTGCTGTTCTATTTGAAGTTTGTTTTGTTGGTTCCTCAGTTTTCATATTCCTGTGTTGGGCTGAGCCACTGGTATACTTCTCCCATGCTGGTCTAGCTATCTTAGGATGGCATCCACAACTTTTCAATTAATTTATGGGAGGTCATTCTCACAATTAGTTTATCCACTCCACTTTCAGATCCATTGACTAAACCAAAAGCCAGCCTCATGCCCCCTTTGTGTTGGGGTAAGTTCTGCTTTCTTTACAACAGCTGTGGTCACCCCTTGTGCTCTTCCCTGAGCATCAGGAACATGTCTTTGCCCATCTGCTCTGGGTCTTCTTCCGTTGTGGGGGTTCATTGATCAGTTACAGTTGATGTGACCTGACCCTTAGTGATTTTGGAGTTATTTCTACAGACGGAGGAAAACAATTATGTTAAGATAGATGCACTTTAGCTAATGCACTAGTGAGGTAGTCAGGAAGGAAAGCAGCAGGGATGGCACTGGCTGTTATACACATCACACCATTCTAAAGGAGCAGATAGCATAAGAAAAATACAGTTGAGATCTATACAATAGACTAAGTACTTCTAGCCATGAAGTCAGAGTGCATTTGCCATCCAGGATGGTTTTTATGCTTATCTTTTTCTGACGTTTTTTTCTACGTGTCTCTGACAACACTCCCGTGACAGGACACTGGGCATGTCAAACCTTTGTCTGACCTGGTGCAGCTGTTCCTACGTTCTTAATGTAATAGGAACATCGCCAGGGTCGCTAGCTAACATCAGTCAAACTTGAGAAGTGTTTTAATCCAAAAATCTTTTGAAATAAATACATTCCTTAAATGGATTATGGCCATTTTCATAGATCACCTTAGACAGAAGAGATGAACAAACCAAGACTGATAAAACACAGCTAAAGTTTATTTTAATCCCTTTCAAGCAAAGATCTCAAAGTAAATACTGATCTAAGACCACACTATTCCTCTGGGAAGTATGCTTGACTCTGAATTATTCTAATAGCTTTACAAATGCATAAATAGGCTAAATGAATTATTCCACTAAACTCTGACAGAATACTGTTATTACATTTGACTTGAAGACCTAAGTAGACCACATAGAAGCCTGAGTGAATCAGTGGTACAGAAACACAGCTTGGAGCAGTTGCTGTCACAGCAAGGTTACAAACTTGTTACCATAAGGTATGTCAATATATGTATTTATGTGTCTATATTTAAGTGAATAAATGCTAAAAATCTGTATTCTTGGACATGGAATTTCTGTAATTTCTGTTGGATATGCAATCTATTGTCCTCAAAGAAAATATATATAGAAAGCAATGTAGACTGTACAGGCTTTTTGGGACATGTCCCTCCTCTGAAAATATATTACAGGAATTGGTAAATACCATAATTATTCTTCCTAAATTTTGTAAGATACCATTATTTTTAATGGTGGCCTAAAATTTTGTTTGTTAATTGTAGCTGGTTGTGACAAACCATGTCTTCTTGGGGACTCTCCTACTACAGATAGAATGAATTCTACATTGTGAGTGACAGTTCTAGACTAACAGGTCAGCTATGTTGTAAAAAGGTCATTGGCAACTCCTCTGACAGATTGCTTTGAGTTTTAAGAGCTTCCATGTACATCTGGCAGAAGGACTGGGTGCTACAAAAGATAAAACTTTCAAATAAATCTTGAGGAGACTGAAAAATCAAGTGGAAGAGTTCAGTAAGTGGAATGAAGTGGAATAAACCCAATCTTCATGGCATGTTGCCACAGCGTTCCCAAATGGCCCTAAAATGAAACAAGGAGACAATGTGTGTTCATCGTGCAGCTATATGAGCGGCCAGAGAAAAATAATTAAAGGCAAAGACATTTTGAATTGTAAGGTAAATCAGATCAAAAGGACTGTATTCATATCACATCACCTCTGGCTGCTAAGGCTTTAGCAGATTATTGTGTATAACAGATAGCTTTGAGAACAAGTAAATAACTTCTTTTTTTTTTTCCTGGAGGTCTGTTGCCTCATTGCCTGCTGTGGCAGATAGGTAATGGAGATTACTTCATGCCTATGTGGGAATGAATAGGCTACTGTGTACAAGTCTGTTGGGAAGAAAAATGTTTTGGCTACCTTCGCCTCAGAGTACAGTATTTTTGCAGAGATTTGAAAGCACAGTCACTAGGTTGCAGGGAAGTGGGTGATGGAGTAAACAACGTAACAACATGTAGTTTGAATAACATTAGAAATAGTATTAATCTGAGTTATTTTTAAGTCTTTTAGAAATCTCACGTTTTACTCTTCCATCTGTGTCCAATCCATGGCACAGCCTCTGCTGCCGTGAGTATAAAAACCTGCTACTTTTCTTGAGGATAGATGTTGGTACTGAGACCAAGATCATTTAGTGTTCTTCAGCTGGCAGCATCTCACATTGTGAAGTTCCCACTTTACAAGTATCATGACAATGCTCTGCCACAGAACAGGGCAAAACAAATTCCTACACTTCTGTTTCAGGGCAGGTTAGACAGATATGACACTCCAAATGTAAAGCACTAATAGGTTCCTTTGTCCCTGCAGCAGTGTCACACTAGGTCAGGAACTGGGCCTGGACAGTGAAAAATGGAAGAGCTTGAGAACAGAGACTTGGCTAAAAGAGTGATGAAAACCAATTTAGCTGTAATCTGGCAGCTGTAAATTTAACTTTGATGGCAGAATATCTATAATTAGGAACAGGACATGGAGGCAGACAGTATAGAAATAGCAAAGGAGCTAGCAAGATTTTGGTGGAGTTTTCTGTCTAAGACGGATGATTCTAAAACTAAAAGAAAATTATACTAATGAAGACAGCTCAATTATTTTTATAGTGTGTGATCAGATACAAAAACTAGGTCAAGACAAAAATAACTCAGAGAGTTTTATTTAATTTAAAAAAAAATTTAAAAAAATCTGCAACAACTAGTTGGGCTAGCAAAGGTACTTTCCAAACCAGAAGATGGTAGCATTAAATCAATATGGTGTAACTTTGGCTTTCAGATGAAACTGCGTGGTGATCAATAAGCACAATTGTTCTGTGTGTGAAAAGAAAAAACTGGCATGAGCCCTGCAGAAATGCCCAGCAACAGGTCATCAACAATTCTAAGAATATAAAGTAAACCAGAATAAATGAATGAAGCCTTGGGATTTATCTGAGATTTCCCCCATTAAGAGATGTGGCAGTATACACTTTGCTTATGCCATCTGCACAAGTGAGGAATTCAGCCCAGTGCTCCAGGCACTGCTATATTAAATATTGATAGGAATTCACTGTATAGTAGATTTTTCCTTCTAAGGAACTGCTAAATAATTAATGACGAGTTAGGCAGCTGAGTCCATCCTGAATGGGTAATTCTTTCAGTAACAACAGTTTGTTTGCCCCTTGAGGGTTCATTTTTTTCCTACCTCATACAACAAAATATAATTTGACTTAGGCTTATTATTTTGTAACCTAAAAAAATGTATACGACTTGATTACTGTATTCTAAATTATCTGAACACCTTTGGAAATCTTTCCCTGCTCATAAATAAACAACGAACAAGTAGCTAGTCAGCATCTGTCTGATGAATTACAGTGTTTGAAGCATCACAGTCAATGTGATCTAGTCAATAATAGACAGCAGCCAAAAAGATTCGAACCTACCAGGCAGAAAAATGAGTCTTTCTATTACTTTTACTCGTTTCTTCCTAGCCACAGTGAGTAGATATACCACTGCACATTCTAAACCTATGCTACTACCATGTCAAGAGCCTCAGTACACTGAGCCAGTTGTTTGCGAGCTGTGTGTTCATCAGCTGTCAGCTCACTGCTTCTTTGTTAAAAAATTAGAAGGGGGAAAAAAAAGAAAGTACTTTCTTTCCTGAGGAATTTGTGTTTAAAGATGGAGGCAACCAGAACTGAGTGAGATTCCTTTATGTGTCTACAGAAAAATACAAAGGTAGGAAACATTCCCTCTACAGCAAACTACTAATATTCTTCAGTCAGGCAGTGAAAGAGGAAAATGATGCTGTGAATCCTCAGGAACATCCACGTTTGGCAAAGTATATGTCATTTCTTTTCTAAAACTGACCTCAGTTGAGTTTTGACTTTTATCTTGCACTCGAATGGAGAGGGAAATGCTCATGGGCAATGATCACCAACTCAAATCAAATCCAAGTAAGTCTTCAGCCACGAACATCAGCTGTTCTGTAGTAGAAATAGAGGTCTTGCTCCAGATAGACAACACAAAAGCGAGTTCATGGAGACCACTGACAACTGTGCAGGCTTCCCAAGTCACCTGTTACAGGCATGCTCAGCTTTTCACAACATCTGTATCTGTAGAGTAGCTGTTGCTACGCACTTCAGTAGATAAAAATGAGTTTTTGATCTAATTCATTCTAGTTCATTGAGTTGTTGATCTAATCTTTTTAAAATCCACTATGCGTTTTGTAGGTACTTTAAGAGAAGACGCAGTAAGGAGTATTAAGCTTTTTTGCAATCATATGGAGGGGTGTTAGGATAAAAAATGTAGCAGGTTTTGTGTAAGTTATTTAAACATTTTGCTAGAATGGGTAGCCACAATCAGTGCAGGTAGCCACAATCAGTGCAGGGAGCAATAACACTGCTGACAATGTAACAAAAGGTGTGAGAGACTACCTTGTAGCAGAAAAACTAAATGTTTTTATAATTGGGCCACTTTCACTCCACATTACCTTAAACAATAATAGAACAAGATCTACTCCATTGCACAGAAATTGCTTGGTATTTCTGCTATAAAAGAACAGCCTTGAACATAGTGCAAAAGCCAGGTGGACTTTGCAATACACCTTAGAGAGACACAAAGAGAAGGGCTGTCAGAACATAAACAATTCATAAAGTAATAAATCAGTGTTACAATAAGTAAGAAAATCGGAACATTGACAGACACATCTCAAGTCAATGAGGGAAGAAACTGTTGGGCTTGCATTTTTACGTTTTGCAACTTGCCCTGTTTTCCCTACACACTGTGTCTGAATATTAAGGAAAATAATTTATCTGGATACAATATACTATACCTCAAACATAGCCCTCTGATCAGTTCATCCCCAAGCATTACTAACACAAAATCAGAAGGGATGCTGACTATTTCAACACAAGTGCAGAAAAATAAAAAGAATGCATATTTCAAGCCTAACAGGCCTTCTATCCCAGCGGAACTGATATGAATGGAGAAAGTTTGTGGGTTTTTCTAGCAGTCCACAGGAGTCTAGGTTGTCTGAGTTGTCACTCTAGCTACTGATCATGCTAACAGCACCATTTTACCAAAAGGTGCTGCTTTTTAGTCTCTTCCCCTGTTCCATCCACATCTATGAATAGAAGAACAATGTTTGCTGTTTTCTGTCACTGCAGACACTCTCTTCTGCTCTGCAGCTTTTCTCCAACTGTGGCCTTCATCATATTTAACACAGACAGGAGTAAACTCGGCTTCTCATTCACACTTTTTTTTCCCCCTCATAAAGTCATAATTCTCCAGAGAACAACCTGATTACCTAGGAAACAGACGCAGTAGGTTGCAAGCAGCTGCCTACAGTAAGACAGAGTGCATGTAGCAGAAAGGATGCTTGCATTACCCTTTTAGGGTTATGATGGCAAGAACACAAGATGAAATTATTCCTACTGGATCAGAATAAACCATCTTGGACAGTGTCTTGTCTATGTCAGAGAATGAAAGCAGATGATAGGGGAAATTACTTGTAAACAGAGCGTAAGTTTGCAAGGCACTTTTCCCATGTTGGTGCACTATGATGGACCACGGAATATGACAGAAGCTGTAGCTTTCTTCTCAACCTCATGCAGAGGAATTGGTGCCAGATGAGGTTTGTGTACTTTTTCCAGGGTTCCCAATAAAAATAAATAATTTATTGAAGTAATGCTGATGAAAATAAGGTGAGGAAGCTTCCATGTTTACAGCTTCATGCAGTTCAGAGACAAATCTCAATAGTCTGTCAATAGCAGTTAAACCACTCTGCAAATTACACCAGTGATAGCTACAGTTCTTGAAGAAACTACTTCAAGGTTTTGTTTGATTGCATAAACGTACTAGTTTCTACTAAATATCCACCAATCTTGCAATGGATGAACACTTCAGAACATGTGCCAACAACAGTTTAGAAAGCCAAATCTCCATGAAAACAACCAGATCCTGAATGCAGTGACATTTAGAGACTATTCTAGAGAACAATTTCTCAGAGAAGGAGGAAGAATGCTTGTAGATGTTGTTCTCTACAATGTGCTTGGTGTATTGGGCTGAAGTGAATATGTTAATAATTATGAAACAGTTAAAGAGTCTTTCTGGGACAGTCTAGGCTAGGGCAAACCACACCCATCCAAGAGGATGATGAGAATAAACTGGAGGGCAACAGAAGAAGCTATTATGAAGAATCCTGTGGTTACAGTGGCATGCTGGGATGAAGCACTATCAGTGGGACAGATAGCCAAAAGGGTTAAGGAGAAAAAAGAGGGACTCTGATACATTTTGGAGAGTAACGGCTTTGGCAAACAAGTGTGCAAATAAGAGCGATGGACCTATAACTGCAGTGAATCCCGCAGAGTATCTCCTGTACTTCAAATAGAGCAAATCACATGGCTCAGATGAAACCTACCCAAGGGTACCAAAGAAAATCAACCTTTGGAAATAATAGAAACAGCAATGAGGAAGCTGAATGTAATGAATATGAGGACACAGAGCAAAAAAGGAAGCAACGGTTTTGCACTCACTATTTGCAGAATTCATTGTCAGAGTAGGGTCACAGAATAACACCCAGAAACAAAGTAGGACTGGTTCATGCTGTGACTTGATGATAACTCTGTGGTTATCCAAGTGATAGATAGTCTGCTCTCAAGTTTTGGCACGAAGAGACTCAACAGGGAGGGAAAGAAGGTTAGAAAAAATTGTCCCATGCCTCAGCCACCTGTAATACTAGTGGTGCCTACATAATAAAGTTTGCCTTCTCTGTGGGATCAAGACTGGTCATTACCCAGAGCCTCTCTTCTAAGTTTCTGATCTTTGATCATCTTCTTGATTATTTTTCTCACAGCTAGTGTATTTCTGAGACAGAATCTACTGGCCAGTGAATCAAGTCTGTGCTCAGAAACGAATGCATTCTGAGACCAGCCTGTGGTGTTTCTACATTGGTGTGCGTAGCAACAGTCAGGAAGAGCAAGAGTCAGGAGGGACTGCAAACCATATCTGGTTTCAGGACTACGGCATGAGCACAGCCACAGAGACTGAGTGGCACAGCATGTGCACCATGAGCACAGGCTTCTTTAGGGAGATGAGAAGAGTAGGGGGATTGCATCCTGTGTAAAGAAGCTTCTTGATGGCACAGCCCCGGGATGAAATCTTTTGGTACTCTTTGGATCCAGACTGATGAACCCTGGAGGAATAACAATGAAAACAGTTTAGAAAAAACCTATCATATGCTTTCAGCCACCTACAGTGATTGGGTAAAAGACAGGATTTTTTTTCTAAAGTATTTAGGGAAAAGGCCAAAGGTCAGACGGGACTAAATCTAGGCCTAGACTTTGAGGTTAATGTAACTTTTGTAAGTATGTCAGTAGGAGAAAATATGGGCCTGTTGTTGAATGAGAGACAACCTAATTAGTAATAAAAAGTAGCTTGGTATCTAAATAGCAGCTGGGAAGAAATGGAGTTGAGTCTCATATGCTTCAATGATTTAATCAGTAACTTGAATGCTAAGAAAGCAATTTGTAAATGATAGTAAATAAGGGGAAGAGATTATTAAGGTGGAAAGTTAAACCTCATTCTTAACAGACCTCATGAAACGTGAAGATTGGTGAATAGGTATCTGATGCAGTTCAAGAAGCGTAAATTCTGCACATGGACATAAAAGACTAATTCATGCACAAAGGTAGGCTGGAACTGCCCAACCGAGTAGCAGCCTTGACATCAACACCTGGAAGTGTCAGTGAATATCAAGCAGAAAACAAGTCAGCACTGCAGACACATCACAAAAAAGGGGAATTGCGCACTGTCTATTCCAAGGAGCACAGTCAGCAGGTCAAGAGGAGGCACTCTACACCCTTTCTTGACCCTTGTGAGGCTGCACCTAAAATGATGTAGCTAGTTTTGCATTCCAGATCAAGAGTGGTAAGAGAAACAGTGTCAAACAGGAGTTACCAAGGTAGGTAGGATCCTAGAGCACACAGAGAACCTTCAAAGAGAAGTCGAGAAAGATTGGCTTGTTCAACCAATAATGTGGAGGTCATCTGATAGCAGTCTACAGCTGCTGGAAGGGAATTTATGATTTCTTGAGCCAAACTCTTCCCTTTAGGAGAAAATAACATCAAAAGGAACAATGAACCCTTACTGCAGCTGGGTAGCTCAGATTAAATGTTTGCGAAAACCTCCTAGAAAACATAGTAAGTGCAGCACAAGAGTAGTGAGAGATTGTGCAACTTGACTAGGGAAAGTAATGCCTTACCTGATTTACAGCTTAAAATTTGCTTCAGGGGAGAGGCTGAACTAGATGTCTTCCAGAGGAAAATTCCAGCAAACACTCTCTGAATGGATGACTACCTCATGGTTAAGTGTATCTTTTTCTTCACACACTGTATGTTGTTTGATTTCTACTGCAACAAATGGATGAGTTTAGATGAAGCTCAAATACGGCTCTCAGAGTGTTCTTTTACATTCCCTGTGCCTTGAAGGAAAGACTAGCAAGGGAATTATGCTTCTGTACCTTGACTGAAGACTTATAGCTCAGGATAAAACTTATTTTCATCATGTTTTGTCCTGTATCCCCTTTGTTTGGAAAAAGTACATGCTTTGCTTTGCAGTGTCACTTCATTTGATAGGATAGTCTTGAGTTAGTAGCAGCAGCAAAGGTCAGGAGATTAGGAAGGAAAACTAATTGCATGCTATAAACCACCCATATATTCTCCATTCTCCACCAAGGCTTTTATCAGCTCTTGTTGTATCAGAAATCAATCCAACCCTTCACAGTTCACTTGTTCATAGGATAAAAAATTAGAGCTTGCAGTAGTAAATATGGAAACTATAGCTATTATTCATTGGTCCTTTTATCTCTTATAAGCTTGTATCATTTGCAATAGAAACTTCATGTATCTCTCATTTTACCTGTGAATGTGATGTTTATTTCTATAAACCATTTGTACAGACAAACTTATACCTGGAATAATTTCCCATGGCAGTTATACTGAAAATACTTTATTGGTCATTTTTAGCTTGCATAGCCTCATCCAGCCTCAGATCCAAACCTTAATCAGCTGGAAGTGCCTCTCTTTTCTGGTATCATAATGTAACAATATTTGGGCCTCAGTTCTCTCAGACTGAAAATTTATATTCTCTTTTGTCTTCAATATATGATTTCCTTGAACTTCAACAGGAAAGTCAGGCTTAGCTAAGAGACAGACTTTTCAGATTTTTCATTTCCTGGGAACAAGCTCTTATGGATCCACAGGCAAACCACACCTGCTAGCCATGACAAACACCTTTTCAGCTACGTCTTCTGTGCCTCTCTCTGGCTCCAGTTTGGTGCAAGTCCTGCTTCTTCCAGGCCAGAGGGTTGCAGCAATAGCAAGGGAGTGCTGTCTGCAAGTGGTCCTGTTGCTAACTTCAGAGAGGAGAGAGAAGGAGAGGGAGAGGGGACCTAGCTCTGAAAACTTGATATGCTTTTTACTATTGTTTTCTCACCTATCTCTGGCTGTCAATTTCTTTTTACTTCTTTCTATCTTATTTGATGTCTGCTGTTCGCTCTCTTTTTTTCTTTCTAGTTTTCTCTCTGTCTTGATATCTTTTTTATTTTTCAATTTTTTCTATTAAAATTTAGTCTTTTCTCTCAGAGTGTAGCCCTCCTTGCCCGGTCATGAAATAAAATCATACTGAATAGAAAGGCTTTACTTGGAGCTCAGACAGAAATTAAAGAAAGCAGTTTTAACCAGAACATCCATAAACATCCCCAGACTTCTTGTACTGCCAGTGCGAGCTTCCTTATTCATGTTAAGATATTGGCAATCTATTTTCAAGGTAGGATATGTATTGCTATGCAACTTTTATGTATGAAATGTTTTGCAGCACTGTGAATACATCTCAAAGACCGAATCACATCTAGTCTTCTCACAGTCCTTGCTATCTAGCACCTACTTCTCCTTGCAGTGAATATATTTCAATAAATGCCTAAAACTGTATTAAACATGTATTATTTATGTGCAGTTACAAGGAGCTTAAAAGAAGTCTTAATTTTGCAGTGCGTCCCTGCTGTTTTAATCAGTGTATATTTGCAAACCAGTAAAGTCACAGAATATTTCCCTTCTGCCTCCTGCTTTTTCTTCATGTCTGTTGACAACACAGATAATGCTGGAGCTGCTAATTCTCTGCTTGCAGTGCTTAATGCTCTTGCCAGAGCACTCATTACTAGAAAGACACTGAGGATCAAACCCATACCGAGAGTAATCCAGCATAGCACCAGCTGAAGTCAACAAGAGTTGTGTTTCTCTATGCCAGAGCTGTATTTATTGCTAAAACCATCTCCAGCACAAAGATGCCTTGCCATGTTTTTTCTGTGCCACCATGTCCGGCATAATCAGGAGAGAATAAGAGACAAAAGGTTTACACTGTTGTTTTAATGTCTGCCAATAACAAGACTGGAGATTCACAGCATCTGAAGCCAGTCAGTTCGTCAAAGTGCTCTTCAGCTGCACAAAGCACTCCATCTTAGTATTGCATCCAATTGTGCATTTCAGGGGATCTTTCAATATGCTCTTCTCGGCAGTGCTAGCAAATGTAGCAATATGCACTCTTGCTTTACTTGCTGACTGGCTTAAAAAAAGAAAATTAAATACATTTCTCATATGGCTATAATGTGGAATTTTTCCACACCATTACATAAAATGTTACTCTAGTTTCTTGGTATTTTCTAGAAGAAAACATTTCTTAAGCTAAACTAACTGAATTGTGTGGGACATTTTGCTAGTGCACACCACATTTTTCCGCAGCACATATAATATTTCTGCTGCTGTGCCAGCAACTCATCTGAGGTAGAAAAGCAGCTGCCTCTCCCTCTCTCACCAGACTAAACCAAGAGTAATTCTTCTGAAGTCAAAGGAGTTAGATCAGTGTACAGAAGTGTAAATCATGTTCTGCCTGATCAGCCCTGTAAATAAAATAAGATGCAACCTTTATTACAAACGACCGAGTCAGAGAAGCTTATTTCTTTCTATGGATTTTAATGTAGCTTGAGTGACAGAGTAGGACACATAATATCATAACATTTCACAAGTAACTAACAAAAAAAATTGTATGTGATGTGCATTTTTTTTTGTAGCAACAACCATGAGAATTAAATTCTTTGAAAAAATAGTATTTCTTTGTTAATGTATTATGCACACACCTGTGCATTCACATAGGTTAACGGGAGGGCAAAAGGAGCCTTAGTGCAAATGTGATAGTCAGAGTAGAGCAAACACAAAGGAAAGTTATACTGACAGACAGACAGAAAGGTTTAATGTTAGCCATTGGAGCTACTGGAACTGATACTTTGAGCTAGGGTTTCTTAACATTAAGTCTTCCTTCTCTGTCTTCCTGAAAAGCCTATTACATAAGTCTGGTTATTGGGTTAGACTCATTTAAAATCCAGCCTTGTGTCACCTATTAAGCTAACAGATGCAGATCCATAGACGGATGAATTACTACTAGCTTCAAAGATGTTTGGCTTGTGTAAAGGGACTGAGGTGCTGTATGATGCCTGGGATTTTTTATTTTCCTCTTGCCTTATCCTCATGAGAAATACTTTGCTAGGCACTAACTTGCTTGACCTTTTTGTCTCAGTCAGAAATTTTCTATTAAAAGTAAAAAATGATCCTAACAGAGAGATACCAAACATCCATCGTTTAATCTCAGGGGTCCTTCAAGCAATTTGAAAGTCAACATTGGAGGAAGTAATTTTTTTCTGTTTGTTTCATCCTGATCTCCTACAGTTGTTTAAATTGGACTAGCCCACAGTTTTAAATTAACTGAATAGTAAAATAAACTTATTGTGTACAGTTTTTATGACATTTACACAGAGGAATATGATTGTGTAAAAAAAAATTTAGAAACCATGATAGGAACTACAGAATGACATTCTTGTTACACAATAAAAAAGAAACACATATTATACAAAAATAAAAGTATGCCTCTCTGAATTCTGGTTTCAACAGGTTGGAGTTTCAACTATCCTAGAGGTTATTAACATAATCTGGATTAAAGACATACTTTTGGTCCTGTCCAACCCTGTTTGAGATACAAATTAATCATGTCCATGCTTGCATGTTCACAACAACATCTGTGCACAGACTGAGACCTGCACATGCTCTAATACAGTATGGTGTTTGACAGGCCACTTAGAAAGATAATACAGAATTCTTTGGTATTAAAATGTTTATTGAATTATTATAATGACTTGCTCGGATTTTGGCACTTATCTCTGTCCATAACAAAATCTCCAACACAATCTTTACTCATTTTTTGGAAAAAAACCCCAAAAGATTCAGCCAAAAAAACCCAGCTTGCTGAGTGAATATTTACTGGTTTAGGCTTTAGAATCGAAATTTCTAGTAGTTCTTTGGTGGGAGGCAGAACTCTGAGCAGTTTTGTTGGTATTTAGAAATACCCATTTAAAAATCTCTGGTGACCCCAGAGAAATAAGTCCAGTGAGACTGTGCTGCATAAAGCATCAACATAAAACTCATTTGCTCATTTGTTATTTGTTTGGAGTCTGACAAAGAAACCACCAAATAGTTCAGCTTTATATTTGGTTTAGGATAAAATTTACCTAAAATCACTCTGACAGAACTCTTATAATTCCATGTGTTATTTTCATTTCCAGATATTTGTATCAATCCTGCCAACTTCAGGAAAACCACATGGCAACACGAGGTCTTGTCATTGCTCTAAAATGTTAAATCCTGTAAAACTAACTAAATATTGACAATGAGCTAATTCAAAATATAAACATGCTAAAATATTGACATTGACTGCATTAAAGATCTCCCCAAGTGAAGAACTCCCCAAGTGCAACACTGCTGTTCAGGGAAGGCAGTGGTATTACAGAATCAAAAGGTATTTCGCCTGTTTCTAAGTGCCATTTCAATTTGACCCTCTGTGAAGGGCCAGATTTTACCTTTGCATAAACACAAAGTGACAAGCAATTTGTTAAGGTGGTGGACCAAGATTCCCAGGTTCCAGCCTCTCCAGAAACTGTAAAACAGCAGCACCAGAAAACAATCAGAAGGGGGAGGCTTTAACTGGGTCCCCTGGATTTGTTAATCTGAGTAAGTCTTTTCTTGAAACAAGAAAACAAACAGGCCCAGCCTTCTGCAAAATGAAACAGGTGCTGTATAGCATAAATTCTTCTGCCTGATGAAAAAAATTTGTTTAGAAATTCTGCTTCAGACTGTGACTTGCGACATAGCAACTTTCCCATTTTTCTCCTTTGCTTTTGATTTTCAATTTCAGAAATGAAAATGAAGAGTCATCTGTTGTGCATTAAATATTAATTTCTAGATGGTTCTTCCTGTTCACTGTTTGCCAAGTTTTAAGAACAGGAGAACTATTCATCTTTTGCATTTCCTTGAGGATTTTGGAGGCTTCCTCAGCAGAGGAGAGCCATAAAGAACTCTGTGACAAAAAGTAAGAGATGTTAAGGAAGGTCAAGATTTGGCGTCATATGTTTGTTAATCTAGTGTTACTAGCAAGTCAAGTCCTTCAAGAGTTTTATGAGAGCAAGTTCGATACAGAGAACGTTCTGTGTAATCTTGGGATAGCCTATATTTGCTATGCCATCTCCTCTGTTTTCTTTACTTTCTAAAGACAGTAACTCTTAGTCAATAAAATTGTACCAGATCTAGGGAACTGTTCCAGCTCTGGGTCTCCATACAGCAGGAGAGCATGGAGCTCACCACAAAGTTCTCACTGTGGAGAAGGCTTTCAAGCCTGTCAGTGAATTCACCGCCAAGACTTCTACTAAAACAGCTGATTTTCTGGAAACTCTGAACAAAATCCTTTTAAAATATTATTCCCAATTTCAAGGACAGCACTTCACAGTGAACACACACTGTCTGCAGGGATTTCATTTTTTGGGGCTTTAGCTCATGTCCATTTTTGACCAATTAAGCTTGGCAATTTCTTTTTAGAATGATGTTCCCTTCTTTTCTAACAATCCCTCCACACACTGTCCTTGGAAGTTCTCAGAATAGTCGGGAAAAAAAAAAAAGAATAAAGCCCCCAGTAAAGGAACACAAGGCACATCTATGTCAGAAAACTCTTGTTAGTGATTTCTGAACCACTTTTGTCACTGAAATTTAAAGCAAGAATAACAAAACCCTATTATAAAGGAGGACTGAAACATTGTTTCTCTCTTTTACCTCTTTGTATTATCATGTCACTCTGATTCAACTAAAGCTGCACAGAGGGAGGAAACCACGGTCTCAATCTCTCTGATTTTTGTAGCAGGCCTAATTTTAGAATCTGTTGTGTCAAGTTTTTCTAAACCTGTCAGTTTAATTTGGCAGATGCGGGTTAATGGAGACCTACTGAAAGCAGGGTGAAAGTCTATCTGAGTAGACGAACATAATTCATGACTTTCACAATGCAGCAGTAAGGTAATAGATAAATGTATCTTCCTTGAAGTTGTAGCAGGAAGCTGTAGACAAAGGTACCTTTTTAAGAAAAAAAAAAAAAGCTGTAAAAAGGAAAAAACGTTAATGGCCATGGAAAGGAAAAAAAATGCTGCTATGTTAGCTGGCCCCTTATCTTCAAATTCTGAAGTGGCAGCTGCGAAAAGATCAAGACAGGTTAGGGCAGCAGAAGGCAGAGGCTTAGGCACAAAAAGCTTTAAATGGAAGCAGAGCACTTCAGGCACCATGATACAAATCAGCAGTGGCGGAAGAAGCCTTTCAAGAAAATAATTTAATATTTGTTAAATAATTTGTAAGAATTATTACAATATTACTTAGCTCACTTCAGCCTCAGACCACCAGTGAGTCAGGAGTCCGGAAAATGCTGTCCTGACTGGACATTGGTCCATTTAGGTAACTTAATACATACATCTAATGTAGAGAGCTGAGGGATATTCAACTTTGTAATTATATTATATTAATTCTGTAGTGATTTTCGTTCTGGTAAGAAAATTGATGAGCGAAAGTTCACAGCAACAGACCCCAGAACAGCAAACCCTACAAATCTTGTATCCTATTGGGACAGCTCAAATCCCATTTGTCTCTCTATGATCTCAGGGAGAACCTCCCCTCAGGGCTTCATGCGGGTCCTCTGAATTACTCCTTATAGATTGTCAGAGGGTCCTAGTACTTCCCATTGTCTCTCACAAGGAACTGGGCAGAATTTAAAGACTTAGGAGACCTGTTTTCCAAGAAATGCCCTCTTTAAGATAGACCACAAAAGCCAGTACAGCCATTATCTGAAAGGATATTTATGCAGGCAGATAAAAAAAACACAAACAGACATAACCTTTTAACTTCCTTGTGAATATAGGAGGAAACTAGCTGTTCTTCACTTTTTCATGCTACTCTCCATGCTCACCTGAGAAAGAAAGCATGAAGAACTACAACGGAGTTTCCTTGTATACACACACATACAGGGCTTGTCAGCAGCAGCCACAGTGCACTCCAGAGCAGCTATGACGTGTGCCTGACAGCAAGGCAGGGAAGAAGGGAAATGAAGAACCTCCCTCCTTTATAAGAGCCATGAAAACTTGCACTATTAAGTACTATAAAAGTACTATACAAGTCAGGCCCTTTAATTTTTGTGAGAGTGAAGGAACAAACCTTTATACTCACAAGATGCAAGCCAGCAGGGAAGCAAGGCTGACTAGCACAGCAGCCCTCTGGAGGCTTGGATCATTAGGCCCTAGGTATGTGCTTATCCCTGCTGTCTCTGCGCAGCTTTCCTTTGTCACAAAAGGGCATCTCAGTTACAAACATTGCTCCACATATGCCTCAAACTGAGGACTTCTAGAGCACTGTGACAAAAAATCCCCGAAGCCCAAAACCACAGGAAAGAAGTGAAATACAGGCTTACCAATCTTAGTGCTTTTGGCAGTCAACTGGCCTCCACCCACATTAAACAGTTCTCCATCTGGCTTCCCCATAACCTGGGAAAATCCAGAACTGCTGGACAAACCCTGGGGCAAGGTGATTGCATGCAGTGTGATAGTAAGTAATATGTGTGAAACAGTTATAGCAGATCTATGACTGTTGTACCATTATGCACCTGCTTATCATGAAAGACGTGGTTTACACTTCAGAGAATTCTGAACAACTTTAGATTTTCAGTGCCCTAGGTATGAAGTGACCCTGCCATGCACAGAATCAGCATCTGCTCAGCATTAGATGTTGCTAGCCTATCAAGTGGTGAAACCAATCAGTGAAAGGAACTTGACTCACTAATAGAAGTTACATGCTAATGAATATAGTTTAGGCAATATTTTTGCTATGTAAGTCACTTTCATCCTGTGTTCAGCACAAAATTCATTGGAATACCTCTAGTTGACAGTTTGAATCATAGAATTATAAGGAAAGGGCTGGAGGGTCCTCAGGAGGTCATCTTTCCACCCCCCATGCCCTAAAGCTGAAACCCCAGGGATGCTAAGCATTCAGGAGTCATTATGTCCCATTCTGTGAGAAGTTTGCCTTTCAGACATGCTAAAGGGCAGAGGGCACCAAGAACAACTCTGATCCATTGTACCATGCTTGAGACATTCACTGTTGTGGGTTAAGGGTCAGGGTCTATCCAGATTATTTTCCATTGTTGCCTAAAAAGGAAAGGCCTCTCTGAATACTGGGAAATCGCTTTAAAGCCTTGGTTTAACACCACAGGATTTGCTATGCTGGATCATGACACGAGTTCCACTGAGAGTGGTTCCCCTCCTAGCTCCTCAAGCCACACCAGAGCCTTCGGAAGGAGCTCCAATGCATCAGTGTGCAAACAGAGGAGACACCCCAAGTGCACCAGGAGTGTCTTCTGGCTCACAGAGCTTCTCTACTATGGTTTTTCTATACTACTTCTATACTGCTGTTTCAGTTTGCAAACCTGTAAATATTGTAAGCTGTCATAAATTTATAAAGATCTTTCAAATATCCAGAGTAGTTAACTCGGGACCTGCCATGTCTGTTAACTCCATAGACTGGCTGTTTCCCAGGAGAATCACTATTTCCATGTTTGTGTTCTGAGTGTACTTGTACCTCTTTGTAATCTCTCATGCTGTGGGGCAAAGGTAAAGAAAAGGGTTTCCAGTTTTATTATAACTTTCATAAATGCCTGGCAATTATTTGAAAAGCTTCATATTTTTCACCAGGGTGTTTCCTCATGATAGTTAAAAAATCTTTTTCTATGCAGTTTCCTCTTTTGTCTCCAACAGGCTTTTTTTGTCTGTCTCAGGTTTTATGCAACTCCTGCTATTGCTCTCTTCTGTACTAGGTTTCACTAGCATCTGTGGGCCAGATGCAACAGAGCTGTAACCAGTTCCATAAGCACTGGTGCCAGTTCCAGAGTCAGAGCTGCACATTTCCTCCAAAAACTTCAGCTTCCAAAGGATTAGTTGGAGATGAAGCAAGAAAAAAATTAACTAAAGGGTGATCATAAGCCATGAAAACTGTCAATAGCTACACTTGCTCTTTAAAAATTAATTGGAGCAGCACATGAGGTTGTTTAAATCCTTGAAATTAGTGTAACTCTTCAGGGTCCTTAAGCAGAGCTGGAATGAGCTCCCAGTCCCAGTACCTTACACAAGCTCTAGTTCCAAAAGGTGATTAATCCTGCTGAGAATACCTGAAGAAAGATACATCCTCCACAGCTGGGCGAAGGTGGAAATGCGACCTTTTCTGCAAATTGATGTAGTATTTATGATACTAGTTTCCGTCTATTTCAGTGACATGAGTGATTGTTAGAGTCCTAGCATTGATATCTCAGACATGACTGCCCAGTGAGTGTCTTTCCAATTCAGGGCTCCTCACCAGAAATCACAGGTTAGGGTTACCTTGGTTACCTGACCAGATCCTTAGGGGATACATTCACAGGAGAGACTGGAGCACATTCAGCAGTCAATTTTTCAGAACCTTAGCCCAGGTATTTTCTTGGGTTAAATCCTGTTTTGCAAGCTTGAATTGAATGCAGGACAAGAATTAGACACCTAGTAATTTGGTCTAAAACTCTGAGAAAGATCTGCTTAAGTGAAACAGGAAATGATGACGAAGATTTCAGGAATCCATTATTTATATCCATGAATAGACCTGAGGTCTGTTTCAAAGTCTCCAAGCATGGTCCTCACATCCTGGTAAAATATAGGCAAAGCTATGTGAACTTGACATTCTGAATCTTTGGACTAAATTCTTTTAAGCTACTTGAGGAAAACTATTTATTGAAGAGATGAAATTGCTCCTTGATAAATTTACGGCATCTTAAGTTGTGTTTGCATTTTTTTACTAAAAATTAATTACCTGCTAAATTAAACTTAATTATTGTGGGTTTTTTCCTGAGTATATGCTAACTAAAATAATAGTTCATTTTATTCTCTATTTAAGTTTCTTTAGAAAAATTCATTGCTCAGTGCATCATATCTAAATTGTATTTTTCTTTTACTTTAAAACTTTTTACCACCATTAACAAATTAATTTTTATTGCCTTTTCGTAAGTGGCAGAGTGTCATGGAACAAAAATCATTCCATTGTTATTTTCTGAACATTCAGAGCCACAGTATCCAGTATTAGTTGTTTCAATATATAAGTCATCTCTATTGCTGGTTAATGGAAAGAGTCTTCTTAATGGAGGACCTGATCCAACTCCAGTAGAAATCAATTAACCTCTACTTCACCACTCTATGACAGGAAGAATTAAAAAGTTATTGAGCTGATAAAACCAAATAATGAGTGCTGCAGAAAAATCTGCTCCTTCCTGAACTGGATATTTTGAATGACCTGCAGTTTTGCATTCTGAAATGTTTAATCTTGGAGTGTTGCTATGGAGAATTCCTGAGTTTATCTACTGAAGAGCAGCCCAAAGTTTGTCCTCTTTCTTGAAGGAAAGCAGTTAGGGGCAGTTGGGTCACTACTTCTGAACGTGACCAGAGCTTCAGTCTCGTTTGAACTCACCAGTTCATCAGACTGTCCTGGAGTCACAGATGGTGTGGTTGGATCCACTCCTGATAAGAGTGACTGTGTTGTTGCAGGGGAGTAGATCAGTAAAAGGTAATGGCTATAGTATTTTAAACAGTTATCATAACAACAAAAACATTAAATTATTGCTGTCAGATGTCTACAAGCTAGACTATTTTTTCTCAAGTCTGGCCAATTTTGGCAGGAAAAAAACCCCCAAACCCTACAAAAAACAACAAATAAACAAACAAAACCAGAACCTAAACCAAGCCCTATCCAGAATGCTGTAAAAGACCTGAAGACAACAACAAAAGTTGGGATCAGTAAAAATGTACACCCTTACATTCAGAACAAGTGTAGGAAATGTAAGTTAATGTTGCTGATATGAAATTCATGCAGAGAGAGATCTCAGGGTTTATCTGTCAAGTCAATCGAAATTCTGGTGAAGAAGTCAAGTCATGGGAAATGTTGGGAAAAATCAGCGTATTTTGCTGGGTAGTGGCTCTTCTAAAACTACAGAACTGTACTTAATTTCTTTTAATTCTTCGTAGGTTCATTGCTTTCTTCCCTCCATGCTCATCTTCTATAAAACTCATTCCTTTTTCCCCTTCACTTCTCTGTGTTGTCACCCTACTCAAAACATGAATTGCAGATTTTCTCAGTTTTTGTACTTCACTCTCATTCATTATCTAATCTGTGGAAGGCAAAAGGTGCACGTATATTTTAATAACAAGCTTTCCGTTTATCAACAGATTCATTTTGTTCTTTCCTCCCCTCCTCTATATTAAGAATGTTTTCATGATAACAATTAATATAAGCAAGAATTTTTATGATACTGCCTGGGATCAAGTTTTCAGCTTTTAAAATTCAGACTATATACATACAGATCATATTACCTCTGGGAAAGCTTTTATTAATCTCAACGTCAGAGCTGTTTCAACAAATCTACCATAATAATGAAAAGACATCTTATCACATTTTGCTTTCAGTAAATTTACTATTCTTTGATAAGGTTGCAAACAACTGAGAAGTAATTGATCTGTAATTAGTGCGGCAACTGCACAAGATAGACTGCACAGGGATTTCATCATTTTTGTCCAGTGTTTTGCATCCTGCTCTGTAATATTAAATTATTTATTTTCTGTCTTCAAATACAAATGGTTTCATGCATTTTCCATTATTTTAGGAGCTCTCCAAAGATGAGAATAACATTTAAATTTCTGATTATTTTTCACCAGAAGAATTATTGCCAAAGGGATCATTTTTCACACATGCCTTGCCATCTCCTTACTTAGAAAGCCATTGTCTTCCCATGCCTGTGAATGGATGCTAAGAAAGCCCATTTGATCTGCGCCCAATTATCCCTATTTGCCACTTGGCTGCACTAAGCTCCTGGTATATGTGATTGCCTGGCTGAATCCTTCAAGAGCTCTGAACTAAAGGGCACAAGCTTAGCACGCCGTGGTTGTGGCGCAGCACCACTACCATCATCTACATCACAGATTCCACTTACTCAGGGCTCTGGCTGCCACCCATTCCAAGAATATGCTGCAGGTCATCACATAAGTCCACAGGGAAAACAGTGGCCTTCTGACACAGTTTTATTGTAGTGCGACTTTTTCGTGGGAGCATATGAAGCATGACTTTTTCAGTGCCGTGTTTTTTCTTAACTTTGAAGACTGGGGAGAAGCAGGTATCGTGGGTGTTCATTGACCTGGGAATAGAAGTGGCCACAGTTTAATTTACGTAATTGAAGACATAATTTCTTCAATAGAACAGGAAGAGAGAGATGGCATTACCCTTTTGTCGCTCAGCTTCATTTTCTTTTCATTAATAGTTACATCCATCAGTTCACCAAGAAGTCGTAAGGAGAGTGTGTCCCTTGAACTCAGAAGTGTCAGGACAGTTACAGATTAGTTCATATCCAGACGTTGAATCTTTATTAATTTCTGCAGTATAACTGACACAGGAAAATGAGCAGAACAGAATACTAAGTGAACATGCTTCAGCTTCGCTATATATAATGACATGATAAAGTTTTAGATATTAGTTTCTATTCCATTTTTTTTGCATTCTAAATTTATCTCCACAGCTGTATAATCAAAATGAGGTTTTTGATGAGCTAGTGTGACTGATATGGTGCGTTGCTATTGTAAAATATAACAATTAGCACAGGTGCTTCAAAAATTCCTCTCAGTATATATTTTCCATCAGCTAATTTCATTTGTTAATTGCCTTCGCTCTGTCACGCCCCTTGAAGTGTCTCACAGTGCCATCTATAGCAACAAAAACGCCTTGTAATTGTTACTTATTCTTGATCACTGATGTATTGATACCATTAGTCCTGTCGCAGCATAGTGGGTAACAGTCCATTTCCATTTTAAGCATGCTTTATCTTTCAAGTTTGTGGCATTTAGTGCTTAACGTATCTCTTTTTGTAGCAACCCCCTTGTGATTCACATCTTTCCGTGCTGTAGTTGGGGGGGTGGCTAGCCATTGTGGGCAGTGTTTATTCCTGCCTTCCTCTGATAGCATATGTTTTGATGATTTGCAGGTTTCTCCACAGCCTGCTTTCTAGTAAAAATTACGCATGTGATGAGAAATAGACATCTTCCCAAGTGCTTCATGAGATCTCTGTCATGCAGAGCTTTGCAGATGGTGCTCAGCCTGGTGCCAGGTTTTCCATGAATGGAGGCAGCTAACTAGACCTTGAGCACAAAATGTCTGCAAACTGCTCTTAATCTCTGCAGTACTGAAGTATGTTTTTCAGCACTGCCATTGGACCCCTGAACTTGTGACAGGAACCTTGACAGGAATGTATTCCTGACATATGTTAAATTAAGAAAAGTTCTAAACTCTAAATACGTTCATTTACGTATCTTACTTACTCAAATATTTAACATTTTCTCTGCCCATAATGCCTACAAATCTCCCTCACTCTGATCCTAATCTTCCTTTTTAATCTCTTAGCTAAGCAGGAATTACAGATGGCAAATTCATGCATTAGTTTGCTCACTTTAACTGCACTTTAAAGCAAGAAGCAAGAACTCAAGCCACGGAAGCCAGATGTTTTGTACTTCCCAAAGATTTACCATGTTATGAGTTATAGATACTGTGGTATAGCCCAGAGGACAGCATTTACAGGACTTTTCACTCACCTGGGCTTTCTGTGTAATGGGATGGTGAAATGGAAAGGTGAAACTGGAGGGTGAGCTTTTTGAGCAAGTCTCCCTACAGAGAGGATTACTGGCAGCCTCAGAGTTAGTGAGATTTAAGCTGAAATTAACTTAAAATATATTAGTGAGAAAGAAAAAAGGAAATTAAAAGAAGCTCTAATGACATATGCTGTAAAGCTCTTTGTAGACTCAAGATGCTTAGAATGTGGAATTAGAGGCAGGAGGAAGCAAAGCACTAAGGCCTGGCCAGTGTAAGCTGTTTTACCCTTTGCTGTCCCTTGTAGGTTTAGTCAAGCTCAGCCACACTTCAGATCTGGTTGCATAAAGTACCTGCCCTTATTTGACTTCTCCGGGGCTTTGCTGCTGAGTCTCATCAAGGAAATCAAACAGAAGCTGAACCTCATTACAATAGACTAATGGGGAACTGGCAAAGAGCCTCTGAACACTCAACAAAGTGGCAAGGGCGGTGCACTGCAGGCAAGCTCAGGAAGTCTGATCTGAGGCCAGGGAAGGCTGTGAAGGCACCCCTCATGTCCCCTCACTCCCCTTGACTTGTGTGGGTACTGCTGAGGAGCTGCTTCCTCCGCCTGGTGCTTGGGGGCTTTTTAACTGTGAAACCTTGACAGCAGAAATCATCTGTGAGTTTGCCACGTCGTCTCCTGCATGTAAGCCAGCAAGTGCAGCTTAAAGCTGCCAGGCCTGACCTTAGACCTGTTCCAAAGGGTGGTTGTTGGTATGTATTAAAAAAAAAAAAGTCTTTTGTGTGTTTTTTCGGAACAATGATAAGAAAAAACAGGTGTATAAATATGCAAAGATTAGCAGTTGGCTCAGGACGTTGGTAGTGACAATCGGGTTACTGATTTAAATCCAGTCTGTTCAAATGACCCAAATTAACTACCAAGCAATGGACTGATGGGCTGTGACACAGGTTTATTGCCCCTGGCCCTAAACAAAAGGGACAAGTGTTCCCAAAATCCCATTGCTGACGCTGCAGGGTGCAGAAGGAGGCTCCTGGAGATGTTGTAAATGATTTGCACAGCAGGACAGGCAGGACAGTGAGTCTCTGTGCAGGCCAAGCAGGATCCTGTGGGGCTGAGGGAGAAGGGAGTACTGCCAACTCAAAGCCAGAAAAAGGGATACCTTGGGCTACTCTCTGTCACTGAGTAAGAGTAAATTTGATGAAAGACTGAAAGCAAAGTTACACACAAATTGTTTCCATAAAGCGAACGGAAGTGGGCTGGATTCTGGTGAATTCACGCAGCAGTTGCACAGTGAAATGGAAAACCATGAAAGCTCTACATATGCACACTCACATAGAGCCTGCCAAAACAAAATGTGATCAAAGAAAAAAGAAGCAAACATATGGACAAATTCTTAGCAAGAGAAAAGCGTAGCCAAGTTCACTGACCTTTATTTTAATTTTCTTTAGTTCTCAGCTTTATGAGGAGTGCAGGAAATGGAATGTGCTAATCCCAGCTGATACAATCTTCAAGAAAGGTGCAAAATCTCCCCAAACTAGAGAAAATTGAATGCAGCCAGGAGCCTGTTTAATCTGCTCTCCCCCAGTGTCCTTCCAAATAAAGCTTTCCTGATGTTCTCTCAGGGGCCAACAAATAAGTCAACAAGGAACTTGTAGTGTGGCAGAGAGCTCGTTTTTTAAAATATATTAATACATCTCATGGAAAGATGACTTCAAGGAGATGAGAATTTATTTGAAACACTAGGGGATTTTTTTTCATATGGCAATGAAGAGCTCCAGGGTTTTCTTGTTTCCGTTTTTTGTTGTTGTTATTGTGGTGGTGGGCGTTTTTTATTTATTTATTTTTCATTATTATTATTCATGTTGTTTTAATTTATTAGCTGTTGCTTCATTTCCAGTGTCTCCTATTATCATATGATTTGATAGCACCCAGCAGAGCCATAGGGGAATATTGCTAGGGAGTGCATTGGCTGGGGATTTAAACTGACTTCTGGAGGTTTATATTTGGAGTTCATCTTGTAATGTTTTCAATCTTCTGCTACATAAACATGAACACTGAGGGTAGAATCTGAAATTTTCCCATGATTTTTACTCCTTTGCATTCACAGAGCCATTTTCATCATAAAGTATAAATTTAAAGCAGTGAGTTTCCTTGTGATATAGTAAATTTTACACCTTTTTTACAAACAAATAGATTATAGTAACAAAATAGATGAAACCCAAGCCAAAGACATAATGACAATATCCCACATCCAGCTTCAGGCAGCACAATAACTGTATAAACTTTGGCATATTGCCGTGCAAGGTATAACATTATCCCCTTCTTACTCACCCTGGTGGGAGTTTTACCACTGCATTTGTGGGGCCAGGACTTCATTCATGGTTCATGAGGAGCAGGGCTGCCAAATTGACTATTAACTTGGGCTGACAGCAGAGCAGTGCCATACCTGTGCCACCTGCATGGGTGAGTGTGCTTGAACTGTGCTTGAAACAGTCTCCCAGTGAACACTGACTTATTTAACCTTTATTTTAGCAAGCATTCCTGAAGACAAGCCCAGAGGACTAGTGAGTGGAGTTTTGCTTTGACCAGATATTCCCCACACAGAGGTTACCCAGTAGAGCCCACAAATTGCAGTGATGAACTCTCCACAAAACTCGAGGATTCACACACGTTAGACTGTCTGAATCTTTAGCTCTTGTCTTGAACTGCAATTTCTTAATTGATAACCTTCTGATTTAACTGTTGTGTAACTGCCTACAGAAATTTTTGTCCAAATAAATGTTTAAATCAACAAAAAAATTCAAGGTCTTATGATTTAGTACTTTGTTAGAACATAGAGTAAGTTTTGCTTTGATTTTTGCCTGGAGGTAATACAGTTTATTCTCTTACAATATTGGTGAACTATCAATCATCATACCAGTAGGTACTAAAGAGGTTGTGGTTTAAACTGACCATTGAGCTTTTATCAGCTGCTACAGTGGGACCACAGAAATAGAATCATGATTGAAAATCTAGGTATTAGTGACTAGAATAAGAGGGTTTAGCAGGAAGGATCAAGGTTTTTCAGCTAAATGTTCCCTTTATGCTAGAACTTTATTATAAGAGATGGATTAGTTTAATTTATAAATGTCATAACTGCTTTTACCTAGGAACTTCAGAAAAACTTGGAAACAGAAACATTATTTTTGTAGTATTTAAAAAAATCTAAACATTTATTTTAATTGTTTATTTTTCCCTCTGTTGCTTTGACTACAATAAAATAAAATATTTTTTTAATTTTTGTTTTCATCTTCTCATTCTTTTCTGCCAGCTGTCAAATATTCTCCAGTGTTTTCAGGTTGTAGAGCAAAAATTCTGCATCATCTCCATTCTTTTGTCACACCTTTACTAAGCATGAAAAGGTATGGAACACAGAAAGTTGGAGGAAAGTAAAAATGGAGATATTAAAAAGTAGCCTGCCTAGGCCTAGGTAAAAAAATGAAAAGGCAGAAGAAGGAGAAAAAATCCCCAAAATCCAACATCTGAAGCTATTCTGAAAAAAAAAATCTCAAAACCTGAGTTTCATGGAAAAAGTTGGAATTTAAGCATTAGATAGGAGGACTGTACCATATATTCTTTTCCCTTTGTAAGCTGCAATTGACAAGGCAAAAAACCATCCTCAACTTACATAAAGCAGCATGCTGAGAGGGTATGATGGCATTATAATGCTGAACACTGTATCCCTGCCAGACTTTCTGGAGCTGCTTTTTTGCTATTTCTGTCACAGTCCTCACTGTACCCTGCCTTTTGCTCAGTATGTTGGTGCAAATTTTTGTGAGGTAATATTTAGCGACAGCCAAATTGTTTCTTGTTGCCTCTTACAAACATTATACAGAAGAAAAACTAAAACCAAAATAAAATTATTTTGTAAGTTAGCTAAATGAATTTAAACAATATGCAGTTTCTCAAAGAAGAAAATGGCAAAGAATATTAGTTCACAGAAAAGAATATACATTCTTAAAGGCCCTGCTTTAGTAGATAAATCCATTAGCAAACTCAGAAAGGTTCATAAGACTTACAATATCTCCCTGTAAAAAATGAAAGAAATAAAAACTGAATATATTGGTGTAAAAGAGCTGTTATAAATGCTGTTCTCTCTTGTGTATTTTCAGGTACACCAGGCTGAATTTGTTATGGTTTCCATTTTGCATATGTTCCCATTTATCCACAAGTGTAGCTATCCAGTGGCCACATTTGCATGGGCAAATGGGCAATTGTATAATTATATGACCTAGGCTCAGAAATATAGAAACTCTGAGTTGAAAAGTCTATTCTCTCTAAAAAGTATGCCTTTTGAAAATGTGACAATAAACCTTCTGTGTTCTCATGTCCAGAGGAAACAAACCCTTGTTTAAATCATTTTGATAAATGCAGGAAGCCTTACCATTAAAGAAATCACAGCCATCTCTCTTGGGTTTAAAGAGAGAGGATGCAACAAAAGCATCATGTAAATTGCATTGTTAGGACTGACACACACCTCTACATGCACTTCCAGCAGTTGTTGAAGCTTTAAAAGTAAAGAAGGAAAAGCAAACCTGAATTAATAGCCTACGGTTTATTTATTAATGTAATAATTTTCCTGGCTAAAACAGATTTCTAGAAATGGCTCCCAGCGCTAGTAAATCTGTACTCTTAATCTGTATTTGTCTTCCTGGAGATACCCTAAATAGGCTGTTTTTCCCTTAATTCCTTTCCCTTTAAGTGACACAAGAAAACACATTTAGTCAGCTTTAGCCCGAAGACACATGGAGGAGAAACTGAGAGCCCTCCTGTTTCAGCAGTCCCTCATTCCAGCATCTACCACAGTGCCACTCTGGGTGTAGTGCTACGAATCTACCAGTCCATCTGCTTTTATCTACTTCCACCTTTGGATGTAGAGGCCATTATCCCTCCGCTGCACTCTCAGCTTACCAAGCTGCAGAGCAGATCACCCCCAAATGCCTGTGTGTTGCTTACAAACCCTTCAGCTTTGAGTGATGTGCTGTCCCTGCACCTCCTGCTGAAGAGCACCTGTGACTGGTTCTGTAAGGCAGGGGCAGCCTGTCCTCTCACAGCTCACCCAGCAGAGTTACCTCACCTCATCTGAGGCTTCTTCTCCCTGCTATTTCCTCTGTTCATCCATGTGTGAATACTATGAGACCTGACTTGATTTTCCAGCGTTTATACTCTCAAATTTACTGTTTTATGACGGCTCATTAATGAGTTTCACAATTAAGATGTTTGTTCAACCTCTCCTTGCTTTCCTGTTAAAACTGTGCTGTTTTAATAGCTGGGAGCCCACAAGATCAGATCTCTGCTCAAGAATATTTATGTGTGGTAAGAGTATTCAATTTGCCAACAAATGAGGTTACAGTGCCTTGTAAGTCATTCATTTTGATGTTTATTTCGTCTGGAATTGCTCTCAGGGGTAGATCTTCCTTCCTGTCAAATGGCTCCACATTCACTTCTCACCAGCTGTTCCTCTGTATCCCTGAATGCTTCCTGGGCTGAGAGAAATGCATATTCCCTGATTTGCTTGATTGCAACCTGTGACAAAGAAAGCAGAGCCCAGCCTATGGCTTTAATCAGATGCAATGGGAGGAAAGGGAGGAATGCTGGGAGAAAAAGATTAACAGAGGGGTTTTCTTTCTTTATTTTTTTTTTCCTTTGACCTTTTCCTTTATTTTTTCTGTGGGTACAGGTTAGGTAGAAGGTCCTAGAGTAATTTTGATCATTTGGTTCAAACGGCATCAATGTGAAGCACTGTGCTGTGCTGGCAGCAGATATTCTCTTTCTTTCATCTCATCTGGTCTAAGCAGGACATCGCTGTTTACAAGAAGACTTAAATAAATGCCTACCTAAAGACTGCAGCCCCCACTGACAAGACAAATAAAATCTCTCCAAGCTTAGCACTGAGCAAAACTCAATCAACAGAGCAAGATCTGTGTGTCACACACTGGCTGCCTAATGTAGTTCTGAATAACACACTCACATGTTGGAACCAAGTCCTGAGTACAGGCTAATTCTTTGTAAAAAAAAAAAAAAAAAAAAAGAAAGTAAATGAGGACAACAGACCTCTTGCAGTGCAAGTGTTGTATTGCTGGATGCTCTGAGTCCCAGTTTCAGTGACTTTGTGCTGCTCCGTTTTTATTTTACTTTTTCTTTCTGTGGGGCTTTTTGCCACTAATGAAAACAGAAGTTGCAAAGCATGCATGTCTTGATATCTTAATAGGTTTTCTACTCTACTGGGACACCTTAGCATCTTGAAAGTTTTAAGTTGATATACAGTGTAAGAGTAAAAAATTAATTATTATTAAGGGTTAACCAAGGACCTGAGTGGTGGAAACCAATCCAGTTGTGTATAATTAGAGAGTAGCTACCTTGTAATATTGAAGCTGTAAATAGCCCCAGCGGGGGTCCTGACAGAAGGCTGAGGTGTTTACAAGGCACAAGAGATGCTGCCTCAAAGTACATAATTCCTGTTGCCATAACTATTGCTGATATAATGGATGTGTTCATTAAAACCAGAGGATTATTTGTTTATCCATCTTTCTCTATTGCAGGCACTTCCTCAGAGGAGGGAGGGGCAGATTCCTTTCAATATAAATTTATAGTACACACCTTTTTCTTGCCCAGTCAGAGGAATATTAAAGGATTGCTTTATTGATTGCTAACCAGAGGTCTGTTACCCACTGGGAAAACTAACTTCTCCAAACTGCTTGCAAACAGCCCTGCAGAATCCAGAAGGGAAGGAAATTTGCAGACATTCATTTTTAAGTTCCCATTGGGCCTTGGGAATGGCACTTATTAAGTCTTTGTCTGCAAGGCACGGGCTGCTTTCCCCGGCAGGGCCATTTCACAGCCTCCTCCTTCTGTGCTCAGCTGGGCTGCTAGAAAACTCATCCTGGGCCAGTCTTGCATGAGAGAGAAGGGGTGAAAGGTACCTGAGGAGGAAGGAGAGGAGCTGTCACACCTGACCACAACATCCATTACCTACACCCTGCTCTGGTTGCAGGGAAGGGGTGCAGGAGTCTGGAAACAGGGAGGCGTGTTGAGCCTGGGTGAATGAGTGAAGCAAGAAAGGTGCTTTAGTTTTTGTCTTTATTGCTTACTTTCCAAACTTACTTGAACAGGTAAGAAACTAACCTCATTTTCCCCAGGTGGAACCTGGTTTGTTTCTGACAGTGACTGGTGACTGATCTCCCTGTCTTTGTCTCCATCTGTAACACTTCCTTCTTACTGCGTGCCCCCATCCTCTTGGGGAGGGAACCTGACCCCAGCCTGTGGTTCCAGAGCCTGTGGTTCCAGAGCTTCTGCCCTGTCACCACACACACAGAGTTCTCTCTCTTTGTGCACTCCTGAAATCCCAGCATGTGACCACGGGCGGCAACATGAAGAAAGATACCAGGAATACAACAGTAGCAGTGCCAGGCAACTAATAATAACCAAGCAGATATAGGATCCCTCCATGGGGTCTTCACGGCTTGCTTCCAAATGGTGAGGCCACAAGAGGCTAGGGAAGGCTGCCAATAAGATGACATCTTCACAGGCCATGCTAAAGGCTTCATCACAGCTCTGTGCCCCTAGAAATGAGCAAGGGACTTGTTTTCACAGACTGGTATTTCTGGATGGGCTTTAACCTAATTTTTTCTTCATTAATACTACCTGAGGTGTGAGATCATGACTCAGGTTTAATACATATTGTGCATTTATCTCCAGAAGATTCTGCTCCAGGTGTCCTCAGGCTCGTGCCATTCCTAGCATGCCAGAATGAATCACTTGCTAATTTTGGAGCAAACGTGAAGAAACAGCCAGGATTTCAGAAGGGGGAGATCCGATGTTGGGCTGCTGAGAGCAAGCATGCTGGCATGTGTCCTGTGGACATGGCGCTGGTGGTAAGTGGGCTCTGCAGTGGTCACTTGGAAATGAACTGTCCTGAATGGAAAGGGTAACTGCCCCACAGACATCCATGAAACCTATCACCTAAACTGCATGCTGTCAGTCTTTCTGTGCACAACTGCATCTGAGGAAAGATTAATTTATTAAGAGGAGACAGTTTTACCCATAGATATAAGAACAGTGTCTTTCTCCTAGCATCATCATCTGTAGTCTAAATATTTCTTTTATCATTGCTGTTATCCTCACCTGTTATTCTCAGTATTTCAGAGATCAGTCATTCATCCTGCCTTTGGTGTTTAACTTTATCCCCTTATACCTTTACACATATTCATTTTCATCAAATTTTAACATATATTGAATTTCTGTCACATCAATATCAAATTTCAGAACTAGAAAAATGTAAAAAATTATTTTTTATTTTTTGTTTCCAGTCTGTCTACTCTTTGTACAGTGAAACTTTCGTGCCTTGGATTCCTGATCACTATGAGGGCAGATCAGGATGGAGGAAATGCAGTGGGTTGGCACAAACAGCTAGGTCACCAGCCTGCAGGATAAACAGCAGGTGTGGTGTTGGAGGCTGCCAAAGTCTGGCAAGGTGAGAAGAAAGCCTCAGTGCAACATGGACCAGCTTGAAATCTCTAAAGGTCGGCCTCAGCATCCAAAACTCTTTTTGTCCTCATAGGTATGGGGTCAGGGGGGCTATTTTTAGCTATTTTTAGTAGTTTGGTTTTTTTTTTTTTCACCTGTCAGTTTTTGGTCTTGCAGGCGAGATTTCAGCAGAGGGTCGAAATTTTTCAGCCTGCTTTGTTGTCTCTGTTCTCCCTTGTCACTAGTTCCTGGTTAAAAAGGATGAGTCTGGAAGCCAAGGTTTGCAAACCTGATCACAGATAAATGTTTTTCCAAATGTTTCCCCTATCTACACATTGCAAAGTCACAAGTGGTAGAAATCTCTTCCGATTTTTCTGAGGCTCATCAGGGGAAAGTGACTCTGTAGAGGTTTGAACATAGAGGTGATCAGAAAATGCTTCAAAATAAGCTAACACTGTGTTCTTAAACACTATGGAAATGCTATTGCAAATCTGCTTCTGGCCAAGTGGTAAGCACGTGTGCTTAATTTGAAGTATTGATTTCATGATTAAGCAGTATCCACAGTATTGATAGATGTCCCTGAATCAGAGCCTTAAAGTATGCAGTGGCTCTTCTAATTAGCTCATTCTGTCATTTCATCATGACCTCTTAATTTTATATGATTGGAGTTTTACTAGTTTATGAAAGAATATAAAAGCATTCAATAAGAAAGCAGGAAACAGTGAATCAATTCAGTCCATTCTCATGAAGGGTTTGATCCTGGGATATGCTGAGCATTGACAGTGCTTCGAGAAGTCAACACAGAGGCCATTGTACAACTCCAGGTAGCTCTGCATTAAAGCAAACCATAAGATTTTCTGGTTATCCACATTTTCATATGCCAACAAAAATCTTAAAGCAAAAAATATAGCAGTATTGTCATTTAAAGAGGCCTTAAGAGACTGGAACATTTAGTATTCAGGAATAAATGCAGAGGATAGACACACTCTAGGTACTAGCCAACTCTCTTGCAATATTATTTAAAAGTTGACAGCACTAAGACACAAATTCTGAAGAAATGCACAGCTGAGTACATTTCTATTAGGAAGCATGGAGTTTTAGCAGGCATAGCTCTTGCTAATTTTCAAAGAGGCTGTAGTTCTGACATCGATCAGAAAATTGTCAGTTTCAGCATCCCATTCCATCCCAAAAACCAGATGAAAAAACTCATTACATCTTGTTTACATTCATAAAATTACAGTAACCAGAAAACAACAATCATAAATTTGCTTACATATCATCCTGCAATTCCACCCCATAAAAAGATACAAGCACAATTTAAAGTTTACCTTTATGGTATTGATACACTATTTCTACCTACAGATAAAAAAAGTTTGTGAGATTAGAAAGTATAGTGACCTTCATGGAACAGTGTAGGAAAGCAATTAGCTCAAGGTCACTTGCAGATCAGAATGGCATAGGAGGATAGTTTAGTCCTGAGCTGCTGACCAGGACAATGAGATTTATATATCCTTGTTTGTAGATACTATGATATTTGTTTAACACATTGGTCTGGGTAATATTTGCACTGAACAAGCAGGGGAGAAAGGATAAAAGACCCAAATGTCAGCTATTTTGTGTTTGTGTGTACAACAAAAGGGAGAGTTTACAAATGTCAGCAACTTGTTTTTGTGTTTCACTCCTTCAAAACTTCTTGCAACAAAAAAATTGGATGTGACAAGAAATTAATCCATATTGTGATCTAATTATTGTTGGAATTATGGGAAAAATGTAAGATGTCTAAAATATTTAATTGTGAGAAGTGTCTATTAAGCTAACTTTGCAGTGAACTTACAAGATTTTTAGATACTTGTGCGAGGTTTGAGATGCCTAAATAGCCGAAAGACTGTGGTTTTCTCTTTCAGGGGTATACATGGAGTACACGAAAAAAAATTCCTTTACTCTTACAATCCAGACCAAGGCCTGGTCACAGAATCTTCTTACTGCCATTGCATGGTCACAGGGGAAGGAGTTTTTCCCAGGTAGGCTGGAGAGGGACGGTGGGTTGGGAAACCCAAACTCCCGTGAGGGCTAGCAGAGCTGGGGGCTGCTGTGCTGAGCCACATCCTTCTGCCAGCCTGGATGCAGTGCAAGTGGTGCCTCACTCACATGGTGAAGTCCCATCTTTTGGGAAGTGTTTACACAGGAACTGATAACAGCTGAAAAAAACTGGCTTTATATTTTAAATCTAATTTAACTATCTTGCTTTATCTCACTAAACCACCTCTGTGACATATTACCTTTTCAGGCAGTGATGTTTGGGGCATCTACACCGTGATCAAAAGCCTGAAAATACTTGTTTACACGCCCTTCTACTAACACAATCTGCTATTGTGTGTTTTCATATCAAGCTGTAACAAGGCAAAAGGAAGTGCTCGCCCAGGAGACTCTCCAGAGAGTTTGCCAAAAAATTAGATAGGCTGAGCCAACCTATGCAAACCAAACCGAACTGCCATGAGCACAACTACTTGCACAACAAAATCATCCCTTGTTTAGGGATCTCTTATGGTGGAGAAACTCAGATAAAATAAGGAAATAAAGGAATTTCGCTCAGCTCCTTTTTGGGGGGTTACCTATCAGCTGTAACAGAGTAATACAAAATGGAACTACAGAAATATCAATTAATAAAAATCTGTGTAACATACCCTTTCTTTCTGTAATGTGTGATATGTAATGTAGGGTGTTAAGATTGACTCATTGAACACACTTCTCTCTGGCAAGTCAATGCCTTGAGGACATCTGGGGCTGTGCAGATTGCTGTCTCTCCCAATAAAAGCACCCTCGGATCATTACTATCCAGAAAAAGTCCAACAAAGAAGGAGGGAAGGCAGAAGGAAGGGCAGGAACATTCAATACCCTGCTCTTTCCCAGACCCTCACTTCCTCAACGTGACCCTGGCTCCTGAGCCACTGCCCTGGCCTCCCTACCTCCAGCCCCCACGCACTGACCCTCAGGGCATCTCCCTATCCTCCCCTGTGCTCCTCGCAGGTGGTGGTCAGGTCTGCACCACCCCTCCCACAGCCTGAGGTCAGGAGTCAGCCCGATGCAGCTCCAGCTGGGAGGCTCCCAGGGGCTTTCCTGGGTTGCCCACCTCTTTCCTTGCACCGTGAGCAGCCAGGGCAGCTGCAGGCACAGCTGCTCCAACAGGGACTGCTCCCTCCCATGCCAGGTGTGTAGTGCTGGGCTGGCATCCAGTGGTCCCTCCTGGGCTGGAAGTGCCCCATGGACCAGTACAGCAGTTACAATTCCTTTCTTGACCAGTCATATTAGCAGCAAAAATCATCACTACAAATGCTGTTTTGTTATTTTGAGGTTTTTTTTCCTCTTCATATTTTTTACATAGATTTCAAAACTGTGGCGAATATTTTACAGTAGTGATGAATTGCTTATCATCAAATAATCTAGTAACGTTCCACATTGTCTTTGATCACTTAATTAGGTTGAGTATATATTTTGGAGAGAAATTAATTGAACTTATTTGCGTCCGTATTAAAACTTGGACATAGTACAAGACTCCAAAAGAAGAGATGATGAATCTTTCCATGTTTTCGGCAAGATGATGTAACTAGCACCAAGGAAAGTCAGAACTGGGCTCATTGCTTTGTATCTGTCTGAGATGCTGGTGTTTGTGAGAAATCCTTACAAAGAATATGAGAGTAATTATGGTTTTAATGATTGACTACAGCCAGTTTTCACAAGTGGAAAAGGCTACCAGGGTCGCAGGCAAGAGAAAACATGGGGTTTGGGGCGTCCTATGATTTTACCCTCATACCCCTGATCTAAATGGCAGTGTTCTTTCATCAAGAGGTCATTAGGTCAACCAAGTGGTTAAGTTCCTAGTAGCTTAATTTGTGTCGAGGGGACTGCATGTTTGCACAACCCATCTGAGAATACCATCAGGTCCCACAGCCTTTCAGAAAAATTTTGCACTTATTTAACTTGGTCTGGAGTAAGAGTGGATTCTTGCCATTAGTGCAATTAATTCAAATATATATCATTATAATCTTCAGCAGCATTCACCTATTCAGAAGCAAGCTCTCTCTCTATTTTGTGCACATAACTTCCCTTGACATTAACAGGAGGGGATAATAGACATGGAAATGTAAAGAGAGGTTAATACTCTTCCCTGTGACCTTCCCAGAGACATCATATTTTCTCAAGCTGACCTCTCATTATGCTGAAAACTGCAAAGAAAAAACCCCACGGTTTCTGTTGCTTTTTTTGTTCACTTCAGAGACTACAGACATCTGCCCTAAGTACATTCTGTTAATAATTATTTTGAATGTATTCTAAAAATCCACATCATTCCCAAAGAGGGGGAAAACACAAAAGAAACCCCAGTTGGTGAGGGAGGACAATGTGCAACATTATAAGCAGTGCTGGAGCTGCCTGCCGTGATTGCCACTCGGAGATAAAAATCATTCCTCACACTTTGAGACAAAAGTAAATGGCAGTTTGCAATGTTAAGAACCCCTGTGGAAATAAGATGAAATGAGACGAGGCTTCCAGACCTGTGAGAAAAATCAATCTGATGGAAAATTGACAAACTTGTTTAACGTGTCGGCACAAGATCCAAGAGTTGACCCGTAGAGACCTCCACTTAGGCATACCGTGAAGTTACTGTCAGTTCTCTTAATCTGTTCAATTACACAACAGGATCTCAAAGGGGACTTTTTACCAAACATCACTTTAAATTAACTTTTCTCCTTCGTGTTTTAAACTTGCAGTCCTTCTCCGCCTCTTTGCAGCAACATGGGTAAATTATTAAAAGCCCAGTTGCATGTCGGTGTAAATGCTCCAGCAAGATCAGTTTCAAATTTCAATTGGAAATAGAGAAGGTTTGTGAGGTTAAAAAAGAGAAAAATGCTTATCTTGTTACATGTCACCAAATTAATCTCCACAATAATTTCTCTGAGGCAAAGGCCTATTGTTGTTCTAGTTATGGGTATGAAGAAATGGTAGCAAAAAGAAGCATACCATAATTTTAATTTCATTCGGAACAAGAAACTGTGCCACTTTTCACAGCCATGGGCCACAGAGTGAAGTGAAACAGAGAAGTATTCAAAATGGAAGATATACTACTGTACTGAACTAAATGTCTTTTTTTTCCTTGGGGAAGTGGAGTCGGAATAGGATAGGAAGGGAAGATGCTAAATAATGCAAGGGATGAAAAAAAATTAACTTTGAAGATAGGTAGAGCAGAATTTAAGAGAGAGGAATTGAACTGCAGATGGCCAAAGAAGAGAATTTGGGATTTTTTGTCTTCATTATTTTATTGAAGTAAAAGATTAATTTTCCCCCAAATGTGTTATATTTGAGGTCTGAAATTAGGGACTCTGAAACTGAGCAGAAAGAGCAGCAGGAATGTGGCCTATCAGTTAAACTCAAGTGCCAAGACTCTTTGACATTGATGGGTGTTACAGCACAAATGCCCAGAAATATTATTTAATAGGTTCATTCTCAGAAATGCATTCTGCTGACCAGCAAGCTCATAGAGAATGTCACAGTAGCCACAGTAGTCTGTCTGCTTGGAGTAGGTGTGGATCATGTGATGTATATTGCTGCTGACGTGACTTGTTCTTGTTGATTTTTGAGGAATTAGGCTCTGTATCAGGTTCTTCACTGGTTTTCAGTTTTATAGTTTGATTTTTCTATTGAAGAGATTGAAAAGAGACAAAAATTCATTTTATATAGTAAGGAGTGAAGAATGAAATACCAAGATGAAAGCTAGATGAATTTTTTTGGGGAAAGAAAAGTGTACGTGGAGAAGAAATTGCATCTAGGAAGAGAGCAGAAGCAAACAGTTTTTTTTTTTCATTCAGAAGGGATTAAGTGATTTTCTAGCATTCTTGTTAGAACATATTGGGGGAAGAAGACTTACTTCTGTAACCACTTAAAATACAAAAGGCATCATATTCAGACGGTCTCTTCTTAGTTTTGTTGGAAGTATTAATACCATCGTAGTGTCGACAGCTCTTGATAGAACAGAACACAACCAACTCCTCAAACAGATAGCACTTTAAAAAGTTCTATCTTGATTAATAATGTGTTCTTGATTTGAAGATTCAAGGTAAAGGTTAACTGTAATTTACATTAAATACCTACTTTATTACTGTGTCTGCCCTGCTATCAGAGATAGCTCTATTTTAGCAGCGCTATTTCTAAATGTATAAGCCACAGTTAAGGCTCATTGGAAACTTTTTAAAAAGTAGTATTAACTTTTTTCTCACTTTCTGACTGACCTGAGAAAGACCTTGTTGCTCTTTTCACCACCTAGAACTTTATATAAGCGATACTTTTCACAGGCTTTAAAAACTTCAGCCTCCACAGAGTCTGCAGAAATTGATGTAACTCAGGTTAGACTCAATAGTAGACAACCTATGTTTGTAGATCTTTATTGCTCTTTGGCACTCTGTAGGTCCTCAACTCAGACTATCTCCACTTAGAGGAACAAATTCTGACCTAGGGAGTAGGGAGGTCAGTTTTAAGATTGTAGCTGAGGCTGAGGGGGCCCAAATCCATATCTCCATTTTGAAGGGTCGTTAAATGGCAACTCCCTCAAGCCTGATCCCTTGATCCAAGAGCAGAGGTGGCACATTATGGCTAGTGATTCCAGGTGCTTGGTCCTGTATGTTTCTTACTTGGAAACTACAATAGGTAACACAGTTTTCAGAGAGGTCCTATGCATCTATGGGCATTACTATTTAAGAGAATGAAGTCAAAACTTGCTCAAAATCGGAAGGGTAGCATTTCTACTCTTTTATGGAAGATTTAGGTGGATCTGAATGCTTTGTGACTTCAGCTACAAAGGAGATTCAGTATTACTGAGAATTAACTCTACCGCTGATGATAGTACAAATGTTAATGTTGAGTACTTAGTACTCAACAGTAAGTATCTTCTAAGCAAAAGGTCAAGAACAAGGTGTAACTAATACAATAAATTTCATTAACACATATATAAGAACAGAGATCACTATAATGACAATAAAGTGGCCTCCATATGATGTTTTAGCTAACAGATATAAAAATTCTACTTAAGTACCAATGACTTTAGAAGCCTTGAAGAGCCTTGAAGACTGTGGTTAGAAAAAATACTTCAGGGTGACTCTAGACAAGTCAATACATTAAAAAACAGTCCTTGGAATGTAGCTGCCAGTAAGTTAGGCTGGTTGTTTTGCAGACATCCTAAAAGGAAGCACAATCTACATATCTCTTGTTTCTCATTTATTTTACTTGTGCTTTCAGTCAGGAGAAAAGACTCTTCCCTTTATTAGAAGAAGGAAGGACAGACGTACATGCAGCAAGGAAGTCCTTATTTTTGCTTTTATTGATGCAAGCTTGACTTACAAAAGAAATTTCTATGGCCTTTATCACAACAGCCTGTAGTCACCTTCTGTTAAATTTCCAATATGCCCCAAAGACTTCCTCATCTAAATGCAGAGGCTTTTGAAATTCTTACCTTTTGTCTTGTACCTGTGGTTCTTGTCTGTTTCATCCTGATGATGCAAAGAGTTACCCCTTAGTCGCTATCTGTGTCAAGGGCAGGGTTTTTTGTTCGTTTGTTTGTGGGTTTGTTCGTTCATTTGTTTATTGTTTGTTTCCCTTTCATCTATTTCTCTTATTCCCACGTGTTCACACTATAGCAATACAATCTTATCCTCTTCTAGGCATACGGGGCAATTTCCCAGACTAGAAACAAAGAGATGTGCTGATCTTACAGAAAATTTCTCTTCCTTTAGTGTTGTCGTTGCCACTTCCCAAACATATTCTGTCATGTTGGCAAAGATCCTACATAGATCCTATCCAAGGCATCTTTGTTTCTGCCAAATACCAGATCTTATCCTTATGCCATGATACATTGGACTGTAGAATTAAGAAAGTTAGATAGCTTTGGTGGGTTATGTTTTTTTCTCTTCTGTTTCCTTTTTTTTTTTTGTCTGTGTATGTGTGTTTTTAAAATGGATTCAGATGTGATATTTCTCTCCAGTTTTCTAGAATACCAACAAAATTTCATTGAAAAAATGATGGGTACAGACACAAACAAGACAAAAGGTTGGAAGAATAAATTTCTGAGGGCTGGTAATAATTTCAGTATTTAACAACTCTCTGCATTTGCTCAACTCAACCTCTGCTAAGGAGATTTCCACCCATGGAAGATTTACCCAAAATACTTATTTTTCAGAGGCAATTTTTTGAGCTTAATTTACTGCACATCCTTGCTGGAATAATTCTCAAGCCTTTGCAGATGCAAAGTCACAGGGAGCTGCCTGGATATATATGATTTTCATGCCTTGCAGATAGCTCAGAGATGCAATTGCAAAATCTAGCTCTCACAGACAGCTGGGAATTTGTGACAGTCCCTGAAGGACTTTGCATCCATAAACCAATGACTGGATTACACTGATCCATAAATGCGTTTTTCTCCTATCTCTGGCTAATGTAATACAAATAGTCTTCCTGCTGTTAACTGTTTCTGAAGCCACACACAAGAGAACATAAAGGATATGGCATATATTCAAACAGAAAGGTCAACAGGTCATTTGCTCTTTATGCTAGCAAAAGAACTTCAATATCTGTAGTGTTGCAGAAAGAACTAAATGTAGAAATATTCCCTAATTTAAGTTCCGTGTTCAGAAAATTTTGCTAAAAAGTAGCAATTCATTCAGACCACAGAGGGGATTGGTGACAAAGTCTAGTCTAGAGCACGAAAGCTCAACTGATGAACAAGCTGTGGGGATAAAGGTGCAGGTTTGATTATCAGCAGTTTCCTGCCCTGTAAGAATCCAGGAACCTTCATGGCAATGTCACTTCCTCAGCACTGAACTCTCTGTCAGCCTGGCTCAGAACCTTTGGTGCCTTGTCCCATGCCACAGGTCTCCTTTCTTCACTGCCTGGCAGCCAGGGAGAGAGGCAGGAGGGACCTGTGTGTCGAGGGTGCAGCTGGCCCGTGGCTCCCGGCTGGGCGAGGGGCTTTTCCTGGCCTCTGCTCCACTGGAAGGCTGGGAAAGGGTTGCTGCCCTGTGGGGAGTGAGAGAGACCTGCAGCAGCAGCAAGGGGCTCTGTGGCTGGGCAGGAGGGACACATGACACTGAGAAGCAGCTCCTGATGGACAACCACGCCCTGCAAACAAGAGAGGAGTCATGGGGCTGTGTCTGTGTCAGTGAATCGGATCTGCCTGGGACAGCTCTCCAGCACTGAGGCTGATGAACACAGGACAACTCACGCCTGTGCCATTAAACCTTCCTGCCCTCAGCTGCATCCAGGGAACCTAAGGAGACAGGCATCATATAGCATTGAATGTTCTAGAGCCCCAAGTCACAGGCCAGGAGCAATTCTGTGTTGGCCAGAGGGACCTGACAGTCCAGCAGTGCTCCTGGTACAGCTCTTGCTACCAGGAGAAGTGCAGCCACAGAAATTAATGTCATGTCCTGGAAAATACAGTGCCTAGCCAAGGCACATGAACAAACCCTTCATTGTTACTGTTGAGAAGAACATGAAGGTATTTGGACTTAGGTCTTTTTCAAACTTGGCAGGATTATTAAAAAGTAATTTTGCTTTAGCTACAACCTTTTTGGTTGCTATTAAAGATTTCCAGGTGTATTTACTCCCTAATCAGGAACCAAATCCTTACTTTGTTTCTCTTCAGGAATTTTTTTTTTTCTATTTTCTAGCTTTCTCATTGACTTCGATATTTGAAAGACTCAAGTAAGATGATTAAAATTCACTACATTTCTTTCTCATTTGTCTCCAAGGAAAGAAGGATATGAAGCATTTTTCTTTGTGCATAAATACTAATTTTCTGCCTATTTTAGAGAAAAAAAATACCCATCCGTTACAGCAGAGTTTAGTTTATATTCCTTCAGAGACCATGACTCACATAACGTCGTCCGGAGAGGTGACGAGAGATTAAAACAGCACAAAGACAACCTCTTAGTCCTCCAAAAGTAAGGACTGAGATGCTGATCTTGATTCAAGGAGAAGCCAAAGCAAGGCACCTGGGACAAGTTAACTGTGTGTACTAGGAGTTAGTGTTGCTAAGAATATTCTTGCAGCTTTCTCTAGGAGTTGGTATTTTGAAAACACCAAAGACTGTACCAGTTTGCAATAGGGTACATGATGAAAGCATGAGATTATTAAATTTTCAGTGCAGAAGCCTTTATAACTTCACAGCAGCCGGAAACGCCCAAAAATCCTCATTGTAAAATTTTTCATTTTAAGACTCCTAATGTTTTTTTATACACAAACAGTTTTCATCAGCTGTATACAGAAAGACCTGCCCTAATACTGAAGAGGAAACAGTTCAGCTTGCTGGTTTTGTTGATTTTTGCCCCCAATATATCTGAAACACAACCCATTAGTAAAACTTCATAAAGCTTGGATTTACCTTATATAATCCTGACAGCCTTTACAAAAAACCCAACCCTGAACATAAATAAAAGAATTTTTGCTTCAGTGTCTTTTTAACAGATGTGAAGATGTAGCTGTTATACAGACCTTCATTTCCATGCTACTTTATTACTCCAGCTTGTGAAAGTATCTCCAGTCATGCAACCACAGCCACAATGGTGTGATTTAGCCAATTTATTCCTGTTAATCTGAGCCTAATCCACACAAAGATCCAGAGGAACATCCTAACTTTTTGACAGGTTTTCAGCAACTCAGGTAATTTATAATGATTGCACGTGTGGAAAATACATGCAATGAGCCTAGCACAGGGAGGCTTTTTTGTAAAACAAGACTTGTAAATATAAGACCCCATAAAATATGAGTCACAAAATTCGACCATGTACCTACCCTGTCTAGATTGGCAAAGCTATAATATAGCTATTATCACAAAGAATTATTTGGTTTTTCAGTGGTGCCAATCTATGGTAGATTCCACATGTTCAAGCTTGGAGCATCTCCAGGGGTGTCTGTGCTTTGAAAAAACAGTTTCACAACTCTAAGTGTACCAGATCTTCAAATAAAAATCTCAGTCACCTATACTGCCAATATCGCAGGTCACTCAGGGGGAAAGCTATAAGAAACACAATTACAGGAGGTGAGTTTACATTGCCTTAAATAATTTTATTGTAATGGACTCTTTAAATGGATCTGCTTTAAAGTGACTCTCTGTTAACATGGGGTTTCATAAATAAGCAACATAAACCCTCACCTGCAAATCTGAATGTTTACAGGACCAGATGTTATCATATTCTTTCCATGTATGCTCCTACCATTGCTGTTCTGCAATGCATTGTTTTTTTTAGGAAACATTTCTTTACCAAGAGGGTGGTCAAACACTGGAACAGCCTTCCTGGGCAGATGATCGATGTCCCAAGCCTGTCCATGTTTGAGGCATTTGGACGATGCCCTTTGTTGCTCACCTTGTCAGACAGTTGGACTAGATGGTCACTACAGCCCCTTCCAACAGAACCAGTGTATCCTTCCCCATCCTATCCTAATTATTTATTAGATGTTAACAGTCCTTTTCCTTTCCTTGTTCAAGACCATGTTTTGATCACGAAGAAAGCTTGCTTTGGGTTTCTGTTTCCATATAATCATTGTGTACGTGACCTGCTGCTTTTCTTGATTTTGCTCCCATCAACACCACAGTTTATGAAGCATCAGCAAGGCTGTATTTATCTTGAGGGAGCCCTGGTGGTGTAGTGGTTAAGCATCTGGCACAGTAATTGCCGGGGCCCGGGTTCGATTCCCGGCTAGGATGCTCCCCGGGCAGGCAGAGCTCGTTAGCCCTGCAAGGGGGCAATCTGCCTACGTCCTGAGGAGGAACTCACTGCCACTGTCCAGAATCGCTTTGGCCCGGCAGATTGAACCTCGGGATTAAAGGGTGGGCTCAGATCTGCGCGCCCTGTGTCTCACCTAAAAAATCCAGTGCGCAGGCTGGAAGGTCTGAAAGGAAAAAGAGGCCTTCCCCGGATCTTCGTACGCGAAGGCNTTGGTTCCAACCCCTGTGACAGCATTCACTAGACCATGCTGCTCCGAACTCCAACCTGGCCTTCATGCCCCCTTGATGGTGTATCCACAGCCACTCTGGTCAACCTGTTCTAGTGCCTCACTATCCTCCCAGTAAAGAATTTCTTCTTGAGAATCTGGGTGGACATCATTGAGCTCATGAGGAACCCAGCTGAGAGCCTGAAAAAATTAACTTTGTTAATTACCCTCAGTAGGGCTGTTTTCTCATTTAAAAGGGATTATAGCTTGTTTTCATAGAGTCAAACAAAATCTTGGGTTGGAACAGACCTTAAAGATCACTTGGTTCCAACCCCTGTGACAGCATTCACTAGACCATGCTGCTCCGAACTCCAACCTGGCCTTCATGCCCCCTTGATGGTGTATCCACAGCCACTCTGGTCAACCTGTTCTAGTGCCTCACTATCCTCCCAGTAAAGAATTTCTTCCTCATATCTAATCTAAATTGACTCTCCTTCAGTCAGAAATTATTTCCCCTGACCTGTCCCCCCATGATCTTGTAAAAAGTTTTTCCTCTGTCTTTTTTGTTGGCTCCCTTCAAGTAAGGCCAGAACTACCTCATCCTGATGCCTTTTCTTTTTCTGGTGGAGAAATCCCAATTCTCTCAGCCTTTCCTCAAAGCAGACGTGCTCCATCCCTCTCATCATCCTGGTGGCCTCCTCTGGACTTGCTCCAACAGGACCATATCTGTCCTTTGACGTGGAGTGTGAGAGATAGAAATGCCAAAGGTTAATGGCTCACTCAATCAGCCACTGGCAAAAGTAGAAGGTGATTTGCTGGGGGCAGATTTGCATCCCCAAATGAAGGGGAGGAGGAGAGTTTTTGGGTGTGTGGTGGCAAAACCTCTAACAGCCCAGGTGCAGAGGGGGTGAGCCAGCGGAGAACGGCCACAACAAATCAACATTTGTTTGGTAGCAAGCTGGGTTTTGAGCCAGATAATGCAGAAGGTTGATAAGAAGCAGATCTGTTGAGGTGGGATAAACTTTTTATCATGCCCATGTCCTCCCTTGGACAACTGGCTCAGGTGTAAAACTCCCATCTGGGGTATCAGGACATTCACATGCAAGTCTGAAGATACTCGTCCCATCTGATGGGGCATAGCTGGCTCAACTACACAGTTTTGGTATTTTTAAGAGAAATACACTTTGCTCCTGTTCAAAGATTACTAGAATATGCTAGTACTACACAGAGCACCTGCTAAGAAGGGAGGTACGCTAGCTTGGATTTGGCACTTCACTAAATTGCCCACTAATCTGTGAGCCTGGGAAAAGTGACTTTGAAACTGCATGAGAAACACCACAGTAGCAATTCCCCCGGTGAGGCAAATTGCATGAGAGCATTCCCCTCCACATAGCCCTTAGGTGGTGAGAGATGGATGGAACGACCACCAGGCGAACTATTTGAGTTTGTTTTAAGCCTTAATTCCACCTGGATTTAAAGAGTTAACAACTGAAAATAAAGATTATCTTTCTCCTACAACCACCTACCACTTAATTAAGGAAGCACTTAAGAGTTTGTCTTAGCCCTTCCTGCAGGTTGAACAAGCCCATCCTGGAAATGTTTCTGATAAGACATGTCCTGAGCCACATGTTATCCTATCTTAACCACAAAGAATTTGAAGGAAAAAAGGACATTTTTTTCTAGCAAAGTAGGCCTCTTGGAAGCTATGGGAATCCAGAAGCTGCCTGTGAGTTTTTGAATTCACTCCCAGTTTTGCATATGAGAAAATAGGAGTAATTTTTATTTTAGAAGAGGCAGTGGCTTTTCTTCTCCACCAGAATGGTATTTCCCACACATGACATGTCAAAGATGAAAGAGCATGCAGTATTATTTATTCCTCTAAAACTACTTTGGAAATTGATTTATTGGAAGGAAATTAAGGAGTTATTGTCAACACTGTCAACACTGCTATTAGAAAAACATATTTCCATCTAGAGTTCTTATAACATAAAACTAGAATTAATTAGTCATGCTGAGATCTATAGGTTACTACATTCATAAAACTGAGAGATGAAGAGTAAGTAAAAGACAAAACTACTGGAAGTGACTTAAGTGGCAGAAGAGAAAAGATATGACCAACCAGACCCATAATATCTAAAAATTTTAGATTGAAAAAGATCTCTGGATGCCATCAAGTTAAACTCAGTCATTCATAGCAGAGTCAGTGATCATACCCAGGTGAGTGCTACCTATTCAATGATGGAGATTTCAGACTCTCTGTTAGTTCAGTCTAAGTACAGTTAGCAGCACAGATAAACAGAAAACATCCCATCTTTCTTATTTTATTAAAGTTTATTGCAAGATCAAAGGTCTCACAAAAAAATAGAAACTTACAAATTGTGTGAATAGTTTTAATGCACTCATAAAGAGACATTAAAAGAAAATTGACTAAGATTCTGTACTATATCTGCAATATAATTTACTGGCTTTATTCTTAAAATATTGTTGCCATTTTGGAGTAAATAAAAAGCATAGCATTACACATGTTCACAAGTATTTACCACTTACTTTAAACAAAATCTTTACGATATATTTTTTTTCCAGAGAAATTAGTTCATCCCCATTTTGAAAAGTCTAATAAGAAAACATTCAACATCCTCACTGGAAGTAATGTGAGCTGATGTTTCTGTTGTAAAAAATTATGCTATGGAAATCAACAAACAGCTTTACAGAGTTATACAGCCATACTAAACAAGCTTCTATGTTATGCTGCATTAGGCCTTCTGGATTAGCAAAACATTTTGACAATAATGGCAACTTTTCAGCTGAAGCTTAAGCTTTTCATAGTTTGGATTAAAATGCTGTAACCTTTGAAAAACAAATATCCAGTGTTACACACCTGACAATGTTCTTAACTAAATGGTAATAGTCTAAAGGTTAAGGCAGCTCCAAATTGAAGCTGCAATATCTGTATTTTCAAAATTCCTTCCTCAAATTTAACTCCTTAGAATGCTATGTGTGAGAGAGAGTGAGAGAGAGGTTGTGTGGTACTTTCTGGCTGTTTGGGGTTTAACCATAACAGTCCCACAAATAAAATAAATAATTTTATGTGTTTAATTTGGATATTTTCTTGCACACACTATATTAAGAAGCATCTGATCCTACAAAATGATAACAACAATGGGACTCATGTTTAGATGGCCTTCTCACAGTAAGCACCATCTGTATTGTGAGATCCATTCTAAAATAAAACCACACAGGAAATGAGATCCTGTTATTGACTTATACCCATTCATCTGGATTTTCCAATTCATCAACAGAACAGCATAGTAAGAGGAGGCGAGTTTACTTAAATAGACAATAAATTTTTCAGCCAAATAAAATAAGCATCACTAACTTATTCCTGACAGTTGGTATATTCAGCTGTTCTTTGTCTTCATGAAGTGTAGCTGGTTATTTTTAGGCTAAGCACTGTTACTCATTATTGAAATGTCAAGGTGGAAAGATTTAAAAATCACTACAGCTTCTTATATTTAAAGAAAAAAGTGAATGATAAGACAATGGTAATAAAATAAAATAAAACTGTAGATTTTCTTATTACTTTGTATCTTAAAACCTCTGATTTAGTAAATAAAAAGCATCAAGTTTAGTTCCCAGTTTCAACACAGGCCTCTGTTGATCAACTGCACTGGTGCTAGCACTGAGTTACCATTTACAGATCAAAGGAAACACACATGACCAAGGCAAAGTAAACAGAGGAAAACAAGCTTAACATCTATAACTCAAACTATCTAGAGAACTAGTAGGAATCCACTTCAAGAGGTTTGCCAAAGGCTTTTATAACTTTTATGCAAACAAAACCACAATGCATTTCTAAAGTTTTGCTTCAATATTTGTACTTAGTTGTACAGTACATTAAAGTCAGTGTACAGCTTTTGCCATTTTACTGTAACCTCTGTAAACTCACAACTATATTGCATCATATGAAAGGTTATAAACCCTTCTGCAATCCCCATTAGATCTACTGAATGCAGCAGAGTGGAACATGTTGATACAGAAGGTTAGGAGCCGGAAGACATGTTGGGTGTCCAGCCCATTTGATAAGCCCGCTCCAGTGTTCTCTTGCAATCCTGCAGCACAGTACTGAAGGTTATATGTGGATATTGCTGCACCAGCTGCTCCACTGTGGCCTCGTTCACCTGCAACACAAGAACAGAACCTGTGATGTGCAGAAAGGGAATGAAAAGGGAAACACTGGGCAAGCTAGAAGAATGGACAGACTGTGGACTCCTGGGTGGGCTTGCAGGATGGAGCTCCTTAGTGTTGCTATAGGTTTGGGTGCATTTATTACAAAGTAAAGATACAGAATGTAATGTCCTGTTGGAGAATGAAAAAAACCAAAATCAAACCCCATGCTTTGTTTTCACTGTAAATGAAGACGTTTTACCATCCTGGTTTAACAAAGTGCTGCCCAAAGCAACAGATTTCCACCTTCAAACAGAAGCTGTTTACTCAAAGTCGCAGACATAGGTTTAAAATAGGTGAGACATTTTTGGCTTTGGAAAATGGAAAGGGATTACATATATTAATTAATTTATGGCACAGTTAGGGATGGATTTACAAATACTATGTAGTAACTCCACAATTAACTTCACTGAAATGAACTTGCACTGCATGGTTGCTATCAAAAGGTTTGCAATGAAAAGTAATAGATAACATGACTATACATGGGAAAAAAAAGCAAATTATTCTATGTTGCAGGTAGATCAATTACTTCTATATGTTCCTTTTTCCAAAAGGTAAAAGTCCTGCATGTCTTCACATATATCACTGGCAGAAGATTTTATTTTAGCGTTCTGTTGTGAGGATAACTCTGCAGAGCTGGGATCAATAATAAAAACATACAAGATGGTTGGGTCTGGGATGTCCCTTTTAAATCTGACACATCAAAGTTAGCACCTTTATTCTCTATAAGATAAGGCAACCAGACAAGCCCAGATAAATCTAACACCTTTACAATTGCAGTGCTGTGAGGGGATTAATTTGTCAATTATTTTAAAGATGATTGCAGATCATATGACAGAGGTAAACAGCTTTCTTCAGCCTTCAGACAAATAAAAGATTAACCTTCTAGGAACCAGGACTTCTAGTTGGCTCTCTTCGAAATATTTGCTGAACAGTTGGGCATCTTAAAATGCATTCACTGAACTAACTACATCAGTAGGATGTACAACTAATTTCATTGTTTGCTTTTTTTTCCCCACAGTACTCAACATTCAAGGCCAAAAGTGAAAAGACTGAAATGTTTACTACCATTACAAAGATCTGTCTCGCGAATAATATTTTAAAGCACGGTAACCACAGTATCTAATAATATTTTTGTCCTTAAAAGATAACAAGAAGAGCTTCCTTCTGAACAGTGATTGCACCCAATGACAAGGATAAATGAAAGGTTTACTATCCAGTTCTTCTACTTTGATAATAGATACACTCAATCTTCATTGGAAGTTTCATCTAGCTGAGACTGACTTGGATAGAAAACTGGTTTAACTTCACAGCACAAACTGTACTGCTCTGGCAAATTGCTATGTTACAGTAACATCTTCCAGTGCTGAAAAACAAGAAGTGACTTTTAATAAATCAAAATGAAATCAGAGATAGCAGAAGTCCCCCATAATATTTTATATTTACAGCTGAATACATACTTGCAAACTCTAAGCCACAATTCACAGAAATACTGCTTGGAAGGGATGAATCCCTCAAGTAGCAGTAATTTGCTGCTTTATGCCTATTCAAAAAATAGTCAAAAGTCTCTTTTCATTAGAGTTATGCTGCAGAGACCGATGGAAGAATCTATGATGCTACCAGAAACTTCTCTAAATGGTTAACTTAGCATCGACAAAGATGCTTACAACAGACAGCTGCTCATTTTGCTCTTTTTTAATGGGAAACTTGAAGAAGATGCATTATTTATCTACTAGATAGCTGCACATACTACTAGTACATAGAAGTTATTATGATTTGGCACTTACCTGTTGTGCATTATTTGTTAGAATAGCATGGATATTATGGCTTTAGAGCCAGTGCCATATGCATAGGTTCTGTTATAAGAAACAAGTAAGGTGAACTCATTACAAAGATGATGCTCACACACAGGAGGGTAGTGAATGATCTCCATGCCCTGGTGTGTTGGACTCAGGCCATGTACAGAAGGTACAGTCTAGCTAGGTATAAGGTGATGTATTTACTACCAGGCTAAATTAAGCACGGCCCTGTGCATCAGAAAGACAGATGATGTTACAATGGTATCTTTTAGTCTTAAACCTATCAAGAAATCTATGGTAAACCACCTCACACTAACTGTCCTAATTTATTTCTGATACAATTATTACAAGATAAAATAACGTTTAATAAATTGTTGCTATTTTATATTAGTACTTTACTAAACAGAAGAAGGGAGCTTTTGGCATCAAGTGCCAAATTCAGTTACAAAATAAACATGAATCTGAAGCAGGCAGATAAACTATTGCAGAAGTTCCACTGATGAAAACAGCTGTTTTATGACCAAAGCCTGAAGAGTAGAAGCTTTTCTCAATTTTTTACGGGAGCATCTATTAAAATAAATATTTTAAATTATTAGTTTGATCCTAGACAACAACTTGTGTTACAATTTGTTGTTAAACAGCAAAGTAATGACAAATCCTATCTATCTATTTGGAACCATAACATTTACAGAAAGAAATTACTTCGACTTTGAAAAACTGAGTTTACTCTCATGAAAAAGGAAAAAAAAATTATCTGACCAAGCTTCATGATAAATGGTCAAAAATACATAACTTTAAGTTAAATATAAGTATTTTTAATCCTAAAATACTAAAAAGCAAAGAGTTAAAAATTATGCCAAATTAAATTCAATGTAAGATTACATAACAAAAGATGGAGAAAAAGGATCTTATTTGGCAGTGGCAAACCAACCTGGGTCCAGAGATGAGAAAAAAAATATTCCCTATCAGAAGATTTTGATACCTTTTCTTTACCATGAGAAAAGTCAGACACTAAAACAGCGAAAAACTTTTAGTATTTAAAACTCTCCACAGTGTCGGACTAAAACTGCACTATCTGAAAAATATGAAAAAGAGAAATAAAATTTTATTCTTCGTTAATGAATGTGAAAAGTAATATCTAAGTCAACTTTGTTAGTATCCTTGTAATCATTTCCCTAGTGGCAGGATTAACATGAAAAGAAGTCTTATGCCCAGCCATTAGAACACAAGCTTCTGTCTCTTCGTTAAGATCAGCCTGGCTGGTGATAAAACGAAAGTACTGAATGTCATTCCCAAAATAAGTTCATTACACAAACAGATTTTCCCTTCTGAGCTTAAACATTCTTGTTCAAGAAATGAAAACTAAAAATCTCCACATCTTAATATGCTGTAAAATGCTGTATTTTTCTTTCAGAGAACTTTCATTAATCTTCATCTTTGGAGTTGGCAGAAGAAACACTATCTGCAGATAAACTACTTAGATTATCTAATACATAATCATTCATTTGAATTTGAATAGCTCTTCAATTATATTTTAACACACAATGAAAGAATGCAGCCCTTATAATTAAGAATTAAAGTAATAGGTTTGTGCAAATCCTTGTCATCAAACAAAAAAATAAAGTAACAATAAAGACTGTTTTGAAACTTATTTTTTTCTTTCTGAAATAAAAATTTATCCCAGGACAAAGAATAGATTAAAAAACCAAAACAAAGGAGAAGATGGACTACAGAAACTGGCAAGATTAAGTGGTCTTGTGTCTCTTTAACTCAATTAGAGCAGTTAGCTAGAAGCAATAACTTTGAGGACTTTTTGCTTAAAGACACCTGAACACATACTGCCTATTTCCCAGGAGAATATACTTGATCTTGTGACAAATGTTATCTGGGGTAGGACCTCTTTAATTTCTTTATCTAATGACAGTGTGGTTGTACAGAGAGCATTTAAATATTATCAGTACTAGAGAATATTTCTCATGTGATAATTAGGGTTCATCTTGGAAAGAGGAGCAAGAATACCCTCCATGTGAAATGGAACACTGGCAAAAGGGCTTTGCGAGTGCCTCTTTGGAGAACTTTCATTTCACTCTGCTATGTACACACAAAATGTGGCTGAAATACTGAGAAAAATGGGAAATCAGTGTTCAACACTTTTATTCTCCTTTAGGTAAAATGATCTGCTCATAACAGAAAGCCTGAAAACCTCCACCAATCTGTAAATATTTTTCCCAAAATTAAGTAATCAACACTTATGAGCCCATTTTTTCAGGCTCAGAGTAAACTGAAAGCTACTCACAATAAAATATTCATTTATATTTTGATCTGGCATGCTATATTTACTCATCTAGTTTGATTGCCAGTATTTACTGATTTGGTATACCACTCGTCTGACACAGAACATCTTCAGAAATTTCTGTCATGCCACATCCCACAAGTTTTCATGAAAAATTCAAACTCCAAGCAAAAATAGTTGTTAAGTGATTTTCTTTCTTTTTCCTTTTAAATGTGCTGTGTCATTTGGTTCTAGTGATAATTTCAGCATTGTTTCTTTAATTTCTAGATTCTAAAATTCGGGATTTTTGAAGATACCAAGTTATTCCAAAGGGCTAGGATTTTTTGTTTGTTTGTTTGTTCTGTTTTGTTTTGTTTTTATTATATTCCTACAACTGATCTTATTAAATTCAAAGGAGTCAAGTTTTCCTAATCCTGTTGAGGTAAATTAGAGACTAAATTTGAAACCATCAGCCAAACTAGCTATTTCTTTTAAATGAGACTGAGAGCTTCATTCACAGCTCAGGAGCAGAAACAGAGGTATAGCTGCTTTTCCGAAATAGGACTTCCCTAGTTACTTTTCCTTAGCTTGTCTTTAGTTGATACCATGTCCCAGAAATCTTCTATGAGACTGGATACTCTTTCACTAAATTGCCAAGAATTGTAATATTTCCTACTGATCTCCAAAACTTCTCCTATAGGTGTATCAAGGTCAGTCTTAGAATGCAGTTCTGACTCTAAAGCTGTTAAAATGTGCCAAGAATGTCTGTGCTATCTAGAGCAATACTGAAAAGGAAGAGTAGAATCATCACCTGAACCGCAAGTTTTATGTAGCTCTACACAGTGAATTCAGCATTAATCTAAAGAGTTTGAATGGTCTTGTTCAATAAGAAAACCTAAAAACGTTCACATCTCGATGACTTCAGTTTAATGACCAACTCACTTGCTAATTGAAAAGAAAAGGTTATCTCTAAGTTAATAACTGAACCCAATAAGCAGTTCCGTATAAAAAAAGGCTAAAGCTTGCAAAACTGGATTAGTGCAAAGGTGCATTACTAGAACTTCATAAAAAAACCTGCTTATGTTCCTCATACCACCATTCAGGGATGATGGCTGAAATAATTTCTGCATAATATCTTACCTAGCCCTTGGAAGGGACACTGGCTGGCTGATTTCTGAGGAAAACACAGGTTGTTACCGTAACATAACTTTATAGGCCAGCCATTAATAAAAAATAACAGACCAATTTATAATACTCTGAGTCAGCAATATCTGCACAGAACAGCATTAATAATACATAGAACTGCTAGCTTAATCTTAGAAATCTAGTACTTGCTAAGAATTTTAGGGCAGTGTTAGCAGGTAAGAGGTAACATTCAGACAATAAGGTTTTGAGGGCTGCCGTACAGATAGTCAGGTTAGATAACAGCACAAGTATTATCATTACATTTCTACATATAAAGAATCACAAAATCAACTTCACACAAAAGAAATGCAAATGGATTTGTCCACAAAGGGCTTTCTTTAAGTTTCATTGACAATTTTGATTATGGAATGGTATTAGAGGTACTGAAATTTGCAGCATTAGAGATACTGAAATTTGTATGTACTTCTGTCTCAGTACACTTAGAGTAGTATTGCACGAAAGCCAAATTTGTATGCAATGGTCAAAGAAATTACTCTATAGTCATTGTGTGTATCCAAAATGACGGATTTGGAAAACATTTTATGTTCCAATTTCTCTAATGGTTTACAGCAAAATGCAAAATATACACACTTGGAGTTATAAGCAAAACATTTTCACACAATTTTTCTCTTCTCTTCTCTTCTCTTCTCTTCTCTTCTCTTCTCTTCTCTTCTCTTCTCTTCTCTTCTCTTCTCTTCTCTTCTCTTCTCTCTTCTCGTACTTTGCTTCCTCAAGTGAGTGTCTTATAAAAAGTGTACTTTGTTTGGTTTTTTTTCTGCTAATAGTTGAATGAATTGTATTCTCAGGTGGCCCAATTATAACAGTTGCCTGTAGCCATAACAAAATTAAAGATTTCTGGAAACATTTTGTGTGAAGTGCACTTGATCAGTTAAGGCAGACATATTCCACAGAGTTTCAGTGACTGCCCTTACGCCCACGGGCAGAACCTTTGTTTAGGACTTTAATAAAATAACAGCACTACCAATATTAGCACAATATCCTATAGTCCAAATAAAGTCCCATACGACTTGAGAAAAGAATGTTTTTTGACTTTGAAGATGCTGTTATCAAGAAAAAAAAAAAAATCACACATGCACACGCATACAAATACTGTATTTGTAGGCTCATAAATTATCAAATTGGTAAGTATAGTCTGATGTGCTATTATTATCATGTCATTTCACAACTTGTGTTAAACTTTTGCAATTAATTATCCATTTATATTTGAAAAGGGGAAGGAGTAGGTAAACAGAAATATCTGCAATCTTTTCTGCCATGTGAATTGAAATAAATGGAATACACAAATCTTCTAATATTCCATGGTAGTACTTCTGGAAGGATTTCAGAAAGTGTAGCAAGATTGCTTGCAGAGTATATCTACTTTACAGTTCTTGTTTAAATCTCACCTGAAAGGAATGAAATTCACTGTTGTGGTTGTTTTCTCATGTGAATGCTATTGCCTCAAACTACCAGTCTGCTGCAAACTAGCAACACCCATTTCAGATCTCTGTGAGGATGCAGTTTTTTAGCACAGCCATTATTTCAGAGTTTCTGTCCTAATCATTACTGCAAGACACTACTGAATATTGAAGCTGTGTAAGTAATAAAGGTTTCACTCTCAATTCTCTTTGTTTATTGTGAGGGTTTATTTTTCCATTAAATCAGAGAAACCATTCTAAAGGAGCCTTTCAGTTTGGCTGGTTATTTGGTTTGCTGATTCTGCCCATTTCATCAGATAAACTTTTAGACTGCACCTAGAGAATATTCCAGGCAAAAATATTACCAGTATTATACACATTTAAAAAACTTAATTCTTTTAAAAATTGCAGTTAATAAAGACACCGATGCAGTGAAATGACAGTGGTAATTTATATAGTGATAAATATTCTTTCAGATTACTTTCTGCCTGTTGAATTAATAACACTGAATATTTTCCTTCCTATTTGACTACATTAACAATAATTTGAGCACATTACTGTAATACCTGTCAAAACGATGGCATGTAAAACTAACAGAGAAATCTTTCTCAAAAGTTGCCAGCTGGCAAAAAAACCTGGAAGTTGCAGAGAACAATGCTTCCAAAAAAATTTCTCCCCCTTTTAATTTTTTTTTTTTAAATTCACAAAACTGCTGACATTGCATTCTTCCTTAGTAGTTGGCCTTACCATGATTTTGAACAGTTGATCAGCACCTGAGGGCTCATCTTTCTATTACAGAATGACATGGTCAGGTGGGCGCTTTTTAGAAACAAGGACAGTTTCATTAACTCTGGAAGATTCCATCTTCACCCCAGTGCCATGGAACTTGCAGAGTTATCAGTGTGGAGGATAAAAATCTTTTAGCAAAGAAACAGTTAAACTAGAAGAGCAAAATCTTCAGCTTGTATAAAAATCCTTTTTTCTTTTCTGTATTTTAGCAGATGCTATCGTTTACACACATAATGGATCTGTTATCCTAGTTAGATAGGGGGGGAAAAGCCAAAAGTAGTATTGTTCAGACTTTTAAAATTGTTGTATTGAAAACCGAAGTGAAATAAATGCTATTCTTCTTTTGTTGTGGGATAGCTGTGGTTTCCTTCTAATGGGATTCACAGATTTCATGAATCTAAAATCTTCATTATTCATAGAGAGATGTATCAATTGCAGCTCCTACATTATACATATAAAAACTTAAAAAATACAGCAATTCCTTTTTAATATGCAGCAATGTAACTTGAACAAATTATAGTAATTTAACAGAAAAAAAGGGCTACAGAAGTTTTCTTAAAGGAAAGGACTGGATATTTTCATTTCTCTTCAAATCACAAAACCATAATTTCAAATCTCAAAATGAACCCCTTGGAATACAAAAGAAGAAATGATAGCAATTTGGCAGGTTTTCTGATCAGGCTAATGATAGTTAGCATTTTCTGAAAGTGGAAGGCAAATTGCTGTGATAATTATATTAAAACAAGCCATGGCTCTGTATTCTCACTATTCTGCTACTGATTAAGAACAGTTTAGCTCAAAAGTATATTTGAAATTGCAAGATGTATCTCTAGAACCTAGGATATTAGCTCCTTTTCACTTACCTTCAGTTACAGACTAACTATGTAAATTAAAAACCTGTGAGTGATAGGTAAAAATATTCCTCTTAAGCAAGGAGCTGTATTCCTGTTAGGCTAATGATTTGCAGTCTTCACTGAATATGTATTTATAAATATTTGTAAAACAGGTTTTGTAGAAGGATAAAGTGATAAATTATATTAAAAATCCACATATTGTCTAAAAATCTTATTCTTACTTAAGATGCAAATGATTTCTTAACTGACCATTTTTATTTTTAGGGATCATCTGTCTTTCCTCCTCTCTCTGGTAGCATAAAATAGTTTCTCTTTTTGTCAGTTGTACTGACCATCAATTTCTGTGCTCTAATATCTCAGTAAAACTAGAATGGGAAATATATGCTACAATTCATCTGAGAAAAGTCATCTGGAATAAGCTACAGGCTTTGAATAGTATTTTCATGAAAAGCAACCATGTCTTTTTTGAGAAATTCATCTCAAAAAATAGAAAGAAAAAAGCAAGGCAAAAAAAAAAAAAAGAAGAAAGCAAGGAATAAGGACCAACATGATTTATTAACTAAGCTGTGCATCCTTTCACAGCCAACTTTGTTGGACTCTCCTCATTTCATTCACACATAGTGGTGAATATTGAATTTTGTGGCCTCTGTTTTTCAGTGCCATTTTTCTGCCTATTTTCCCAAGACATGTCTCCTGCATTTACGTGGGAGCACTGCTGATAAGCATTACAAATGGCACCACAGTTATAGGAAAAGGATCTTGAAATATGAAAATTGTGTGTGAGAAAAGTTGCAGGAAGATTATTGTGACACACTGTTCAATCAGTCAAGCTATCACCCAGTAAAAAAAAAAATCAAAATTTTTAGCCCCTGTTTCCTACTTGATATCCAGCCATTTTCCCCAAGGGTCAAGATTTCAAGCTGCCATTACTTAAAGCTGTTCAACCTCTTTTGAGGAGCATAAGAAAGAAGCTATAAAGACACCTTTCAAATGAGTTCTAGCAAAAAATGGTAAAGAGAACATCATCTTCTTCCTCCATTTTTTTTTAAAGTGTGAAATACAAAGGATATCATAACAATTAATTAATTAACTAGGACAAGTAAGTAGGATCTAGATCAGCTTAATGCTAGGAATGTACAGTACACTGTGTTCAGAAAAAAGAGCTTAAAACATATGCACTTAAATCTGTTATTTTGATGTAGGCATCATTTTATGTCCCTAGGATGCAAGTAAAGCTCTTAGGAATTCTGATGTCAGTGTTTGTGGGAGGAAAGAAAGTATCCTGTAACTGCCCACACCTTTCTCAAGGTACTTAAAGTAATTAAAGGAAAGGTACAATTATCCTTTAAAACATACCCTTTCCTGTGATAAAAAAACACAGAGCTACAATTAAAATTTGGTTGGAAGAACAGATAGTCATGTTCTCTTTATGCTATGATGGGGAAATCAGCTGAGGTAAATTGAAGATAACCCCTTGTTATGCTTTTCTTGGTGTTTACCAGGGTGACAAACCCAGAGCTGCCATGCCCCCGAGCAGCACCAATCCTCCATGTGCTGCCACACAGACACATCAAGCCCTAAAGCACAACCTTAGGCTGCAGCCCTCAGCAGCACAGCACTCCTCAGTGCAGAGAGACAGGGAGTTTGTGGTTCCACCCTGCTCCCACAGCACTGGGAAGAGGTGACACAAAGGAATGGAGCCTGGCTCGCTGCCACTGGGAGCGCAGCACAGCGCAAGCACAGGCAGCAACACTGGAATGCAAAACAGAAATGCCCTCTCTTTCATGCCTTTTCCAATTACAAACCTTTAAAAGCTTAGAGGTTAGACCTGCTTAGGCCTTAAATAACTACTGATTTTATCTGTTACTGCTTTGAAAAGAAATGGCAAGTCAGAATGGCAACATTTTCTTTTTATGGAACACATGACTTGTGTAGTCCTGAGTGCTGCCTAGTGCCTGAACAGACTCACATATACCCGTGTACATAAAAATTTATTTGCATAGTTGATACCCTGTCCTGCGAGAGAGACAAGAAGGGAGAAGGGGCCTAGCTGCTCCCAAGTGTTCATGTTGGTATGCAGATAAGCAGGGAACTCCGTTGTCCAGAACACAGGTATTTAAAAACACTTACAGTCTCCTCTAGATTGCTTTGACACTTTTGGAGGTCTGGATGACAGTCTCTCAGATGTATCCCATCTGATACAGAAAAGTTCCAACCGAAATATACGCTCCCATTATGATGACCTCATGGTAAAATCAGCATTTTTTAAGACATTTCTCAACACAATGTCATCTATTTTAAGGCAAAGACCACATTGCTCCTGTGGTATGCATGTTAGATGGTAGGAAAAATGATAAAAAGAAAGGTCATGGCAATAGCAGTTTGATGAAAAATGAATAATTTGATTATTTTCATGGTGTGGATCAATAATGTTCTGCATCTACTGAAACACATCGCCTGGAGGCACTTGGATAATCAATGGCATAAAACAGAGACTGCCTTTACCCAGGCTTGCAGCCTCTCTTGATCTTTCTGGGGAGGACCCTTGACGCCGCTAATTTATGTCAAGTGCATATCAAAGAAATTCCAGAGTCTGGCTCATAAAGAGTGTTTTAGTGGTACCCATTTGAAGTCTACTTACATATGTTCCTTATGTTCAAGTACTTTCCCTTCCAAATGCCTGGGAATTCTTAGAATGGCATAAAAGCTACCTGGTACTAGCGTAACAGCCAGTACCTCAGAAAAGGGAGTCTGGTTAGAGGAGACAAATCTTCTAACCTTCTCTTCACTGCAAACTGACAACAGTACAAAGAAAAGAATTTTGGCCAACAGGGAGTGTAAACAAACCCTTCTGCACCACCCAAGAATTCTCTTTAATGATGTGCTGGACACTGACATTTTTAATTTAATAGAGCAGCCACTGGAAAAAATTAGTTCTGCATGACATTGGGAAGAGACAGTTGAGAAGACGATTTTGTTCAGTAATTTCTCTGTTCATTTGCAGTGGAAAAAGGGAGTTGGCATCTTCTAGCTGCCAAAAATCCCTTAAGTCAAGGATACTTACTTCATTCTGTCTGTGGAGCTATTCTTCCCATCAAGGCTTTGAAAACAAGAAAGTATTTCCAGTGGTAGTCCCACCACTAGACTGTTGTAACAGTGTTTACTAATTTCTTAACATCTTCTAGCTACCATACTTTGAATACTTGAAGATGCACACACACACTTGCAGGCCCATAGTCAACAGTGCTTTTCTATCTTCCCTGAAGCTTTCTTAAGGAATATTTTTTTTTTCCTTTTAGTAGTTGAATTTCATAACACAGAAAATGCTGTATACTCCTCTGTAAAGAAGTAGAAAAGCATTTACGAGCAATTAGAGGAACACAGACTGTAGTACATGCCCACAAAAACTACATATAGATTAACTTATGAGGCACTAAAGCTTGTTTTCAACATCAAGATCATTGATTTTCTATAGCAGTTGAAGAAAGGATAAAATTATTGCACTTATTAGATCCTTGCTGATTGTTCAACATTACCTAAATTCAGAAAATAAATACATGTGCAAAAGTGGTTAGATGATTCCAGGTCAGGTCTAATTCCCAGGGTCAAGTTACCCTTTTAACATTCTCTAAGTACATAATCTTACCACAATCCATCAAAGAGATTCACACACTCTTTTTGTCTGTTTGCTCTTATAAAACACTAATGTTTAGGAGATTAAGTGGACTCAGCTTTGAAAGACAGAGCAATTCTTCCAAAGTGCTCAACCTCCTCTCAAACTGCCTAAGGCTGGCTTTGCAAAATGGTATTTCTAACTTTACCACTGACCTGAACATTATTATTCCTTGCCATTTGAAATACAGTGTTTTTTCACTGTCTTCTATGGTGCACTGTGAAGGATGAAAGGTAATGGTTTGGAGTATGAAGATTTTTAGACTAAAACCTGTTTTTCCATAGAGTGTGTCCAATCAGAAATCCACAAGTCAGAGATGCTTATGATCGGCATCACAAGCTGGACATCTTGTTGATGATGGCTGGAAAAGAAACAATCCCTGCAGGTTTATGTGAAGACTTGAGGTCAGAGATTCTGGACCTCCAGTGACTTTTCTTTTAGCTATTTCTGCTGTGTTCCTGGGCCTCTTGATTTCTCTTCTAAACAGGAACATGATTTCTGAAGGCTATATATGGGGTGAAGTGGAGATGGACTGCCTGCTTCTCTTTTCTTCTAATGGTAAAGTGCTAAAAGTTATAGACATTCTTACTATACTCCAAGTATAAAGCTATACATTAAGAAACTCAGTACTTTTTTCTCTTCTTAGCATTAGAGTTTTATTGAAATCTTTGTCCTTATGTTTTCAAAACCGTGACACACAAGCAAGAGCACAGATATATAGAAAATCACTTAATCATTCTTGAAGTAACACTAAGTATTTTTTTTCCTTTCTTTTTAGGAAAAAAAGTAGTCTGTCAGTTATTATATGACATAGCAACCACTTTTAGACAAAAATATTCAAAACTGTCAGAGGGCAGATTTCACAAAAAACTTTTGTGAGTACCGCAGGCTGAGAGTATAACCTATGGGGGTACTTTGAAAATCTACGTCAGCAAACATTTATAATGCTCCTTTCAGTTCTCCAGGTGCCTTTTTAGCTGCAAATGTGAACACAGCACACCAGAAGAGGTGCCACAGGAGTGAATACCAAACCTTTTTGTTCAGAGAAACATAAATCCTGCTGCCTTCCTCCCTCCCTCACATACACAGGAACACTCTCACACACACTCAGAATCAGGCACCAGCTCAGGCACCTTACCTGATCACATCTCATCAATCCCAGGTATCTGAGGGATTTACTGCGCTGAGCAATCTGGGTGGCTCCACGGTCCGTGATCTCTTTGCACCATCCAACATCCACCGTCTCTATTGTCATGCTGTACCGCCCAATGGCTATCAGAGCTGGAAAGACATTAAAGGCATGAAATACACAGCACTGGAGATGGCAACCTCCGTTCCATGCACACCCTAAATAATGCTGAAATTAAGTTTTGAGACACAGTTGTCATGCACTTTGCAAATGACATTATACTTCATAATTCTGAACTACGTAAAAGCTGTCTCTTCAAATTAGGAGTACACACATGTAAAAACACACATGAATACACAGACAAACATATTTTTCTATACATTTTTCTATTAATCAAGATAAACAGACCAACTAGCAGACATATTCTAAACAAATTCTTGTAATTACTTTTTTCAGAAGAATCAAGGATCAATTAATGTAATTGAAATAAACACAGAATAAAACCAATTCTATCTCACTTTTCAGAGAAAATAACTGACTTCATACTACTAGCACTTTTTTCCAGGAAAATAATATTACGAAGACAGCACTGAGATTAACAGGACATTTTGAGAGTCAATAAAACATGGTTTTAGAAAACCTGGCAGGAAATCTCATGTTATACATTCTGTAATTATATTCTAAAATAGCTTTTTTTGTTGTAGTTCATATTGGTGATGTAAGAACAATGGTATGTCTCACTTTCATGTTTTCCTCATAAATACATCTCCAGTAAAAAACAAAGAAAGAGTTAAAAAGGTCATAAGGAATTAAAAGAAAAACTTCTAACTTTATAAAAGGAAAGGAAACAGGATCTGGAAATTCTGAATGGGCTGAAAAAAGGTATGTAGGAGAAACCACAAGGGATCTGAACCTGCTGGGAAGGTTTTGTCCTGACATGACAATGACACAAAAGATACAAATCACTAGCACCCTCGTCACCATGGACTACAGCACTTTTCAGAAATATGGACTCAGGAAGTCAAGCTGGGATTTATTAAGAGAAATTTTAGCAGCTAAAATCTCAGCTTAAGAAAAAAGGCCAAGGTTTCTGGTGTAGAAGTCAGCCACCTGCATATAATCAAGGGGTAGGATGTTCACATTTTTTAACTCCAGTTATAAGGCAGCTGTAGAAAAGGAAGATGAAGGAGTGACTTATTCCAAGTAATTCATGTGTCTTTAAATTTAGAGATGATTTTTCAGCAGCTCTGGGGCTGGTCTGCTCATGCAACATTCCCAAATGTCAGGAAACAAAACAAAACAAAACAAAACAACCCAAACAACCAACCCCCCCCAAACAACAGCCACCAAAACAAACAAACGAACAAACAAATAAAAACAAAAAAAGAAAAGGAGGAATTATGAAGAGCTGCTAGCTCTTGATACACAAAATATTGATCTTAGCTAATCAGCATGTAACTGAGATCTAGAAGCAGAGAAAAGAATCCACCTCACCTTCCACTAGTTCTGCAAAGAATTGTGTTGACAGCGTACAACAGTAAGCATAATTTGATTATTTATAAATATCTAGATGGACTTGTTTAGCAAACAAAATGAATCAAAAGAGACCAGAAACATTCTCAGAAGCTGTGGAAGGAGAAGAAGTCCATAATTTCTTTCTTGCAGCAGTTTTGCAAAAAGGACAACATTAACGGAATTTTGTTACTGACATAATGAATGTATGATAAAAGCACCTATGTTGTTTCATTGTTGTTTCACTGATTTTTGTAGGACAATACCAACTTTCTGGTATCTTTCCAGCACATCTCTTGAAAACAAGTCCTAATTTTGCAAAATATAAACATATATATATCAGAAAATAACTTCTGTACTTTTTTTCTTTGCAGACACATTTTAAAATATCACTACAATAAAAACTATGGATAGCCATAAACATTCTGCATACATTTTACAATACGAAAAGCTATAGTAATTATAGAGTATTGTACCTCCACACGAAATATTATAGACTTAAAGTAGTGCAGAAATACCGAAAGCCTTCCATTACATTAGAGTAAGATAAGTTCATTTGAATTATTTTTGTCCCTCTTTGTAAAGTTAAAATCATATTTTGTTATTTTCAGTGCTTTATGTAAAACCAAGAAAGAGAAGAAAATCAACAGAGAATACTTTTATGGAAGGGCCATTAAAGACCATCAGAACACACTGACAAAATCTGTCCCCAGATCAGCAGACATCTCTCAGGAAAACCAAAAATTTTCACAAGAGTGCACAATGTTATGCTGAAGTCATATATTACTACAGTTCATCGATCAAACACAGAAGATACGCCATTTGAAAACAGCAGTGACCATATCTTCTGGAAATTTCCATGTGTGCAACTGCACCCTCACAAGAACACTCAGAGTTAGAGAAAATTATTCTGTTTCTATCAGCATTCATCAGTGGGAGATAAAGAAAGAGCATGAGAACCAGTGAAAATGAAACAATACTTTTCCAAAACACTTTCCTCACATGAAAATGTGGCCAGGAATTTTCTAAACTGAGATTTCAAAAACTACCTTCCCTTGTGGGGAATGGTTCCTGGAAATCCCAACAGACAGTATTGACCAGGTCTTCTTTATTGCTTCCTGACTTCTTCAAAGTACACTGATATGACTGTGAAGCGCAACTTCTCTTAACAAAAGCTGTGTCAACTCTCCCTGGATACGCTGTATTTATTCAAGTGTTCACTAACCGCATTCCATATTATAACTAAGTTGCCTTATACAGAGTCCAGATTTACCAGTTAATATTTTTCTGATCCTCCCTAAAACTTTTTTTTGGAAACACTTCTGCAAGGCAATCCTGTGGTAGTCAGGCAGGTTTAAATAAAGGATAACACAGTGCAGATAGGAGCCTGGCTATTGTATCCTCAAGTTCTTTTACTGAGTACACACACTTCTGCTTGTATGAGCAAAATACTTTAAGCCACAAGTTTCAGCTAAAAAAATGTTTGCATTGCTCAACAGCTTTTCTTCCTCTCTGCATTTGCCCACAATAATCAGAATACACTGCTATTCTTCAAAAGCCTGGCAGTAATTTAACAAGGAAACCTGCAGCAAAACCCTTACAAAACTAAGTTTGGATTCTGTGACTTGAGAACTTGTAGCATAATCAGCAGTGAATAGTCAAACTAATGACAGCCAGGTTTACAAACATGATCAGCGATCAAAGGGAAGAACCTGACATACTGAAATTAAGCAGAGAAGAATACACAAAAATTCTCCATGTAGTTCGAAGATGTTGGCTTTGACATATGAACTTTTTTTTAATATTTAGCAAGGCATCCAATTCTTTTTTCCCCTTTTCATACTCCCATTTATTTTGGCAAAAGCAAGATATATTTCTTTTTCTAGTGCTAGGTTTGTGGAATGGAAATCCACTGATGTACAGCTCCTACTCTGCAGAAGATAAAGTGTAATGTCTCCAACTGGAATTGGAAAATCACCCCTACAGCCCTGAGCTTTGTATCAAGCAAAACTGTTTCCTGGTTGTAATGGTACTTCGTTGTGGCTGAGAAGTTGAAAGGATCAGGTTTGTAGCAAAGGGTAGCATCTTTTACATGACCAGCTGGAATAGCTGAGAAAATCAGACAAATTCTGTCCTTAGTGCACTATCACTAAGAGCAAATTTTAATTTAACCTCACTTTATTTTAAACTGATTAAGTTAAACTGACACCAGTAAATGCATCTGCTACTACAGATAGCAGTATCTGTCAGAGGAAAGATCTCTGTTCAGCTGTGCATAACCTGTGAAACCAGGGGCTCCTATGAGGGTCTTGTCATGAAGTTTAAGGTTGGTACAACAGAAGAAATAACGAAGAAGAAATTCTTCTTCTTTGGTACAAGAAACTTATATTTGGCCTACTCTTAATTTAATTTGAGGTTATTTTTATGCTTGTAAACAAATACCCCAGGTTTTGCATAATTTTACCAAATATGACTGTTTGGAAATTTGGTGTATTGAACACATCATATCCAATCAAAAATATTTTTTACTGACATGCACCTACTAGACCATAGAGTGCTTCCTTAATCAATATATCCTATTTCAATCTAACTGAAAATAGACCTTGGTGAGGCTTATCTGCATTGTTATTTTCTTCTGATTATTACCTAACAGGCAAATGTACAAGGCACTGGATTTGGTCAGCCTTCAGTTAGGATTGGACAGAAATGCTTTTAAAAACTAATTATGATTGATATCATCCTTACACCACGGCATTATACATATACATGCATTCATGCAGAAAACATTTTTGCATTTTTTTTTTCATTAATGCCAAAAGCATTTAAATGTGCAAGAACTAGAATTTAAAATTTCCAATCTCTCTAAGAGTTTTACACAGAGAATAAATCAATCAGTCAACCAAGGATTACCAAGCAATAGTCTTTTTACAGAAATTTCCATGATATCTTTTATTATATAGCCAAAAGCTATTAAGGTGGCTTTGACAGTTATCTACTAACTGCTGGGGAGCCTAACTTATAAAAAAACTTTAGAAGTTTATGAGAGTTAAAAGAGCAATAAGGCTATGTAATAAAAACAAAATTAGGAAAGAAACTCATACATTCAGGTGTTAAAAAAATGGTTTAAGTCCATTTAGTGGACTTTGAAATACTCTTCTGCTGTTGTTGGTATTATGGAGTTACTCTCATTTGCCTGAGTTATTTCAAATATGAGTGGACAACGCCCTGGAGAGAGAAGAAAGGGTTGTACAAGATACACCAAAAAAAGGCAACTTAAACAGTCTTTTCTATCTTTTATTTATGCTGTTCTGTTGAATTAGAAACAAAAGCGAAAGATGAAAATCAGGCAGGTAAATTATAAACATCTGAATGCACTGAAGCTTTAACAGTCATCAAAATTAGTTTGATATTTCATTTCCAGTGATTTGTGGAAAAGAACTTTAAAATTAGCACACAATTAGACACAAACACTTGACAACTGTAAAATACAGTTGAATACAGACACTACACTGCCAAGTGATTTTGATATATTATTATATCTACAAATAGAAACCTTAACTTACAGATGTTAATAACATCCTCTACAGTACAGAACCAGTTATGTATTGCTTATACATACAAAAAGCTTTTCTTTACAAATGCATGCCTATAAAAACTTAAATAAGTGCAACAGAATTTTATTATTCAAAGTAAATCTTGATGCCGTAAGAAAAAAGCTCAATAATTTTGCCCGTGATACTAGCAGTGTATGCTTAGCCCCTGCACTGATGAGGCTGGTGGTTGTCGGCCACACAAATTACACAAGTCCTGCAGTTTAGCTAATCTGCTATGTGCAGAGAGGCAGTACGTGCCCAATTTCATTTCCATGTGTCAAAAGGTGTTTAGCTGTTGCAACCATGCACAGCAGTTGAAGCAATCACTGCTTGAGTTGTCTGCTACCTTGCTCACCCAGCAGAGGAATCATAGCTCACAATTCATATTGCTTCTGCCTTAAATGAAGGACTCACAACTTTTTATGCAATTCATTTATTTCTGGTTTGAATTTGTAAAGGTATTTTGATGACTAAATAAATGACATAAATCATGCATCAAGCACTGTAGTAGTTCATCTGGTAGCAAAAAAAGGCTACCATGGATTATCAGTCCAAAACTCCAGCTTATGCTAGTTTCCTAGTAAAAACTCTAATTCTGCTCAGGCTTTTGCACATCCAGCTGACAGGTAGTATGACATGGTTTTTAATTCCTTTATAATCAAGACCTCTCATAATGGCTACATTTCAGTGCCACCAGGAAACAGCAAAGCAAGGGAGACAGAATCTCTACAAGAACTGACCTTCTATCAGGAAACTCAGCCAATTCCACTTACAGTCATGCACTTAAGTACATTTCTGGTTTTCACTGTAGTTCCCTTGAAATTAAAGTAAAAACATAAATAGAGGACATAGCCCTGAACTTCACTGTTCTCACAATCAAATGTCAATCTTTATTCCCTAACTAAATTCCCATACAGTACATCCAAGTAATAGACATACAGGGGAGCAAGCAAGTCCTTTCCCTATGATACAGAAGTGATGCAAAAGGGAGATTGGTCAGTGTTCATTTAAAAATACTTTACACTAGTGGTATTTTAATAGTCATAGCAAGTGTTCACAAAACACAGTACCCAGAAAGGTATGTGAACAAGTAAATACTTCATCGTTTGAAAATCCTAGAGATTAGAAACTAAGTTGCCCAACCTGAATAGCTTGCCCAGTGGAATGCTGTATCACCTCTCAGCATGGCAAACCTGCATTTTAACACACTTGGTGTATTTAGTTTTTTCCCTACTGTCTTCATCTGCCTTAGGCAGCTTGAGGTCTCCTGTGATAATTTTATTGTTGAACCTTTGTGCATAAGTGGCTTGGGCAACTTTTCTTGAGAATGAAGTATGGGACTGCAATAAAATGCAGAAAGATAGAGTGGCATGACCACAACGGGAAACCAATCTAACCAGATGCCTCAAGGAAATGAAATGGACACAAACTGTAGCCCTTGAGCAACCCTTTTTTTCTCCAAGAGTTGAGGAAATCTGCTTAAATCTCTTATCTCTGAAATAATATTGTGACCTTACTTTGGGAGTATGGTGGCAAACCACTCAACTAGTTATACACTACCGTAA